>WHYT01014979.1:55277-114897 GCA_009806455.1 Tetrax tetrax
AGGGCTGTGTGCAGCCAGGAGCAGAGCTCAGCTCTTCTTCCTCGCCGCAGCCAGCACCAATGGCCCCCTCCAAATTACCTGGGGGCTCACGAAACAGGGTGTGTTTTGAGATTATTTTTAAATTATTTTTGTTTTTAAGTTCCCTCGCAGTTCTTCCAGCCCCCGTGGCAGAATCCACGCCAGCCCCAGTGCCCATAAAGCCCCCGAGCTCCTTTCCACAAATCCCCACCCCCGGGTCAGCTTCTCCTATGGTGGGGGGGACGTGACAGCAGCCATGGGACCCCTCCCCCCTGACACCTAGGTGCTCCCCAGGACCCCCCAGCACTCCACGCTCAGCCAGACAAGTGTGCAGACCCCCTGTAAAACAAACCTGGAAAGGTTCCCCCTCACTCCACGGTGAAGGACACCCCACCAGTTAACCCATCGCTCTTAGAAGTGGGGGACAGAAAAATCATAACTGGTAATTAATGTTTAAAACACAACATGAAGGCTCTCCCCGTGCGGACAGCCACAGATGTGGGGGACAAAATGGCTTTTATTAAACTTGGCGTGTGCTTAGCTCCCCCAGCCGAAAACCAGGTGGGTGCATGGGGGCTCACGCACGCTGTCGCCAGAGCAGGGTGCACCCCACCATCACTGCACCCCAACGTCGACCCCGGGCACTGCAGCTGCACCTCCCCAGTTTGCCCATTTTGCTGCTGCAGGGACACGGCCGCATCCAGCGTCCCTCACAGAGGGTGACACATTTCCAAAACGCTGCGGCCGAGGCCGATGCCCACCCCTCCGCTCCCCTCTCCGCAGGTTCGTGAAGTGGATCGAGGACGGCATCCCGGAAGATCCCTTCCTCAACCCGGAGCTGATGAAAAACAACCCCTGGGTGGAGAAGGGGAAATGCACCATCCTCTGAGGGGTCGCCCCAGCCGCACCGCTCCCACCGCCCTTCATTTCCCCCTCGGAATGTACTTTTTTATTAGCTAGCTTCCTAATATGACTGCCTGAACAAAACCCTGCCCTCATCTTGTCTTATTATTTTCAGTGGTAGAAGTGGGTTTTTTTTTACAGGGGATGGAGGGAGGATGGGGAAAGCCCAGGGGGGTGGGCAGCGTGGAGGGACACGAGCAGCAAAGCTTTCTGCTTTTCCCTTTTCAACTTGTCAAGGAAGAAAACTTTTATAAAACACTTGCAGCAATTTTAAGTATTCTTTTGTATACTGTAGGATATAATTTTGCAGCCAAACAGGCAAAATATGCCAACTAAGGGTTTATAAATGAAATAAACAGAACAATACTTCATGATTAATTTTTTTATATATATTTAATCTTTTTAAACAAAACAAGTGGGTACTAAAAAAACCAACAAACAAGACAGCACCCCCATCCGCGGGTTAGAAAGTCAAGTCAGCTTATTCCTTCAGTTCCATCTCCGTAACTTCCCGGGCTTCCCCTGGGCCCTGCTAGAGCAGGTCCCTGATGTAGATGTTCCTCCTGACGGCATTGGAAACCCCTTCGTTAAACCGGAACCAGACGTCGCTCTTCCCCACGGCCTTTCCCATCTGGCTCTCGATGGACTCCTCCTTGGCGGCCTGAGGGGCTGCGGGGGGAAGATCCATGTTAAAGATCTGCAGAAACTCTTGTCCCGGATCCCGCAAGCACTTGAGGTGCCACCAGCTCCGTGTATTTGCCGGCCCTTCGGCCGCTGCCGGAATCCACACCCCTGCCTGCTGCATCGGGGTCAGTTTGCTCCATATCCCCACGCCAGGGACCCCCCTGCGGCCACCCCATCCCTCTGCCACCCCCCCAGGGCTGGGGCTACTCACAGCCACCCCGTTCCCCTGCCACCTACCCGGGGCTGCGGCCGCCTGCTGCCGCCGCAGTGGCCGCCCGAAGAAGTCGGTCTCAGGCTGTAAAAAGCAAAAAAAGCAGATGAGCGCGGCGCCGTCAGTGCCTGCGTTTACAGCTCACGTCTGGAGACAGCCACGAGCAAACCCGCTTTCGGTCCAGCAGCTCGGTGCAAGGCCAGACCCCCGTGAGCCCGCTCAGACAGCGTCTCACGCCGTTCAGGGGGGCCCTTGGCTGGGGGTCCTGCGCGGGGACGTCACCCCCTGCCCGGGGCTGTGCCAGTCCCTTCCCTCTTCGAGCAGCCAGCGCAGGAGGAAGCCACCGAGCGGAGTCGGATGCAAATCCCACAGAAAGGGCCAGCGGCCTCAGCAAAATGCAAACTGCATTCAAAACCGGGTGGCAAAGAGAACCGTGAAGGTTTATCACGCTGCAGCGGGGGCTTACGTACGGCCAGGGTCTCGGCACCGGTGCAGGGGGCCTCTCGCTCCTCTGGGATGCTCAGGGTGGGACCAGTTGGCTCACCTGCTGACTCCCCACCTCCCAACCCCGCAGCTCCCACCGAGCCAAAATTCAGCTGTTTTAACCCCTCACATCTCTTTCCTTCCCCAGCCCTGAAAGCTTCGTGGGGCACATCCATAATCACCCAGATCCCCACGCTACAAACCCAGCGGCGCAATGACGGGACACGTGCTGCCAAACTACGCTATTAAAAGAAACTGTACTAAAAATAAATAAATGCCAGTGGAGACAGCCAGTCTCTAGCAGGCAAGGTAGGCAATGAGGCAGGAACTGCAGCCCGCTCACCTTCTCCTCCACCGCCGCCCTCCGGACGATGTGCTCCAGGCGCTGCTGGTGGTTGGGGGTCACCGCCGGCCCCGCGTCAGCTCGCTCCGCGGCCTCGCTGGGGCCATTCCCGGGCTCCTGCAGAGGAGAGCTCTGAGAGAGGGCTCCTTTGGGGCCGGTCGAATTCAAGATTTGGGAACCCTCCACCTGGACAAGGATTTGTTCACAATTTTCTGCCTCGTGGCAGCACACGGGATGAGCCCTGGCAGCGCTTCGGGCACCTGTGTGTTTGCAGTCCCCATCCCTGGGACCTCGGTCGGCACCGTGTAAACAAGGAGCCCCCAGAGATGTTTCTGCAGCATCTCCTTGCCCCTCGCATCCCCCGAGAAAGCCCTTCTGCCGCAAGAAGGGGCTCTCAGGGATTAATTATCCCCACGGCATCAGGGCAGGGCAAGCACCAGCTACACCCGAGCTGTTTCTCAGCTTTTTCCATCCATTTCCACCCTCTCCTGTCTCCTGCCCGCCGCTCCAGAGGGTTTTGGTTGTGGGCAGAGTAACTCTGCTCTTCTCGGGGGCTTAGGGACCTTTGGGAGGATGGACATGAAGCAGCAAGGGATTGTGCAGGCAGGAGAGCGGAGGTCAGCTCCCCCCCAGACGTCTACAAATCGCAGCCAGACGAACTGAAGTTCCCATCTCATCACAACGCTCGTTAGAGAGCTTAAAGCTTTTACTCACAGCGAGTGTTTCTTTCCAGAATCCCCGCAAAGCGATGAACCCCCGGGGCTCGCCACCCCAGCGCAGACGTGCTGCCTGGAGGCAGATGTGCAGGCAGACAGCTGCGACTGGGGGGGTTAATCCTGGATTTCCATTTGCAGAGCAAAAGCCACCGGCTGCTTTGGAAATACCAGGTCCCCACGCCAGCCCTAAGGACTCTATCCGCCCCGAGGGACCCACCGTCTCCCCGAAACCATGGGAGAGGGCGAGCCCTCCCTACCTCGCCCAGGTTTCGCGCCTGCAGCAAGGCTTCCGTCCTCCTCATCTTCTCCAGCTCGATCTCCCTGGCGATGAGCTGCTTGGCCTGGTAGGTCAGCTGCCTGCGAACCGGCAGGTCCGGGAACCGGCAGACGTCCTCCACGTTCCTGCAGCCAGTGCAGGGGAGCAGAGAAAAAACACATTAATACTGGAAATCAACACTGAAAATAAAAAAGCATTTTGCAAACTGCAGCCTGACACGAGTACAACCCCGTCCCCTGCCTCTCGGTAGGATCCTGGCCGCGGTGCCTCAGTTTCCCCATCGCTGTCCTCTCTGAGCCCGTGTGTGCGGCGGCAGCGCTCGCAGATGCCCAGGGAGCGGTGCTGGCCGTGCGGAGCCACGCTGCCGCAGGGCAGCTCAGCTGGATGGGAACCCAAGAGGGATTATGCGCTTTTTAATCTTGGGTTTAATGCAAGAAGAAAAAACTGCAGGCAGGTCTGCGCCGAGCAGATTGTCCTGAAAAAGCCACAGTCACATCACAGCCCGAGCAGGAGCGGCACCGCGGCCCTCCGCGTGAACCCTGAGGTGCCCGCAGGGAGCCGTTTAATTGAGATACGGCCATGAACAGTAATTCTGGCTAATCAGAGCAGTTTTATTCTTCATGGCTTCATGCACCAGGTCTGGAGTTAGGCCTGCTTCAGCACAGCAAAACCCCAGGCGCAGCCCAGCACCGAGGAGCCGGCTGGAAATATTTCACGCTTTATTCACCTTCAGTGCTACTCCCCTCAAAATAAAGGGAGCAATGGCCTATGTCAGCTGGCTTTGTAGTCATTTATAAATTAATCTAGGATTTAAAAAGTTTTAAGTAGAAAACATCAATAACTCTGATGCCAGAGAGATGCCAGGATGCAACTCACAGGTGCCACCGGGACATGACACCCCCGTGGTCCCATCATCTCTGTGCACGGCCTGGAAATGGGCTCAGACCTCGCAGAAAAAAAAAGTGAAGCAAAGCAACACACCACATGGCTCCCAACATCCCGCGGTTTCCCCACGGCCACATTTGGGTGGCACAGCCCGGCGTGGGGAGGGCAGGGGAGGATGGCTCCCTACAGCCCCTGCAGCTCCCGCAAGCCTTTCCATAGGAGGAAAAAAAAAAAAAAAAAAAAAAAAAGTACTTCACTGTAATTAGATACAGCTGCTTGATTTAACAGAGGCTAATTTCTGTAATTAACTTTGCACCAGGAAGACATTAGCATTGCTCCTAGCTGTGGTCGGGTCTGTACTACTTCACCGAAGCCTCGAGAGCGTTTACAGCTCTGTACAGACTTAATGAACGGCAAGATGCAAGGCTAGCAGCGGCCAGCTATTAATGTACTAATTCTGCAATTAAAACCAAGGCCAGGTTTGATGAGGCTCTGAGCAATCTGATCCAGCTGGAGATGTCCCTGCTCCAGGCAGGGGGTTGGACCGGGTGGGCTTTAACTGTCCCTTCCAACCCAAACCAGTCTGTGATTCTATGATTCTGTCTCACTCATCCTCTCATCCTGATGCAGCGCCCACAAGCTCCCATCCAGCACGGGCGAGGCTCGGGCAAGCGTACGGGAACAGAGACATCGCTCACAACGTGCAGAGCAGCCCCTCCGCCAGGTTTTTGACACCAGAAACGTCTCCAGGCACAGCTCTGCTTCACGGCCGTAGCCCCAGCCTCAGCACGTGCCGGCTGTGCCCCTCCACGCTCTGCCCTGGCCGGGCGAGCAGCAACGCGCCGGGGGGAGATGCTGTGTTACCCCTTGTTGATGTGTGAACCCGCCAAAACCCCTCGTCTCTCCAGCCCTGCCGCCCTGTCACCACCTGAAACCAGCCCTGAGGCTTGGACGCACCCTCGACATTTAACGCGCCACAGAAAGCTGACAGCAGAAGTCCTTGGAGAGCATCTCGCTTCGCAAAGACAGGCAACACTGCCCGGCTTTTTCCTTCCTCTTCCTCCTGCTTTTTCCCAGCGAGGCACAAGCCTGCCTCGCACAGCGCGCTCCGGCCGTGGCTGCAAGCACTGCTGCGGTCACCTCCTGCACCCAACACGTCTGGGCAGACCTGCTGCCACCGGCCCCCGGCAGCTTCGGTCCCTCCTCTGCCGTCCCTGGTAACAGGCAAAGGGCAGCTGCTTCCCTTCCTTTAATCCCATTAAAGCAAAACCAGCCCCGCTTCAGGCTCCCGGGCTCCTCCTTTACAAAAAAAAAAAAAACCAAGGCAAAAAGCAGATAATCCCTGCAGAACCCTGGGAAAATTCTGCAGCCATCCCAGCACCGGGCAGCTCGCACCGACCCAGCTGCCATCATCATCGCCAGAGAAACCTCCAACTGCCAGAAACCAACCCAACGTCCCGATGCTTCCGGGCTCCGACTCCTTCCCAAACTCTCTGCTGTTATTTGGGAGCTTACGCCTTGTCCCCGCCCTGGGGACTTACGGGTCCAGCTTGTAGACGTACTGGCCCTCGGGCAGGCGCTCCTGCTGGTAGGTGAGGTTGTAGGCCAGCATGGTGCTGATGAGGTCCGCCAGCTGCTGCTTCTCCTTCTGGCTGTAGAGCTGGGTGTTCACCTGGGGAGGAGAGCGGAGCCCAAGGGGAGAGCGTCACTGACCCACAGCGACTTCTAAACACGAAAATAACCTGAGCACAGGGGTTGTCTCTGCACGAGAAAGGACAGTCAACTCCCGTGAGGTTCAGGCCAAGTTTAGTTTCCTGTCAGGGACAGTCATATGTCACAGAGCAGGGACAGACCCTGGTGCAGGGGAACCAGCTGCTGGAAGGAGACTGCAGCAGCCCCCCACATCCCTGCTCAGCCAAACCCACCCCCCAGGTGCAGGAGGGGCCAGACACCCCACCACGCACCCAGCACTCGGGTCGCTCAGCATCTCATCCTCAGCTTTTTGGGATGCAGAGGTCCGGGGACAGAGGTCCAGGATAGCTCAGCCTGGGTGACGCAGCGCAGGGCACATGTCCCTCACGGCGGGATTTGCAGAGGGGACACATCACCCCGGCAGGACTCCTGCCACCGCAGCGAGAGGGGCCCAGTGGGCACTCACCGGTCGGAGCTTCGGGGCGATGATGTCCAGCAGCAGGCAGAGCACCTCCAGGACCAGGGACTGCTGCCCCGTGCGGCTGCGGGCGCTGGGCGTTATCCCCGCCACCATGGACATGATGAGGTTCTGCATGTGGTTCCGCTTGGCCAGGGCCTGGTGGAGAGGGCAGGGACAGCTCAGTGACGGCTGCAGCCACCGACGTCCCCGCGGTGACAGAGCCGGAGCCACGGCGCCGCTGTGCCCTCCCCGGTACTTGCCTCATGCTGGCTGCTGGGATAAGCGAGCCGAGGGATGTTGGTGGCTGCGAAGAGCATGTGGAAAGCCACGGGCAGGAAGGGCAGGTACCGCATCAGCTGGAAGCTCTGCCCGTGCAGCACAGCCCGGCTCAGCAGGTCGCAGAAGCCCAGCCACTCCAGGGCCAAGCACACCGAGCCGAGGCTGGAGTCCCGCACCTTCATGTTCAGGAAATTTTCATACAGACCCTGGAAACGGGCGCAGGATTAGAGATGGCTCGAGGTCCCACAACAGCACGTCGCCGGAATTTTGTGCATCACACCGAGCTCAGCTCCAGCACAACGCAGCAGAGCAAGGGGCTCAGCTCTCCCCCTCGGCTGCTTTACCTGGGCGAGCTTCTCCTGCTCCCCCGAGGAGACGGCGAGGTGCAGGATGTGGTGGAAGCGGTGGGAGGACGCGTTGAAGCCAGCCGCGCCCCCGAAGAGCAACAGGTCCTCATCGCCCACGAGGAGCTGGGCTGGCAAAGCGGGGTCCATTCCTATCCTGTGCCAAGGGGGAGCCCAAAGGGAAGAGCTCAGGGTGCTCCGGCGCTAAACCAACCAGCAAGGAATATTTGGACCCTTGCAAACCGGGCTGAAGGCAACACTGATGCCAAATTATTGGGCACTAGAGTGGCCACAGAGCACCTGGACACACACATCTGCTGACAAAGCCAGGTCTGCTACAGGGCAGCCCAGCTCTCCAGGACCTTTCTGATTTCTCTACTGCAGGTCTTGGTGTACCACAGTGCAGCGCGCCCCCCGCAGACAGCAGACCTAATAAATCCCCCCCTTTTACCTCTGGACCTTTGGGAGCTGGAAGATCTCTTGCCAGATGGAGAAAAGCCCCTTGTTTTGGTCCTTCAAGCCGATCTTCATCGTCTGCACCATCTGCATGCTCAGCTCCTTCTGGCCTCGGCTGTGCAGGAACTGCAACGCAAGCGAGGGGCTGGGGGGGGACTGGGACCACGGGGATGCCCACAACAGCTAGCTGGGCCTAGGCAAGGCCAGAGAGAGCAGCACCTCGCTCCTCCTCCGTTTGTAGGGGAACCAAGGTAAAAAACAACACAGGGGACAGGGCGGACAGTTTAGGGATCTGCCTGGGACAGTTTTTCCTCCTCCACCCCCATTTGATCAAGTCAAGAGCCGCAGCAAGTCCGTGTCCCCCAGCGACACCCCCCAGGTACCTGCAGCGTGTTTATGCAGGAACGGATGTCGTTCTCCGTCTTCTCGCACAGCGCCAGCAGCGCGCCCGTGTCCGCCCGCATGCCCTGCCGCAGGGCGATCTGCAGGAGAGGGGGGTCAGCAGGGAGGGTCTACCTGCCGGGGCGGGGGCGAGAGGGGCCCTTGGCCGCGCCGCACCTCGCAGAGCCGCTGGGCGAGCCGGGACGGCGCCGTCCGAGGGAAGTTCAGCAGGAAGGATTGCTGCCGCAGCGGCCGGAGCGCAGGGACGTACCTGGCAGAGGGAAGCACAGGGGTCTCTGAGCAACCCTAGCTGGGAAAAAAAAATCCAGAAATTAATGCTCTGCTCAAAGAGAGAAGGGTTGTTTAGCAGCTGCCCGTATGCCACTGCACGCTTGGGCATGCACGGACGCAGCGGTACGCTCACACCCAGCCACAAGTCACCCCAGCAGACACAAGGGCTGGGGTGTTTCAGGAAAGATGAGCCTGTCGCGGTTTTCCTTTCCAAAAGGCACTTCTAAGCCGCAGGTCTGACGGCAGATAACCCAGCGCAGGAAGGCTGCGGCTGGAGGCCACAGCAGCCGCCTCCTCGCTCGGGGCGGGGGTCTCAGCTCTCCACCCCCCCCAGACGCGCCGGCCGCACTAACTGGTCGTTGCAGATGCAGATGATGGGCCTGAGCAGCAGCCCGCCCTCACGCCGCCTCCTCCGGCCCGCGCCGCCTGCCGCCTCGCCCTCCCCGTCCTTATGGTGGATGATGTTTAGCAGCACATTGATAGATGCCTTGGAAAAAAAATAATCAAGGACAGAATGGATGACTTCTTGCTGTTTAGAGGCAAGAACCGCTCCTAGAACAGACGAACTGCTACGAGGGCAATAATTAAATGATTAACACAAAAGGTGGCCAGATGCAGGCCGGGCTTACCGCGGGCGCACCGTCTATCTCATCGATGATCAGGCAGTTGGGCTGCTCGTTGGCACCCAGCACAGACTTCATCTGGGTGGCAGCTTCGATGCGGGTTTTGAAGACCTCGGGGCTGCGGTCATCACTGCAAGACAAGCCAGCACCAGGCTGCTGCAGCACGGCGTCACCTCCGGCACGGCGTCACCTCCACCAGCGCGGCAGATGGCACAGACTCACCTGGCGTTCATCTCGACGGCGTTGTACCCCGCGTGCTTCGCGATGACGTGGGCCAGCGTGGTCTTCCCCAAGCCAGGAGGGCCACAGAGCAGGGCTACCTGCAGCAGAGAGGTAACGTCAGCCCGGCCGGCAGCGAGGCAGGGCTTCCTCCCTCCTTTGCTCCCTTTAGCGTTTGAGCACCGTTGCTCTTTGCTGGATGCAGAAACTCTTGCTCAAAGGCACGCCAGGCCTGCCCCTAACAAATAAAGTCAAGACCAACCTCTGCTAAAAACAGTGAGTCTTTCCTCAACCAGCCCATTTAATTTGGCTGGAGAAAGTCTGCTCCTCTTCCCTTGTTATCACATTACCCAAGCCAAAAGAGAAGAAACAAGAAACCCACACATTCTCTATGGAGAAACAAGGGATCCAGTTTCTGCTGGATCTGTACTGGAAGACCCTGCTCCTCACCTTCGTGGCAGGATGAGTGGGACAGGAGAGAAGACTGACCACAGCAGCATCCTGTCCTGCTCACCTTGTATTTGGGTCTCTTGTGCTGGTCCAGCTCAGCTTCCAGAATCTCCTCCGTGAGCTGGACCTTTGTTTTCCACTTATTCTGCTGCTCCTTGGGCTGGTTGAACGGAGGATGGGCCTCAGCGCTGGGCTTGGCCTTCTTCACAGCCTTCTCCTTCCCGAACACCACCGTGTCCCAGAGCTTGAGCCACTTCAGAAGGCAGCGGTTTGTGTACTGCGCGGTGGGCAAGACGGCAAGCAAACCCCGTCAAACCGCGGAAGCGCTTCTCAGTCTCTTCTATAATTTCCAGTTCCCTACAAAACTTCTAATATTCCAGAAAAATCAAAATAGCCAACAATTCCTGGCTAAAGTCCACCCAACGTTTTTTGTCTTATTTTGGTCATCTTTCAGTCTCTTTTGCCAGAGGGTCCCCAGCTGAAAAACCCCTGCCCCGAGCTCTCTGCAGCACGGCTGCTCCCGGGCAGGGCAGAGCCCCCAGCGAGCGCTTTGGAAAGCCCCGCAACCCCGTAAAACTGCGATCCCGCAGCGTTAAGGAGAGTTAGAAAAGCCATAAGCCCACCCGAACCCCAAGCCCCCACTTAACCTAGCCCCTCACATCGTCACTGAGCAGTTCTATGTAGCGCCGGGGAGTGAACCTGTCCACCCAGAGGCAATGCAGCGCTGATTCCTCCTCCTCCTCTGCCAGCTCCGCTTCCCCGTTGGGCTCCGGGCTCTCGGCGCCGGTCTCGTTCTCAAGGCAACTGCAAAAAAGAACTGACTTGCCCCAAACCACTCAGGGAGTCAGGAATTACACCCAGACTTCCCGAGCTGGGGATGCTGAGGGCAAAGAGGCTCCTCCACTTGCACATCCCCAAAAACTGGACCCCACCGGAGCATCTTGGGGGCCGCATCCAACAGCGTGGTGGGGATCGGAGCAGGATTTCGTCCCAACATCCCACCTGTTTATTATCTCCGTCAGCTGCTGCGATGCCTCCAGAACACGCCTGCGACGCTTGAGGACAAAAAGAGCAAGAGGAGGGGTCAGAGATGCCCCGCTAACCCATAGCTGGGGGGAGCAGGGATTTGGGAACCAACAAGACAGGAAAGTCGGTGTGAGATGAGATACCTCCTCATCCACTTGTTCCTTCAGGTAGGAGAAAGGTACTCCCAGTAAGTGGAGCGGCCTGCGCGCGTTCCAGCCCAGGGAATCGGGGAGCTGCGAGGAACAGAGGACGTGTTCACACCAACGCTCAGCACAGACCTTTCACGCTTCATCAACGATCCCCTCCTGAACCGGACGGAGGTCACTAAAAAGCAATCCCAGCCTTCAGCCCCCTTCCTTACCTCCACCCCTGTCCTGGAGGGATCATCATCCCTCACGACCATGAAGACCCTGGTACCCTCGGTGGACGTCACGTTGATGTAGTCTTCCAGGATGGGCGGTCGCTTGAGGACCCGCTTCTTCTCAGAGGATGGCGTGGTCTGCAGTGGGGCCATGCCGCTCATCTCCAGGTGGTCCGAGCTGGAGAACGCCAAATTCCTTTAGCAGCGGGGAGGCAAAGGGCCCTCAAACCCCACCAAAGATTCAAGGTGGCCAACCTGGCAGTCTGGGGAGCAGAAGGTGGCTCTGGGCTACCATCCTGGAGCACATCAGTAGCCAACTCATCATCTACACCGAAGTCAAGCTTCTTAACAGCTTCCAGACGCTGTCGCTTCGCCTTCGGGGCTGCGAGAAGGAAGGAGGAAGAGGAGAAGCATCCTCGACCGAAGGGTGGGACTCAGGGGACACCCTGCACCCCTTGGGGTTGGGGGGGAGAGGGGTCAGCAGCGCCCTCCCCGTCCCCTCGGGGCTGCAGACCTGGTTTGGGTCAAACCTACTGCGGGCAGCGGGCGGTGGCGGGGAGCCGGGGGGGACGCAGCTCCGGTCCCTTTTCCGGGGGTTGGTGTCCCCCGGGCTGCTGCCCCCGACGGGGTCCCCGGTGGGATCGGGCTCCTCGGGCGGTTGCCTCCTGCCCCGGAACTGGGAGATTTTGGGGCCAGCGGGTGGGGATGGGTCATCTGTAAGAGACGTTAACACGACGGTACCGGTCACCGGAGGGGACGCACGGCGGGGTGGGCATAGGCGGCTCCGCGCCTGGCCGCGCAAATCCCGGTCCCGTCCGCTCCCTCCTTCCGCCGCCGGTACCGGACACGGCTCCCCAGCAGCGCCCACCTCCCAGCTCGGCCAGCACCTCCAGCTCGGCGGCGAACCGCTGGTAGAAGCTCTCCTCGGGGCTCTCCTCGGGGGCCGCCATGGGCCCCGCCGGCACCGCGCTTCCGGCCGCCGCGCACGCAGCCGAGCCGCCGCTGATTGGACGCGGCGCACCGGCTGCAAGCGGTGGATTGGACCAGACGCGAGGTTGGACGCGGAGGCGGCGGCGTTGATTGGACGCGACGCGCGGTTAGGGCGCCGCGGCGGCGGCGTTCGCGACGCGGGGCCCGGGCCCGCCGCCTTCGGTGGATGCGATGTAGCCGGTTACCGCCCCGACTGGCCCGGCCCGGCCCGGGGACCGCGCTGCAGGTGGGCCGGGTGTCGTGTCCCGGGTCTCCGCCGCCGTGCGTGTTCGCGATCGCGGCCCGGCCGCGGTTGACAGCGGGCGGGGTGGCGGCGGCGGGCCCTCCACGCGTGACACCGGGACGGGGATGGGGCGGGACAGCGGCAGAGCTGCGCCGTGTGACACCGGGACGGCCGCGGCACCGGGACATCTCTGGTCCTGCGGGGGGCCCCCATTTTGGGGCCCTTCCCTCCCCCGGGTGCTGTGCCGGTCCCCGGGGGCGCGCAGACTGCGGCCGGAGCTCCTTCCCACCCCACTCCCCCCCACTGTCCCCGCAGGGCGCCGGCCATGGAGCCAGGCACCATCGACAACCTGTCCATCCTGTACCAGAGCTCCGACTTCATCGTGGTGAACAAGCACTGGGACATCCGCATCGACAGCAAGATGTGGTACGAGACGCTGACCCTGCAGAGCCAGCTCAAGTACCGCTTCCCCGAGCTGGCTGACCCCGACACCTACTACGGCTTCAGGTGAGCAGCCGGCGACTGACCGGGGCTCTGCCCTGCATCCCGGCCGGCCTCGGCCACCGACACTGCCCGGGCTGCTCCTCTGCCTCCCGTCTCCTCCCCAGGTTCTGCCACCAGCTGGATTTCTCCACCAGCGGAGCTCTGTGCGTCGCACTCAACAAAGCGGCGGCGGGAAGCGCCTACAAATGTTTTAAAGACCGTTTGGTGACCAAAGCCTATCTCGCCCTGGTAAGCCCACCCTCCCAGATCCGGCTTCTGGATGCATCTGCTGAGTTTGCAAAATGGCAGCTTGGCCTCTGCTTCTTGTCGTCCCGGCGTCGGTGAGGAGCGAGTGCCGGGACTGTGTTTGCAAACCGGCTTTCTGCTCTGCAGGTCAGGGGCCACGTGGGCCAGAGCCGAATGACGATCCGCTACGCCATAGGGAAGAACACCACCGAGGGCATGACCCACATGATGTGCATCGACGGGACGGAGGGTGAGCGGCTCCCACGCCCTGCCCAGACCACCCGGGCTGTGCTGGAGGGAGCTGACCACCCCCTCTCTGGATCTTGTTGCAGGCTGTGAAAATCCCAAGCCTTGCCAGTCGGAGCTGATCGTGCTGGAGCACGGGTCCTACAGTGGAGACCCCGTAACCAAAGTGCTGCTGCAGCCGCTGACAGGTGGGAGCTGGGGGCTGGGGCAGCGCGGGTGCAGGGGGTTGGGGCTGGACAGACAGAGGTGCTGCAGCGGGGCCGGTCCTTGCAACCATGGGTCTCGGTCGCGGCGTGGTGGCGTAGTGAAAAACAAAGCCTAGAAGGGGCTGAGCGCCACGCTCAGCTGGTGGAGGACTCTGGTTCTCAGAGTCGGGGGGGACAAATGCCACTTGGTGCACCATCACCTCGCACCACCGTGCCCTCGAGGAGGGTTACAGGGATAACCTCTGTCCCCGACTCCTCTGCTCCTAGGGCGGACTCATCAGCTCCGGGTTCACTGCAGCGCCATCGGCCACCCCATCGTGGGGGACTTCACCTACAGCCACAAGAAGGACAGCAGTCCCTACAGGATGATGCTCCACGCCTACTACCTGCGCATCCCCACCGGCAAGGAGCTCATCGAGGTCTGCGCGCCTGACCCCTTCGTCACCGCAATGGACAGCAACTGGGTGCCCCACCACGTCACTCACCGGCTGGACAAGACCATCCAAGAGCTGAAGGACAAGGTGATGCGGAAGGAGGAAGAAGAGGAGGGCCGGGAAGCCGTGCTCGGCGGCGGAGGAGAGGAGGTGCTGAGCGAAGCCAAGAGCCCAGAGACGGAGGAGCAGCGAGCCCGGTGTGAGCAGTGGTTGGCCGAGTGGGCTCTGGAGTGAGCACAAACCACCTCTCTGCATTTCCAGCCCAATGCTCCATTTTCGTCCCGGTGGGTCCCCGCGGAGCCCAGCGCTGACTCCACATCTGCACTTTCTGTACGCCGTGGCTTCCCTCACTTCTGGGGCTGGGATTAGACAGATTTTAGCAGCCATTAGGATGGGTTCATTTTTCAACGTGCACATCATCCATCTGGCCACTGGATGCCCCTTTTCTAATCTTGGGCCTCAGCAGCAGAGTCAGTGTGTCACGTACCAGCTTAGAGTGACCCCAAAGCTTTACGTCCCCGTCCTGGGGCTCGGGCACAGCCGGGCAGCACAGACGCTGCCCTTCCAGGAGCGCGATGGGCGTAGCCGCAAACCCTCAGCGCTCGGATGCTGAAACGCAGCCCAGCAGAGGGGGAGGAGAACACTCCGGGTGCAGCTTCCGTGTCCGCGTCCCCAGTTCCCTTCTCTCCAGGCCGCCGTGGTGCCTGGGCGGTGGGAGATGAGGAGGCTGAGATGCGGCTGGGAGGCACCGGCAGCCCCCGTAGCCCCGGGGCTGTGCGAGAGGCGCAGGAGAGGTCCCTGCCCTTGCGCTTTCCTTCCTGCCGCAGCCCACCTGTGGTTTGTTTTTAAAGGTTTGTTGAAGGTGAGTGAGTTGATACAGATGGATTTTAATTTTTTTTCAAATTTCTATGAGAAGAATCTAGTCTTTTAGGGTTTTGGACTACGGGTGGTCTCAGAAACGCGTGTATTTTCAGTACCTCTGTGCTCAGAGCAGCCAGCAGCCCAAAGCTTTGTTGGTAGATCTTATTATTCCTTCTCCAGCGTTGCCTTTTCCTGGGTGTGGATGTAACCCCAACTGAGACAGGTCAGAAGACACAAACCCCTTTCTTCTTTACCCAAACAAGGGGCAATAAGCACCGTGGTTTGGTCTCATCTCATGGCTCCTTGCTATTGGGTTGCTGCCTTGGGGTGGGCAGTTTGGGGGGCTCTGGAGCAGCGAGAGGTGGCTGGGTGCCCTTGCATACAGCGCACCGATCCCCGGGGTGTTTGTCACCGAGCTGCCACATCCGCACAGCCCCAGAGTTACTGTCTCCCCGCAGGCCCCGTCCCATTTCGAATGCACCTGACAGAGGTTTCCCGTAACTGATGCTCCTACCCTGAGGGGGAATAAAGTGTCACAGCCCTCTCCTTGCCCGTGCGGGTCACCGAAACCCCGTGGGGTATGGCATCATCCCTTGCACCCCAGGGTGCTGGTGGGTGCGAGCTCACCGTGCTGCGGCGTGTGACTGGGGACAGGGTGGCTGTCACCTTTGGCTTTGGTGGCTTGGCACCGGGTGCCGCCGTGTGCTGCAGGGTGGGGACCGGTGCACAGCCCACCACGCTGCAGGCGCCAGCCCTGAGCACCGAGCGGGGACCGCGGGCTCGTGAGCGGGTGGCAGAGGGCTCGGGGGGGCTGGAGGAGCAGAAGCGTCGTCTCCTTCGTCCCAGTCCCTGTCCGTCCTGTCCCGTCTCCCAGGAGGGGAGAGGCAGCTGCAGGCGGGTCCCGAAGCTGTAAATTAAAGCCATGAACCTGTTTGCCAAAGAACGAATGCGGGCGACGTGCACAGGATGCCCTGAAAAGTTAGGAGTGAGATTTCCAGCATCGGGGGTCGGGCACAGCCTTCCTTTCCCACTGCGCAACGGGGGACACGTCCAGGACCAGGCTGCCCTCAGCTGCGGGGCTGGTGGTCACGGCAGGTGGCACGTGGGGACACGCCGGCGCCTGCACACGAAGGGACAGTGGTGGACGCTCAGTGCTGGGGGCTGGCACCCTGTGCTCACCCCGCTGCCCCTCCACCACCCATCAGCCTTCATGTGTTGCTGCCACCAGAGCTAAGTAGGGATTTTCCATACCCTGCAAAGGTGTTTTCCAGGCACCCTTCCCCAGCTTCCCTCCTGTGCCACGTCCAGTCCCGCTCCCTCCTCTCTGCCGTCGCTGCGGGGCCATGTGCTGCATCGTCTGAGCGCGGGGGGTTGCGGTGGGGTGTGTGACTCGTGCCGTTCTGTACAGCTTGCGGTAACCCTGACTGCTTGTTGCACATCACCGTAGTAAACAGTTACCTGTCCACCCCGCACTTCGCCCTCCGCTCTCTCAATCCACGCTGCGCGGGCCGGCGCGGTGCCGGGGGCTTCCAGGAATGAACCCGGACCGGCACAGCGGGACCAGCCCCAGGGCTGCAGCCCGGCCGACCTGTTGCGTGAGCACGGACGCTCGTCCTCGCCCTGCTGAAATGCCCTGGCCGAAACCACCGGGGTCAGCTGCCCGAAAGCCCTCCCGGATTTAGCAACTCTGACACCGATGGCCGAGGATGCCCGAGGTGGCTGAGGCAGATGCCGCTGCCCCGACCCATCCCGGCCAACACCAGCGGCTGGGCTTGTCCCAAACCAAACAGCAGAAGTGGAAGAAAAACTCCCAGTTTCAAAACACAGGGAAATGGGGGAGCAGCCCTGGGGTGGTGGGTGTTTGGGGGGTACCTGGGGTTTGGGGGTGCCCAGGGAAAGCTGCTGCCACGCACAGTTTCTCTTGTACATCAACGGTCATTCCTCGGGTTGGAGCAGCTGGGAAAATGAGTAAAGACCCAAAGGAATTCTTTGCAGTCTGCAGGTTGTGAGATTTTTGAAGGTCATAAACCCGGCAAGGGCGAAGAAGCAGCTGGGTGAGAGCAGGGGAGACGCCGTCTGGCAGCGGTGCCCACCGCCGGCCGGGGCTTCAGCCGACGCTGCCCGGCACGCTCGGGTTTGGGGTGGATGCTCCTGTGCTCCCCCGGCACGCTCGGGTTTGGGGTGGATGCTCCTGTGCTCCCCCACACCCCTGGGGTGTCTCGGGGCCGGTTTTAAGCTCCGCAGGGACACGGTGGACGTGGTGACCCGCGAAGGGGCCCCGATCCGCCCCTGCCCTCCAGCCCTGCAGCAAACAGGTTTCTGTCATCCTACCGCTCCAACAAGAGCTATTTTTACAGCAAATCCTTCAAAAATAGAAAGCAGAAACACCCGCGGGCGCCGACCGAGCCCTGGCGCTGCAGGACCGGTTGCTCGGTGGGGGACGGGGACACGGGGGACGGCAAACCCCGCTCGGCGCTGTGCCAGGGACCCTTTGCGACGGCCGATGTCCCAAACCCAGCCCGTCGCTGCCAGCTGCTCTCACCGTTCCCTTTGCCCGGGACGCATCGGGCTCCTCCACCTTTCCATCACACAGCCTCAGAAAATCTTTGCTTCCTTTTTTTTTTTTTCCCCAGTCTCCTCCTTCATGGCACCTCCTGGATGGCGTTTCAGAGTGGGATCAGAAACTATGAGGAGAAAGCTGGAAAAAAGGGAATGGGGTTGTCCATGGCTGAGGCAAAAAGAACGGGATGAGGGGAGCAGCTCCCGCAGGGGTGCTGAGCCCGTCGGCGAGGACTCGTCTACTCTGCACCCCAGTGCCCTACGGAATACACCCCGGAACGGCCCGAAGGGTTTGCACTGCCTGGGAGGACCTTTGTCTCCATCAGCAGCACAGAAATCACCAAACCTGAGGATCAAACCCAGTTAAATCACATCCAACTCAGTTAAACTCAGCCCCAAAGTTCAAAGTGACCCTGTACAAGGAAAAAAAAAAAAAAAAAAACCAAACCAAAACCAGGACAGAAAGCAGCTTTACAAAACAGTGTTGAGAAACTGCCCCGTCACACCCCGCTTTCTGAGCAACATCCCCACCCCGCAGCAGATAAGTGCCGAGCCGGCCCCCGCGCTCCCCATCCCGGCTGAGCACCTTCCCCGGCCGGGCAGCGCCGCATCCCCGTCCCGCAGCCAGATCCCCCCGCACGGAGAGCGACTGGGCCAGGCCACCGGTGGGATTTAGGGAAGGGAGCAAGACTTGGCGGAAAAATTATTCGCGTCTAGTTGGAAGGGCAAGAAGCTGATTGCTCTGGGCAGCGCCGAGCGGCACGTGGCTGGTGTTTCCAGAGCGGGGATTTATTTTCTGTTTCTAGCTGAGGGGTGTGGAACTGGGTACGGGGAGGGGGGCAATGCCCGCTGGGGCTCCTCCGCTGGGTTACACTGGGTTTCTCCCAGTCTGCACTGGTGTGGTCCTGTGGGAAGCCAGAGGATAGAGGGGAACCCTGTCCCTGCAGGGTCCGGATGGGATGAGGGCTCTGGGTGGCGGAGAGGAGAATTTATAGTGGAGTTTATTTTGGAATGGAATTCTGTTTTCTGTTCTACAGGATTTAAAATCTCTCCCTTGGTTGGGGGGAATTTTGCGCAGGGCGGCACGCTGACCCTTTGCGCTCCAGGGCTCCAGCCCCAGCATCCGACCGCGGAATCGCCTGCAGGACCCTTCCCAGCCCACCGGCAGCCAGCACCATCCCCGGGCGCGGGACGGGCCCTGGCGCGGGCAGCATGGCGTGGGCATCCCCGGCCCTGGCAGCCGCCGCGCTCTGCCTCCGTGAGTTCCGCCCGGCCCCCTGCCCCGGGTCCGTGTCGCTGGGGATGCTCCAGCCCACCCTGATTCCATTCCCTGCGCTCTGCCTCGCGCTCTGCCCGCAAACGGTGGGGTTTTTTCCCAGCACTGCGCTGGAAATCTGCACAAGTGGATTTCCAGGGGCAGGTTTATCCATTTTGGTTTTCTAAACCCACCTCGGGGTGCTCCGGCTCGGCGCAGGCTGGGGGGCGATGCGGGGGCTGCTCTCCGCAGGGGGTTCGCCAGCATTTACCAAATATTATGGAACTGGAAAGGGCCCTTCCCAGGCTCCAAACCCGGAGCTGCTGTAGGACAGCCCAGGCTGCCTGCGCGCACGGCTGTGGATTTTTTCTAACGCGCTCCCGCTTCATTGCAGGTTTCTCCGCAGACCTCAGGAAAGCGGCAGCGGTGAGTCCCCGCCGGCAGCTCCGGCGGCTCCGAACGCGCCAGGGCTTGGCCAAAACCTCACAGCCGGTGCCGTGAGCAGCGGTTCCCCCAGCAGCCGGTGGCCCTACCCCATCCCACCCCGTCCCTGCTCACCCCCTGCCCAGCAGCCTCCCAGCCCTGCTCCCAAACTGAGCACCCAGCACCCCCCCAGCTCCAGGGGAGCAGGGGCAGCCCCCCTGGTGAAGGGTCCCCTCTCCCACAAGCAGCTGTGGTGGCTTTTGTCCCCACTCGTAACCCAGGGCAGCCACAGTTCCCAGCTGCCCGGTCCGGGCACACCGGCCAGCTCAGATCCCGTTCCCCACTGAGTCCCCAACTTTGTCCCCGTTCCTCGCTGCGGCTGAGCATCTCCCTGTCCCCCTCCCCAGGCCGTTCTGATTTTCGGAGCTGTCCTGTCTGCCACCGAGCAACACACCGAGTAAGTACCGGCCCCAGCCAAGCCGGGGGGGGTCTCGCATGGGTGGATGTCGCATTTCTCCCCACATCCGCATCACGGTGCTGACAGGTGACTGGGGCTGGAGAAGATTTAGAGCCTCGCGCAGCCGGTTCTGGCGCTGGCACCCGGGCTGGGGTTTCAGCGGCATCGGCTCGCGTTGCAGCACAAACACCCCAAGAATTTCCTTCCCTTTACAGGGTGACGCAGATGCAACGGGAGCCTCCCCTGAGCCGAAATCCAGGCTCCGCTGGTTTCTCCCTCGCCCAAAGCCCAGGGTATGGCCGGAACCTCTGCCACCACCCCGGCCGTGGGGACAGGCACCCTCACGGCTGCTGGGTGTCCCCTTCGGCGGCACCGTGGCACCGGGGTTGGGAGAGGTTTTCGCGACACCTCGTGTTATTCCCACTTACCCCACGGTCAGGGCAAAGGGGGATTTCCGGAGGGAACGAGCAGGTTCGTCCTCCACGGGGCTTCAGGGAGCTAAAGCGGACGGTGAGACGCAACCGTGCCTCCCCCACGCAGCCTCTCAGCCTCGGCCCTGCGAGATTTCCAGTGCATCCCGGCCGGCGACCTGCCCGCTGCCGACATCCTCGCGTTTGCCCAGGGGTTGCAAAACAAAACAGCGGAGCTGAGCGGTGCCCAGGTGGGCAGGGGCCACAGAGCCCAACGGGGCGTGGGGAGCCGGGGGGTGCCGGGAAAAGGGGCTCTCACCGCCTCAGCATCGCCAAGAAAAGCCTCTCTCTGCCCAGCTCTCCTGCCTGGCCAGGCTGCTCGCTGCCAAGAACCTGACGGCCGATTTCGGTGGGTACCCACCCGACCTGCTGCTCTTCTTCGAGTGAGTACCAAGGGTGGCACGCGGGCGCGGTTTTGGTGCCGAATCACGCCGTCCAGCCCTCGCCAGGTGGCCCTGGAGCACCCGGGAGAGCTCTGCCTGTTGGGAAAGTCGCCTGCGGGCACCTTCAGATCCGCACGGGGCGTTTCCAGCCCTGCAGACCCCCTGGTCCTCTCCTCATCCCGCTCCTCTCCAAGGCTGGGGCCGCACTGGCCCTCTTTGTTGCTCTGAAGAGAGTAAACATTTAAAATGACTCCCCCCATGCCTCCCCCAAAAAGCACCGTTAGAGATCTCCCACCTGGACACAAGGAGCCCTTCACCCCGTTCCTCCTCTTGCTCCCCGCAGCTTGGCCGAGGTGCGCGGTGAGACCTGCGGAGCGTTTTACACCCGAGCATCCCGTGGGAACCTGGACCTGCTGCCCAGGGGCTCGGCCCGGCGGACGGGGCTGCTGCGCGGGGCGCTGGCCTGCCTGGTGAGCAGGGGGCGAGGCGGGGAGCGGCCAGGGTCCCCTGCACCCCTCACCGGGCGTTTGTACAAGGTTGTCTCTGCCAGGGGGCGAGGAGCAACCGCCTGCGCCCCGAGCAGCTCGGCAGCCTCGGGGCACTGGTGTGCGACATGGAGCCTGAGACCATCACGGCCTCAGACCCCGGCATCCTGGAGAACCTGAAGCTCTGCCCAGCGCTGACCAGGGCCCAGCGGGACGCGCTCAACGCCGTGCTCCTCGGAGGGGGCACCGTGTACGGGTAAGGAGCCTCCGCCTGTTCTGAGGGCGTGGGCAACGCGCAGGTGGGATGGGGTCACCGCGAGGATGCTGAGCTGGACCAGCATCCCACCTTCTCCCGATGGCTGCAGGCATCCCTCGAGCTGGAACTTACAGACTCTGCAAAGTTTGGGACCGCTCGTGCTGGCTTTGAGCCGGCCCATGCTGAGCTTGGTGGCCCAGGTAAGCCCCCTTCTCGGGGCTGCGGGGCGAGTGGCCCAGCAGCCAGGCCAGCCCCGAGGCCACGGGACCCAGCACCCTCCACTCCTCCCTGGCAGGCAGCGCGGGAGGCTTTCGGCAGGAGCATTGTGGCCGCCTACGGCACCCAGGGACGTTCCGAGCGGGAGAAATCCCTGACCCTCCTCAGGGCCTTCGCAGCAGCGTCGGCTTCGTCTCCTCCCAGGCTGAAGCGGAGCGCAGACCGTGAGCATTTTGCTTGGCCATCGCCAGTCCGGAGCTTTTGGTGGTGGGGAGTAACACGTCCCTGGGCTGGTGCCCACGTGGAGGGGGACAGGACGGGGCAAAAAGATGTGGGATTCCCATAAATTAACTGGGGAGATGGGGGAGACGTCCTTGCAGCAGGCTGGGGTGTTTGCTCGTACCCAGGAGCAGGAATAAGGCAGCAGCAGCTGGGAAGGAGCTGGGGAGGGGGAGAAAACTCCTGGGCAGGGGCAGCACCAGGGGAGGATGCTGGTGTGGGTGGCGTGGGAAAGGGTTCACCTTACCGGAGCGTGTGTAGTTGCCTTTATGAGGACAAAGCACACGTGGCCTGCAGCAACACCACAAGGTCCCTCAGGAATAAATTTCAGGAATGAAAGCAAAAAAGGGATCTGTGTGGGTCGGGGGCGCAGGGGGTGGGAGGATGATCGCCCTGGCAGGACGGCTCCAGCTGCATTATTGTGATTCCCTGTTTCTTCATTCACTGGGGCTCTTCCGAGGGGCTCCGGGGTCCCGTGGCAGGACCAGGGCCAGGCGGGACGGGAGGAAGAGCCATCTGCCTGACACGGCCTCCCTGCCCGCAGGCTGCCTGTTGGCGCCCATCACGGCCGGCACCGTCTCCGACCCCTGCTTGCTCCTCAGCTACGACACCAGCGAGCAGTTCGACCTGTGCCTGAGCAATGAGGTTTTAAAAGCCAACCTGAAGCCTCTGCTGGGACAGCCGCTCCCCGTGCAGTACCTCCTGGTCGTGAAAAAAAAGCTGGAGCAGGTGATGGGTGACACAGGGAGGGAGCCCCCACGCAGATTCGGGACAGGCGAGACCCACTCGGGCGTCTGACCAGGTCCTTTGTGCCCGTTTCCGCCTTCTTTTCCCTTCCCTGACCCTCTTCTCTGCCCCACGGGCCTGGCCCTGCAGATTTACCCATCAGGGATCCCGGAGGAGCAGCTGAGGGTGCTGGGGCCGCTGTCCCACCAGTACACGGCCGAGGAGATCGGGCTGTGGCCGGTGACGTCCAGCAAAACGCTCGCAGCCCTGCTCGACCCCTCGGATGGCAAGTGGGGGGCTGCCCAGGTAAAGCCGCGGCAGCGGTGGGGTGCAGGGGACAGTGAACCCAAACTGGGACCGCTGGGTGCTGCAGCCCAGCTCAGGGTGGAGGCACTGCCTGAGGGTGGCAGGGCTGTTTTGCAATTTCTCCCGGGAGCATCTTCCGTCCCTGCCCGCCTGCAGCCGGCTGAACTGTGTTTCCAGGTCCAGCAGCTGCTCAGCAGGTACCTGGCCCTGGGGGGCACCTTGACCGGGCCCTTGCTGTGGAAAATCGGCGGGAGAAACCTGTGTAACCTACAGGAGGAGCAGCTCGAGCAAATACCCCCAGAAGCAATCGCGTAAGCCACTTTTTAGGGATGCTTTTCAGTCCTGCGAGGCCCCTGGGATGGCGGGGGAAGCGGGCGGTGGGATGGCAGACCCCCACCTCCGTTTCGGCTCTGCCCGCCCGCAGGCAGCATGGTGGGATGGCTGTGTCCCGCTCCGTGCTCCCGCCCGAGCCACCGGCACCGTGGGTGGGGAGAAACCGCTTGTGTCCCACCACCACCAAAAGGGCTCCAGCTGTGGCTTGGGGGGTGTCCCCGGCTCTAACCTGAGACCCTCCCTCTCCCCAGGACCACTGGACAGTTAAACATTTCTTCTTGCTCTCAAGCCAAGAAGAACCAACTCTACAGGAAAGCCCAGGAGGCCTTTGCCGGCCAGGCTGGCGCCCCCAGGGCCTACTATTGCCGGATTCGGCCGTACCTGGGTAGGTGTGTCAGCCTTCCCGCGGCGACCAAGGTTGGGGAACTCTTCTTTAGTGTGGTTAAAACCCCCCTGACCAGAGACACATCTAGCAGTCTTCCGAACCTCTCCGAACATGTTGGAAGCCTTTGCACATGTCTAGATGTCCCACACGCTTTCTTTCAGGCGGAGCTCCAGCAGAGGACCTTAAAGACCTGGCCCAAGCCGGCGTTGCCGTAGACATGGACGTGGACACCTTTCTTGCCCTAAACCCCGATGAACTGCAGGTACGTCTTCGGCGCGCTGCCGCGGTTCTCCCCGCAGAAGGGCAGGGTCAGGCAGGGGCTGAGCGGCAGGGTTTGAGGCCGCAGCCCCAGCAGATCACCAAGCCTCTATTTTTTTTTTAAGTTCTCGCTTGCCCTGCAGCCCCGTTCGGAAAGCACTCTGCAGCGCGGCCGGCCGGGAGGACGACGGAAGGTGACGTTGTTTGTGTATTGCAGAAACTCAGTGTCACGGATGTGAAAAACCTGCTCGGGGAAAACCTCCCTTACCTGAAGGAAGCCGAAAATGAGACCTCGGTGATGCTCTGGGTGAAGAGACAGCCCCAGCGGGAACTGGACTGCACCCTGGGAATTGGCCTGCACGGGGGGACGGAGGAGCCCAGCCCCACGGGGACGGCCACCCCTCCTCACCCCGCCACCTCGGCCAGTATCACCCCCACAGCCACCGTCCCCGCGCCCACCACCCTCCCCGCTGTCCCCACCCCTGCTGCCATCAGCAGCCACCCTACTGCTAATTCCAGTACAGCCCCCCACAAGGCCCCCACCCCAACTGCCATCAGCCCGACCCCCTCTGAAAGCACTCCCCCACACACCTACACCCCTGTCCCCAGTGCTGCTGGGAGCCCCGCTGCCACCTCCACCGCCCGACCTGCTCCAACCACCGCCTCCATCGTCCCGTGCTCCATCCACCCGCCTGCCACCTCAAATAAGGCCACCCCCCCCACT
Organism: Tetrax tetrax; assembly: GCA_009806455.1. NCBI lineage: Eukaryota > Metazoa > Chordata > Aves > Otidiformes > Otididae > Tetrax > Tetrax tetrax. The sequence goes on from WHYT01014979.1 coordinate 79,584, forward strand.
GGCACCCTCCTCACCACCACCCTCGCTGCTGTCAACCCCAACGCCACCTCTCCCAGCTCCGTCCCACCCCCTGCTCTCACGGGCGGTGCCACCACCACCACCACCACCATTACTAACCCGTCTGTGACCACCCGCAACGCCAGCACCCCACTGGTGTCCACAAACCCCCCTGCACCCGGGCGTACCACCAGCCCCGCTCCTGCCACCCTGAACACTGTCACCCTGAGCACCCACAACGCTCCCAGCACCCTTCTCCCTAACTCCACCGCTGCACCCGCTGCCACCGCAGCCACAGAAATGAACCGCCCTCCACACAAGCCCACCCCCATTCCCAACTCTACCATCTCCACCCAAAAGAGTGTAATTCCCACAACAGCCAAGACGACAAAGCTGCCTTGTGAGACTGGTGCCCCCCCAGCCTTTCTCGGCCCCTCTTCCACCACCACCAGCAGTGAGACCACTAACAAACCACCCGCGGGCGTGCCAGAGCCACCGAGACCAACACCCGGCGGATACATCAACTTGCAGCCTGAAGCTGGTAAGGTGTGAACGTTCCGAGTTGGGAAAGGCTTAGGAAGTGATGGGACGCAGAAGTCTTCAACAAGCAGTAGCTGATCCACCCTGTTCCTGGCCACATTCAGAACCAGTGTGCTGCTGTCCCAAATAGTTACCAGTGACGTGTCTCCACAGGGCATTACAGCCCCTGGACCTGGAGCACGCTGCCCTCAGATCCCATGGCTCTCAAGTGCAGCAAGGTGCACCTTAAGGTGTCTCATCACCTTCTGAGTGCCTAACACCCCTCAACCGCTCTGCAGAAAGCTGGAGTAACTCCGTTAATGCCAGCGCACTGTAGTATTTTTCACAGGGCAAGGATCTGCCCTTCCATATTTTAGCTGCACGCAGGGTTTCTGACTAGGCACCACTGTAAGCTGAACTCCTCTGCCCTGGCAGAGCTTTAACGACTCAGATTCGCTCCTGCTTTACACTGGTGAAAGTAAGAAAAGACCCAGTCCCCTGACTACTCCCGGCCAGGGCCGTGCGTAAGGTGCAGGCCCAGATAATGTCACAAACGGCAGAGAAGCGTTGCCCTGACACATGCACCCGAATCCCAGAGCAGCAGTACTGCCCCCACAGCTCACGCGCGCTGTTTGCCCGGATAACCCAATTCTTTCTCACGTCCTTCTCCACCCAGGATCGGGATCCAGCCTCTCCTCCTGCCTAGCGCACGTGCTGATGGCAGCCGCGGGCAGCGCGCTGCTGCGAGGGCTGCTCTGACGCTGCCACCTCCAGCACCGCGCTCCCTGGATCCCCTTTAACCTCACCATCCTGCAAAGTAACGGTGCTGGCAAATGCCCTGTGGAAAAGCAGAAACCTGGGAAAGGAACAGAATTTGTCCATTTGATACCAGCACGGAATTTGTTTATTTTTGTTTGAGGCTGGACAGTGAAAGGGGACAGAGATTTCTCCAGCCCAAAGCAGCCCAACAGGCAGTAACGAGCTAGTTGCTCTAGATAATGCAATTATCAGCAATATTGACTGGTCTGCAGTGCACGAATGCCGACAGTGGGCCCAGTTCTGCCACTGGGTGGTACTTTACCTCTAAGCACTCCCACCGGGATCTGCTGAACCAGTGGGACAACTCAGGGAATCGAGTTACTGGCTCCTGCAAGAGAAGCAGAATATGGCCCAGCGACACTGAAAGCTCAGAGATCCACTAAGTTGTGTTTAACGTGTTCCATGAACTTGTGAGATTTTTGATTCAAGATTTGTTCAAACTACGCCACACCTAGCTAGAGGGATGATTAACTGAAGATAGTTTATCTTGATTACTGTTGCAATGCTATGTAATAAAACAATCAATTTTTTTCCTAATCAAATGTGTTCCTTGATGTGTTTAGTGCTTTGTAGTGTAGTTTTTCTAGCTAGCTTAAATCTAAACAGTTTCCACTTCTTTTGCTCTGACTGCCTTCATGATCTAGTGCCTCCTCCTCCAATTGCTCTACTACAACTGGGTGTTTCTCCCTCTAACTCGCAGATCTTCCACTTACTGGTTTCATTCCCCATGGGCTGAGAATTGAGAGTGAGTCAAGGCAGGAAGAAACAAATAAAAATTTTATCAGGGGACCAATGCTGTTAAAATGCAGACCATCTTTCTTACACTGGGCTCAGGCAGTCTGAACGAAGAGAAGACAATAGCAACTCATCAGTTTGCTTCTTGCATTTTTTTTTTTTTACTTAGTTCCATTATTTATTCACAATCAGCCAGAGAGCTTAATTCCCACTTGGAGGTCTCAGCAATGTCAAGAGATCAGGCTCTTTGGGAAACGTAATCAGTAACGCGCAGAACAGCCAATCTGCTCACCCTCAAACCGGCCGGGATTGCGCAGTGAAATATTGACATTGGTTACGTTGCAGTAGCATGGCTGGGTCGTACCTGGGCTTGGTCTGGACAAAAGGCAAAGATCCCGCTCTGAAGAGTCTGAAATCTTCCCTTCAGACAGAACACTGATTTTTTTTTTTTTTTTTTTGAGTGATTTGAAATACAAAAGTACCTAGAAGTGAACCCTGGGCTGCATAAGAGTTGCCTGCTAGCACTGAGCACCCCCAACGCGTGGCTGTCTCTGACCGGCCCCAGAGCAGGTCACAGGCTGGTCCCCCTCATCTCGCTTTCTCTTGAGGGAAGATTTTCAAGACAAGATGGACATCATCAGGAAAGTGATAAGCATAGCAGGCAGAAGGTGGAGTGTCATGGCCACAGCACCCAGGGAGGCTGAGGATGGTGCTAGAGGAAGAAGAGGGAGCATCAGTGCAAAGAAACCAGTGAATGAACCGTTACCTCTTGGGGGAGACCATCTCCCACACCCAGGGAAGGTCTTTGGTTTTCTAACTATGGTAAACAGCCACCCCTAATAGGACCACCCAGCCACAGCCCAAATCCAGCACACAGCAGGGGAGGACCCTGTGGAAGCGCTCACTCAGCCGAGACGCTCAGCCAGTGAGGATGGGATTACTCAGTGGGATTACTGGATCACTTCTCTCACTGGGCCCAGAATTTGCTCTGCAAGGCTCAAGACTCCTCAGCAGAACTGAACTTGCTGCCCCTTGACTGCCATAAGGCAGTTTCTCTCCTTGCGGTGACCCAAACATAAATATTTCAGCACGAGAATCAGAGCTCCTAAGGTAGTACGTACGCTGAAATTTGGGTGTGACGATGTTCATGTAGCCTTCCTGTGTCCCCCCAATGAGCCCAATATTCAGTTTATCCAGTTCTGATTGTTTCTGTGTTTGGATCCACTCCCGGATGGGAGACCTGTTCTGCCATCTCACCAGATCTCCAAGATTTATCCCCAGCAAGCCCCGAACCTCCGAAAGCGTCAGGCTCTAGGAGAAATTGAAAAGCAAGAATTATGGATGCAAATACAGGAACGGAAACAATACCTCTGACCAAGGAACCAACGTGGTTTCTATTAGCAGAACTGTGAAAAACAAGGAAGACAAATTTCTGGTGAGTGGTAGAAATTGGGACACACTTGCCTTAGGTCAGGGAAATGAACACAATGGTTCCTCCAAGACTGCTTCTGTTGTTCTCTGATGACAAGTCTCCTACACCCAAGTGCAGGCCCCAGTGCCTGCCCAAATACTGGGCTTTCTTCCAAAATTGATGATAGTGCTGCTAACACCCTTGCTAGAAGATCTGTCACACAGCTGTGGACTGGAGCCCAGTGGATGCTTGCACTCTGCTCCTGCCACTACTGCTTTGAGGGCTTGCTCTAAAGAAACTCCCCAGTAAGACTGGCTCAGCATCCATGTATGACTCCAAACTGGATTTCTGAAGAAGTTTCAGGCCAGTTCTCCACTTTCCACTGATCCTGCATAATTCTGAATTTGATGGAGTGACTCCTGATTTACACCAACGGACCGTGTGACCATAATCAACTACTTAGCGTGATATGAACGCAAGGAGTCAAACAATTTCAAGATTCAGCTCACCATCAAAGAGTCTCTTCTTAACTTCGCCAAAGTACTGACTTTCATGTTCACGTTGTCCTTGCTTAGAGCTCTGAGATCCACACCAGGAGCACCTCCTGGAACCAAAAAGAGAAAGGGTATCAGTGCATGGAGGACAGCCCTCAAGTGAGCAGAGCTGTGTATCTGTATAACCTGGAGCTATAGTGATGTCTCCAAAATTTATTAGGCTGGGGCTGCTAAGAGAGTGAGTTCTAACGGCAAAATATATGGATGCTATTCATTCTGCTGGGAGGTTTCATTATGTTGGCCATTAAACCAATCTGTGACAATGCCAGATGCTAGTCAGAGGGCTAAGAAGGTTTTGCTAGGGCTGTGAATAAATTCTTGGCTTAACAGGGAAAAATCTGTTTCGTGACACGGAGAAGGGCTGTGAGATAAGTGTCAAGCATCAGCAGCTAGATTTTTGGATCTAGCAGATCTTGCCCATCCCAGAAGTCACGAGCTTTATTTTTCCTGTCACAGAGTGACGCTTTATTTGGGCAACTTTAAGTCAGGTAAAGAATCTTTCAGGAATATGTTATGCCATCAAATTCTCTGAAAGTTTTAACAACTTGGCTTTGAAAATCCCCACATCTTAGATGGTATTTGATACCCATTCAGCTTCTAGCCAAGACCTCCCTTTCCCCAGAACATCCTGTTCTTTTACATACCCAGGTATGGTTTAATAAGCTCATAGTAAGCAGGCAAATTGTGCCGGTCTGAAAAAGCCTGTTTTGCTTTAGGATACAAGATGTCTTTTGTAATCTGTGAACAGGCTGAAGGATCCAACGAGACCAGTCTACAGAAAAATGAAGATTTAGGGAGAGAAAAGTTTTCATTATTTTCAACCAGAATAAATTTTGAACTATTCTGAATACTTCTCTGGGATTCTCTACATAAGACAGGTTACCTCCTCTTCTCCTGTACAGGAGAATCCTGGGCATTTCCCAGTAGATAGAAGGGGTATGGAGAGAAGCTAAGTGAAAAAAAATAATGGCTAAGTCTTCTGCTCAAAACGATATGTCTTCAAAGTTACAATGCCCCTGATGGTGCATTAAAAGTTTGTTTGCTAAGATGTAGTTATTTAATTAATTTCATTTAGCAGTTTTTCAAAGGAATTAAAATTAAATTTAATTAACTCTCCTTTGCCTCCAATGAAAGCATGCAAGGCAGACCATATCTGTTGTCTTGACTGCAAATCTGAGCCCTTCCTGGCAGGATGGAGATCCCAGGGCTTTCAAACCTGGACACAGAGCAGGTACTAAGCTGCTATCCAGACTTCCTTTCACTGACCGGAGAGAAAAGGAAACTGCACTTGCTGATGGGACACTGCTTTTGCAAGAAGCCGAGAGCATCACGGTAGTTTACTCACTTCAAGCTGTTGGGGTCGATCGTATTCAACTCGGTCGCATTTAGAAGGCACAGGTATTTTGTACCGATCGCATCCAGCGCAATGGCATCCAAGGCATTTCCCAAGGTAACGTATCGTTTAATCATTGCAGAAGCCTAGTAACAGATTTAATTTTTTTCAAAAGTTAACTTGAATCAGAATTTATGTTTTTACCCTCAAAAGAAAAACAAATGCAATAATTACAAAACCAAAATGGAATAACTTCAAATCTATTTGTTTGGACCTCAAAGATGGGCAAATCATCTCTAACTCCACTAAGCTCGTCCTAAATCAGCAGCTTCCAAACCAGGAAGCAAACATAGGCAGGAAAGCAAACCCAAATCCCCACCTGATCATCAGAGGGCTGACTTTTCAGCAAGAGAGCCAGCATGTCAGATGAAGTTATCTTCCAACCAGCAATGTCCTTTGGGGTGACGAAAGAAGCAAGAGGGCCCAGTTTGGAGAAGAGATTTGCAGGATACCCATCAGGATATTTCTGTGGAAAGACCATTGTTACCGCTATGAACAGTCATTATCACACCTGTGCTTATGAAGTTACGCTCTTTGCAAAATTACCGTGGAAAAGCTCAAAAGGTCTGCAAGGAATAAGAAACCAAAGCCAGTGAGATTCCATGACCACATCTGTCCTTTTTTGGCTTGATAGCTCAGGCAAGCGGGCACCAGGGGAAGGAACAAACCCTGAAGCACTGTGAACTGACCCAACACGGACCTGGGTGGGCAGTATGCCTTGCAGTGGGGAAGGCTGATCAAGTACTGGGCTTCCCCAGCAGCAGCACAGCCAGCAGGTCACGGGAAGGGATTATTCCCCGCCGTTTGGCTGGCACTTGCAAGACCCCATCTGAATACTACTATCCAGTTTTGGGCTCCCTGGTACATGAAAGACTAGCAAAGACCAGCAAGTTTAGCAGAGGGCCACGCTGGTGGGGGAGGCAGAAGCACACAACGTACAAAGTGGAGCAGTGGGAGTGAGGGAGCTGGGCTTTTTAGGCTGAAGAACAGAAGACCAGGTGAGGATTTTATTATTGTCTTCAACTATCCAATGGGACATTATAGGGAGGATGGAGCCACACTCTTCTCAGAGGTGCACAGTGAAAGGATAAGGGCCAACAGGCAATGAAAATTCTGATTACATAATAAGAAATACATATTTTCACAATAAAGGTGGTCAAACATTGGAAGAGGAGCCAGAGAAATGGTGGAGTCTCAGTCCTTGGAGATACTTAAACTCAACTGGACAAGTCTCTGAGCAATTTAATCAGTAGATAATTTCCCATTCTTCAGCCTGGCATTACCTCATCCAGATACCTCTTCAGCACAGCTAATTGTTCATTACTGAAGGGGTAGATCAGTATCTGAGAGAGGTGATTCTCCAGAGAGACATTCTTCAAGCAAGCATGTAACTCCTCAGGTGTGTAGTAAAGAGGCATCAAATCATCGTTAAGAACCACCTCTGTTATCTCCCTGCCAGGTGGGCAACCTGTTGAAGCAATTATCAGACATGCTCAGTGTTAAATCCTTTTGCTTCAAGCTTTAAATACTCCCTTGCTGGAGACAGACAGGTTCTACCCCACTCCTGGGTGACCTACCACCAAGTGTTTCATAGTTCAATCTCAGACATATCCAGGGAGACCCACAGGCACTAGGGTCAACCCTGACACCAGAGGGAATGCTGCCATTACGGATCAGAGAAAGACCCCATACCGTCAGCACGCTTATGCCTCGTGGGCAGGAGTTCTTCGACAATGGTGGCCAACTGTTCCCTTGACAAACGTGAATCATGAGCAAAGTTTTTCAGCCAGATAGTTAAGGCATTCTGCAAAGAAAATGTTTCATCAGGGGGATATTGCAGTCTTGGGTGCACCACCAGCATAACAAGTTGCTACTCACACAGACAAGAAATTTCATTGTTCAAGTCCTACAGGCAGCAGACCTGCTGCTATAAGCCTGGAGACCTTTCCTTGGTGAGGCAAAGGTAAACTTCTAAATGCTTAAACTCTGTCATATCCTGTGCCCCACACATCATTTTACCTCCTCACATTGTATACAGTTACTACTCCTTTCCACCTCTGGTACTCTTCTGACAGTTACAGGAGGAGGACGACAGCAATCCAGATTTGCAGGTCCAGGCTGTCAGCTTGATCAACCCTCACTTCTCACAGATCATCCACCCCTTTGGCACCACACTTTTAAATGAAGACACCACTGAAAACACATCGCCTGAACAACCCCTACCATACTTCCTCCATGCTGCAGGACCGAGGAGTGCTTCCCAAACTCCCCGCACCTCTATGAATAACCCACCTTGGGGATCTTCTGCAGGATGCTGTGATCAAATACAGGAATCAATCCACTGAGCTCGCTCAAGGTAAAAGCTGACCATGCTACAGGAGGCCTGCATACAAAACACAGCAGGGATCAGCTTTCAAGGAAGAACAACAGAAAAAAGCCTTTAGAATCTGTCAGGACTATGACCTTGTAAAATCTGAAGTTAAGAAAATACAAGATTTAAATCCTAAAACTTCTCAATCACTTCCTATTACAAAAAAATTCATTCCACCAGAGGAGAAGTGATTGTTAGTAGCATGAATAAGGGCAGCTGGGTGGGAAAATGGCATTTAACAAGTACATTATTTTCTAAAGCATGAAACCCAAAGAATATCTATTGCTTACTATCGCTCAATTCGTGCCAAGATCCCAGGGCATTTGACACAGGAAGGGAAAATATTTTCCCTCCCTGAACATCTCTATTAGATATAGCCAGGGATTTATCAAGCACCTGTCAGTTTGACAGGTAGAAACAGAAAATTTTCTGAAAGTCAGTGGCTGACAAACAGCTAGAGCCCACCTGTGTTCACGAGGACAGTCTCAGAGAAGTTCGGCTAATGAAAAATAGAGCAGGGGAAAGGCTTTTATAACTAGAGGAGGTGAGACACAGAAGTGACAATGTATTTTTCAATGGAATTCCAGCCAAACCTTTCAGCTGAAAGAAGTGCAAATAAAACAACGCAAAAGGCTCAATGTGAAATTCAAAAGCAACAAGTTATTCAAATTCTTGATCAAGCTGGTTGGCTGGAGTTCACTCAAGTATTTGTAGGATAATGGGTTTTTTGTTTGTTTGGGGGTTTTTTTTGGTTGTTTTTTTTTTTGTTTGTTTTTTTTTTTTTTTTTTACAGGGACTGTTTTGCTGATGCCCAGAAGAAAAATTCATACCCAAACGTAGTGTTACCACTGCTGATGACACTCCTAATAGCCTCTTCTTGATCAGGTAGGAAAGATTCACACTGGCTTAATTGCTTCAGCAAATTCCCACCAGAACTTCTAATGTATTCTCCGCCCAGGTCACAGACCAGACGTCCCAGAATCTCTGCATTTTCTTCATTTACTTGTGTGTCAGGAATTTTCTGAAGTAATACAAGACAGAGGCATTAAATAGAACTCACGTCACCGTAGAAAAGCATTCTTGACCCCCAAGTTCTGCCCAGCCTTGTGCAGAGCTGTCCCCTCACCACGTACCAAACAGGCTAAAGCCTCCAAGAGCAGCTGTTTCCGCTGAGACGACTCTCTTTGCAGAACATCAAGATTGGCTTTCCCAAGATTAGCAAAGTACTGCCTACAGCTTCCTGTCGCTGCATAGTCTGAAGGACTAGAAAGACAAATACTCCATGAATCCTAGCGAATGATATCAAACAGTTGGTCAGGTTCAAGGCTGTTCAATCTATACTGTGTCCAATATAATCTCTTCCACATCCACAGACTAAACTCTATGCAGTTTTTTTCCCAAAGATCCCAGTCCACATTTAAAAAAAACCCATCATTTTCATATTAAGGAATCTGTTGTGAGACTCCGCTTCAAACTGTGCAAGATTTGGATACAGAACCGCAGTGAGTAGCTCCTGGAAGAAAGAAAACCACTCTACTGTCTGTTTTCTTTGATGTTGTAAGGGAAAGCACATTCACAGAGGCCACAAAGTACTAAAACCACATACTGGTTTCATATCCAAACAGGCATATTTAAAAAGAGCTTCCCACTGTTTATATTAATATGACAGATGGTTGAATCTGAAAGGACCTTAAAGCCTTTTGAAAGCTTTCAGCAATTTGATTTTTTTTTTCCCTTGTAAGGAGGCCTGAACAAGTTTGAAATGTACATCAAACATGAGCTACCAGCTAGATTATAAAGTGACACCTCTTTTTCCCACTAAGTACCAAGGCAACAACACGAAAACCATAGCACGGTTACCTTAAAAACAGCAACAGGTCTTCAGGATAGTTATCTAAATCCTTGGGAATCCCATGCAGCGTCACCATCTTCACTAAGCAACTCAGCTGAAAGGACACCGCAGTTTACAACAGAGAGAGAAAACAGCATGAAAACGTAAGAAAGAACCCAACCAAATATAAAGATTTTACTCTGCTCCAAACTAAGAAAAATAAAAGACAAATCAGAGGTTTCATTTTTTGAGAAACCTAGCCAACTGGGCTTTGATTTCTCCTCTCTTCAGGGAAATTCAGAACTGTGGGATGGAGACTCAGGACCAGTTACATTTGTCCTAGCCCCTCAAGCTGAAAGTGTTTTTGTTCTTGCTGAACAATCCTCATTGCTACCTTCACGACAACAACAAACATGACATTTTGAAATATGGGAACAGACCTGGTCTTCTCCTAGCTTGACATTCTTCTTCTTCATGACTTTGGCCAGCTCCTGAAATCTTTCTGCTTCCATCTCACTGGCAGCTGCACATGTGAAGCCTTGGAAGACTGACTGGGAAAGCCTGAACATTTACAGAAAGTAAATCGGAGGGGTAAGGACTTCAGGAGAAAATTCAGTGCTGATCTCCCACATACACAACAACAAACATAGCAAGCATAAACCTGCCCCATTCTCAAAGCCTAATGCTCCCCAAACTCCATCCCCTCCAAATTGCTAGTCTGTGGGTGATCAAGAAGCCATCAGTGGCCAAATAAACATAATCTAGAGACTTATAGTGGAAGAAATGCAGGGACAAAGTCTTCCCCCCAAGTACTACTGTTGTATCCCGAGTGACCAGATCAGTCTCCTCCCTGTGTTTTCAGTACCTGCCACATGCTGGAAGTGAAACGGAGGTGCAGATCCTCATCACTCAACATAGTTTGCACAGCCTGAGAGAGCTTGGAAAGAAGTTCTTATAACTTTAATTGCTTTCTATATGGAAAAGTTTCTATTGTGAAACCAGCAGGACGGTGATGTCGACTCCATTGTCGACTGACACACTCTCCAATTAGAAACACTTTCCGCAGAGGCAGTCAGAAGCAAGGTTGGAGGTGCAGTCTGAGCCAGCAGCATCATTTTAGAAAGCAAGCATGGCTTACAGGTATACTTTGCAGCTGATACCCTGGTAAATCTGGGTGCTGCACTCCTGTGTTTGATATACCCCATCTGTTGCTACGGTTGGAATACAGTGGGTCTGCCACACGTATCAAAGGAGACACAGAAACTGCAATCAAAGCAAACGTGGAAAATGGAAGAAGAAAAATGCTACCTGCTGAAGTCAGGCTCTGTCTTTATCACATCACTGAAAAACACAGCAGCCTGCAAAGCAAAACCACAGTGTCAATGGTTCACCATGTTCCTCTGCAACATTCACCTGTATTTTCAGACAGAACTGCAAAGCAGACTCACAGCTCTGTAGAGTCCAAGGCTGACAATGAGTGGGTAAGAAGCCACTAGCATATTACCTGCTCTGGGGTCCACATTTTACTGTTGAGATCCTGAATATTTGGCTTCTTTTCCCCAAAAACAAGCAATGATTTTGGAATGTAACTGGCCAGACCATCAGGGACATATTTAACCAGGTCAGCAGGATGGTCTACACCGGAGGAAATCTTAAAAAAAAAAAAAAAAAAAAAAAAAAAATATCAACCACTGTGGCTAAAATAAACAATTGCTGGAGAAGAAATGAACTGGAAAGAAGCCAGGCAAATCCCCCTGCTGATGATCACCTGGGCATTTCTCAGAGACCTAACACTATGAAACTGTTACTATCTGACATATTCATCAGACCAGGAGAGCTGCTTGGAGCTAATACCTTGGGGTCCTGATGAATGGGAACAATTCTGTCTCTTATCAGTTTCCCACCTTCTGGCTTTATGCCCTGAAAGTGTTTGACCAGCCAGAAAGGAGGGACACCACCTTCCTCTCTGCCAACTCAAACAATGCCTCAGCTTGCCAAAGGTACACTGCAGAACAATCCTGTGGTGAAAGAGATGTCATCTCCCTAATGCTTCATCCAGAGCTTCACTTCTCAGAAGGTCTCACACCAAACCACGACAACAACCTATCTCTGAGAGCACTTTTTCAGGTCAGTGGGGAGTAGTTTCTAGGACCATTCAATAGAACAACTGTCTCTTCTGCCCTTGTCCCCAAGAGGCTGGGCAGAACATGCTGGCTGGCAGCCAAGGACATCTACACAGGCACCGTGGCAGGGACTTGAGATGCCTGTCCTGCTGCACACTCTGTTTAGCAACGACAAACACCCCCAAGAGAATGCTGTCTGGGTGTGCAGGTGTGTGTCAATGCCTTGCCCCAGGTAACCAGTGTTCTTAGCTGTGAGTCATGGAGCTTTGCTAATTTATGACGCCTGAAGAGAAAAACAACTTCACCTTTTCCACAAATGTCATTTTCAGAGTAGAGGGCAGGGTCACCACTTGCTGAACAAACTCAGGCAACTTAATGGCTTCCAAGATCACTTCTGGAGACAGACTTCGAAGTGTGCTGCTGTTGAGGCCAGCCACCAAGCTCCCTAGCTTTGCCAGGCTCTGTCCATTCAGGATCTGAAAGGTAACGCACGCAGGGATGAGTATGTGAAGGGCCAAACGCCATTTGCTTGCAGTGAGCTATACCCAATATGAGGTGCATTTGTGGACCTCATCCATTTGTACCTGATAGCCAGAGCTGAGCAGTTTTTCGATAATAGCACTGGACTGCTCAGCGTTCCAGCCACGAACTTCACCCAGGGCAGGAATAGATGCTTCAAGGTCTTTAGCACTGATGCTGTTTTCAATGTCAGACACGGACAGCCCAACTGCAGCCTGGCCCAGTGCACGCAGGATTGCAGGAGGGAAATGCTCAAACTTTCTCACCAATGAGGATGCAACCTGAAAAGGTCCCACACAGACAGAAAAGAAAGTCAGAGGAGCAATGAGGTGAGCTTATTGGATCTTACAGCCTTTGGATGTCTTAAATCACTGGACTTTCTGCCTCAAACTTGTGTTGATGGACTGCCTCCACTCACTGAGAATTTTCAGATTATGAAACACCAACCAGACACCACAATAGAAAAAAACAGGATGGCCTACAACAGTGTACACAAGAGGAGGCATGAGAGTTGAATCCTCAACTCTCATTAATTTTGTCCAGGTGAAAGAAGAACTGAGCCGTGGGGCTGGACAGGAGGTTACCTGCAGTTCCTCTGTTGTCAGGGAGGAGGGAGCTCTCTCTCCAGTTACTCCTTTGTGTGTCAGGTTCAAGGGGCAGTTCTTACTGATCCTCTGGGCCAAGCCCAAAGCGTCGTATCTGCTCAGGTTGCTCACTGCCGAGGGGCTCAGGTAGCAAACAAATCTGTCTGGGAGCCTGCAGGGGGGAGATAAGGAGGAGAGGTTGCCAGTGTGATAGGCAGTGGCTCTGTCAGATCTTTCCTTTTTCCAAAGGATGCTCTTTTCCAGCGCACATTTCTCCTGATTCATTTTAACTCTGAAAGGATGCTGATGCTCCTGTTTACAGAGAGCACTGCTGTGTCATGCTAAACTGCAACGACATGCCAGATGCACTGCTGGTCGTCAGCTGGTGGCTGGCACTGCATGACAGTAATGTCCCAAGATTTGGAACTTGTGGTCCGGCCCTCCCCAAGATTGCAATGCAATTATTTGAGGAACAGAAAAATGCTTTAAAGGTTTCATGGAAGCAGCCATCAGAATCACCACTCAGCAAACTTTTACTAAATCACAGTAGCATGCTAAACCATACGTCAGGTAGGAAGTCAGGTCAGTCCCGTACCTCGACAAGGGCAAACCAGGTCCAGAGGTCAGTAGTGAGGTATAGTACACAGCCGTCTCCCGGAGCAAGGTGAGGTTGCTGATCATCTGCATATTGACTGGATCTCTGGCAAATTTTTGAAGCTGAGGGTGTTGCCAAAAAAAAAAAAAACAAACCAAACCAAAAATAATTCAGATGGATACTTCAATCCTGACAGTCACTTGGGACCATTCGAACAAACCTCACTTCAAGCAATAAGGGTTTTTTCATCTGGCTTCAAAGTTGTGAGGAAATTTATTTTTTGTTTTCAAGCAATACACTGGGACCTTGTTTTATTTATCTTTGCACTCTGAGGGCATGTAAGCCTCCCTAAGGCTACTGTAAGGCACAAAGGTGGGAGAGCCGCTGAAAGACGCCGCCCTGCCCCTACAGCACCGCTCACACATGCGACCCTGGTAGAGTCATTCACTAAACCAGGCCCAGACATCGGTCCAGTCCTGAGACAAAGTTTGGGTTTGCCCCTCTTACTGACTCCAGTTTGCTTTCTGCAGAATTACCTATGCGAAACCAACTTCCATGCAAGTGCCGCTTATTACAAGAAATCATGATGGCAGAAAAATAATAATAAAAAAAAGAACTAAAGTGACTGTTCACCATAAATAAACATGAGAAATGCTCCTGCTAGCAGCATCTCCATTAATTTTGGTCAGGGCAAGAAGATGACCTCCCAGGCACAGAATATTTTGCACACTGCAGGTTCTTTGTCACCAGGATGAGCCTGCACTTACTGTCGGTTCATCACCAAAAAGCTGCAGGTCTCCAACAGTAGCATGCTCCAAAAAGGATCCAAGATAATTTTCAAACCAAGCAGTGGAATTCAGACCTGGAACGGCTGCGTTGTAGCACTTCTGGTTTGACCCTGCAAAACAGGCAGACACCATAAAACTACAGACTGGCACTGTGTCAGGAAATCAGTGGAGACCGGAGGTTTCCGAATGCGGAACAGGCTTCAGGCTATCAGAGAACTCAGTCAGCAGAGAGCTCCCGAAGCGCCTCTGATCACACATGATGCTCAGATCCACGTGTCTGTGCATTCAAAGGGACTTATAAAAATCATGGATTAATAAAGCCTTCAGGCAGGGGAATAATTCCTGATACCACTTATAAGTATCACATTCCCAGCCTACTTCTATTGAAGAAACAGTATAAATTTAAAAAAAAAAATAAATTAGTGAAGCCTCAGCCCTGTAACAGATCACAGGATCTATTGTTGTTCCTTAAAGAAATCAAGTCATTTACCATCCTGGATGAGATAGTATTTGATCCCGGTGTAAAGATTCCTCTGTTCTTCCACAGGAAGGTCAGAATATATGCCATTCAGGGCAGCGACGCTAAAGATGGATAAGAAAGGCAGACAGTCAAACGCAGCAGGGTCGGATTCTCATAGAAATGGCAGTTACTGGAAAACTGGCATTATCACTCACACCCCTTTTCAAAGCCACCAACGTGACTTCCCTTCACAACAGCCCCCACGATCATCTGGGGGCTGCTCTGCCAATCCTGCAATACTGCTTTGGAAACCCAGCGCTACCAGGGTCATTGCACAGGCACTGGCTGACGCAGAGGACCAGTAAGGGGTCAGCAGGTGTGCTACAAAGTCCTGGAGAACACTCCTCAGAAACCCTGCCTGGGCCACCATCAGTTCACAGCACTTACAGAGTTTGGCCCCCTGTTTTGAGAGGCTGCAGTAAGGGCCCTTTTCCCATCTCAGCAACACGGGACTGAAAAAAAGGTCTGTGTTCAGCACTTACACCATCTGGAACGTCTCACATGACACCTTTTTGGCATGGAGGCAGGCAAAGACCTTGGGCTTGACCAGGAATGGCCGAAGCCCCTCATGGACCCACTGAGACAAAACGGGTGGGCTGTCAATATCGGGTACTTGCAACATCTTCTCCCACAGGCCGTTGATGAAGATCGTGTTCCACTCGAGAGAAAGAGGCACATGAGACATCTGTAGGCGAGAGATGAGAAGAAACACATGAATTCAAGTGAATATGGACTTCCAAATAAATTCATGTGAATCTGAACACTATGAACAGAATCACCCCTCTCTGGATAGCAACTCTTCTACCATCGCAATATTTACACAATTCAAGTAATCAGCCTGTCATTCACATGCGAACCCCTGTGTTGTCACTGCAGTCAGCAGCAGTAACCTGTGCACGCTCGTGGTTGGTATTTCTGTGTTCCTAGCTGTTTTTAACAGCACAGGACTCTGCTATGTTGGTGAACCGTTGGTTGAAATGGTGCCCTTTCAAAATAAGGTAATGTTAAGGTAAAAAATAAGGTAATGCTCATTAAAGCCTTCCACCAGCATTAATGTTACAGGTGAACAAATAGTTGGATATGTGATACCCACCTGCTGGCTGAACGTCGTCAGAGCAGCTACAAGCTTCGTGGCATCATATTTGGCAAAGAACAGAATGGAGTAGTCTGGATCCAGAGCACTGACGGGTTTACGTGTAAGGCAAGAATACAAGGATAAGAGGAAATCATCCTGAAGGTCCTGGAGCCAAGCACTCTGAAAAAGAAAAGGGAAATCTATCTAGAGATAATAAAAGGTGTGTCATATTTAGAGATGCTGCAGCATGCACTCTCCTTCACGCCTCCTTTAGTGGTTCCCCTACACGTGAGCGTTCAGCACGGTAAGGTGATGAAGCCTGTTGACAGAAGAGTCAGAAGAAATTCCACTTACGCTGACTTGAAGCAAGTCTAAGCTTATCCAGTTCCAAATGCTGGATCCTTCTGTTACCTAGTCTGTGCTACCCACCAAGCAAAGGGTGGCTTTAAAAAACATTATTCAAAACAGTTTTCCACCAAAACAAAACAAACAAAAAACCAACCAACCAAACAAAAAACCAACCAACCAAAAACCCCAAACAACCAACCAAAAACCCCAAACAAACAAACAAAAACCCCAAACAAACAAACAAAAACCCCAAACAAACAAACAAAAACCCCAAACAAACAAACAAAAACCCACCAATGGCCATTTGATCAACATGGAAACTTCCATAGGGAACTTTCTCATTCCTGAAACATTTTTCAGTGGAAAAAACAACACTAACAAAAAATGCACCAATGGATATTTGTAGAAATTACATAATTTTGTTAGAAACTTTTATGGGGAAATACAAATCATTATCAATTCAATTGCAATTACTAGCAGCACAGCAACTTAGAGACAGTGACAAAAGCAGGAAAGGAAGTAAACCCGAAATATCCCAGATTACATTTGCCATGCTGCAACCACATTTTATCGTGCTTTCACCGCTTCTCATTGTGGCTCACCCCGATGGATGACAGTTACTCTCATGCAGAGATTTGTTTCAACAGTATGATGCCAGTTTCTAAGAGACAATTTGTTTTGGAAGCCTCCTTTGCCCCACCTTCTCACATTCCCCTGACTGGCACAGACAGTCCCAGAAAGGGCTCCGTGGTGGTGCAGCCGCTCCTGAGCCCCATGACACAGAGCACGCGTTGCCTGGGAAGGCGACATCGCCAGAGCTTGGGGCTCTGGACGGTCCCCGTGTCTCTGTGTGTTTGACCCCATCCCTTCTCTCAGCCTTGTGAGGGAAACCTTGACAACCCACATCTCAAGTCTGCAGAAGGCTTTGGCCACTCCATTCACAGCTGACAGCATGACTGCTCCTGAGACAGAAACGGCACTATTGTCTAGGAAAACAAAACACACGAGCCCATGAAGAGAAGGGGACCGCCATTACCTGCGCACAGGCGTATTGACCAAAAGTGAGGCTGCAGGGGGAGGCCTGGCCACGGGCTATCTCAAGAAGCATCTCTTGGCTGACACTGGTGGGGAGAAAAGCAAAAACGTCACCTCCGTGCCACCTGCCCCAGCCCTGCAGCAGCTGGGGGCAGAACTGGCTGGGAGCTGGCACTCGTTCAGCAACACATCTGGAAACACAGGCGTTGAGCACAGCCGCCCGCGCCCAGGCAAAGGCATTTGCACACCCCGAGCACACGCCTGTGTTCATGGAAGTTTCGTTCACCGGCGGCAGGGCCAGCTACCTGCTCTCTCCTGTAAAGGGTCCACCTCACCTGTTAAGGAGCAGGAGAACGCCGGGCAGCCATAACGACGAGGCACAGCACACAAAACAAATGCAGAAGAACAAACAAACACCACAGATGATGAGAATTATTTGCTGGCACCATTTGGGAGCAGGGTGAGGGCACTTGTTGACCCTTAGGTAGAAATTAAGTTCCTTGAAGGCTTGAAGCAGACCTTACCACCAGCCAAGCTAAACTCAGCACCAATGCCAAGGTTCTTGGAGCAGTAAATCCCATCCTGCTCCGTGTCAGGCTGGCTGACACACCAAGGGCTTGCCCTACCTTTCTTTGTCCTGCACAGACACAGAGCCCCAGGAAGGGATTTTCCCTTCACTGTTTCCATGAGTGCAACGAGAGCCCTCCCTGCCCACAGGCAACCCTGGGACTTTGTGGGAGAAAGATGCTGCACCTGGTTTCAGAGGCTTCCTGCTACCCAAAGCGACATCCCCAACAAACCAGTATCACTCCCAAGGAAAAGGTTGCCAAGATAATTTGCTGATGGTTCACATACCTTTCCACTGAAGCACACATGGCAGATTCTGATTCCCCAAAAAAAGAGAGAGAGAGAAAGATAAAGGAACTGCAATAGGAATGTTTACAGAATCACATCTGAATCTTCCTTATGGAGATCACTTATTAAGAAACTCACCGTTGACAGGGGAGCTGGAGCACTGCGTCAGGACAAAGAGAGAAAAGAGATGGTCTTATCACGCAGTTGCAATGGTAGCACAACATTATTTATAGTCATTGCACACAGACAAGCACGTTAGCTGCAACCATTGGTACTTGGATCTGGCCTGGAAACACACAAGTGCCCAGATCTAGAGCTCCCATCTTGCTGTGCTAGGTAGCTGCCATCTGCAAAATTTGTATCAGTGCTGGCTCTGTACTTCAAACAGCTGCAGAGTCCAGGGTCACCCAGCACTCAGCCATGAGGGCCAGTGGGATGGACTGTTCTGGTGATCTGAGTGCGATCGATGGGCAGCACCTTCACTGAACTGCCTGGTGGTGTGTGTACTCTGAAGCCTTGCAGAGAATTGGAAAAGCCATCCCCACTCCACTTGCTGCTTGGGAGACAGGAAGGGGAAGGGCACTCACCAGCCACCTCCACGCTCCACTGCATCTGGCTTGCGGCAATCGATTCCCATCAATGCTCTGCTATCAGGAAGGGGCCCACACTGACTACCGACCCACGCATGCTTTGCAGGTAAAGACATGCATGACACAAACTTTAAACGCATGAGTTTGCCTTACCAGAGATGTCCTAGCAGAAGTCGCAGCAGCTGCTCGCCAACCTGGAAGACAACGTGCCATGATTTCAGCAGCAAATCCAGGACAAAGCTCCTTCCCACAACCCAGCCCGTCTGCCTTAACAGACCCCAACATCACTCATCTCACATAGCATTTTATTCCTCATTCTTGACAGAGGATTTCACAGAACCATTTCTGCCAGACATTTCTGCTGCTTTCTCTCCGACTTTGCGACAGCTGACTGGCTGAGCAGACATGAGGTACACCTCTATGCACCCCAGGCCAGTCTGGCAGAGGACAGAAATGCGGTGTCTTAGATGACACGAGGGATTGCATGCATCTCTCACCTGGAGGAAAATTAAGGGAATGGGGCAGAAACAACACTCTAGGGGTGGTCATTCTCTCCAGGACTTCCTTGCCCAGTATCACTTGTGCACCATGGCCAGCCTGTGGTCACCAACCAGCCTGGAAAGTCAGGCCCGTCATGCTTGTACCTGGTTGTAGCTTTGCAGCTTCTACTTGTTTCTTAGTGTCCCCATCAACACGCCAATTGTAGCCAAGCCTGTACTGTATTTCATACACTTTTCCTGCTAAATCCTCAACTGGATTAAAATGACCCTATGCTGTGGAACTGCACAGGACACAGGTAATGCCAGTGTATGACCGCCCTCACACCAGTCCTGCCGAAAGCTTGACAGCCATTTACTGAAATAACTCAACCTGTCACTGCTGGCACTCAGCAGGTCTGTACAAGCCTTCCACTTGCTCGACTCCTGGTTTCCCAACTTTTACATTGTTCCTGATGGCAACTTGCATCTCCCCTGCCAATGCTATGAAGCTGGACAGGTGGCAAAATGCAAGCTTAGGAAACGAGTAACAACATACACAGACTCTAATCTCCCTGGCATTAGCAGTATTTACTTTAGATTAGGAGCCTGCCGAGCTCAGCATCCCCAGTGTACAGAAAAACAGGGAAGACAGAGGCTTCCCCCCAGTTTCTGATAGGACAGAACAAACACTACATGAAACGATCGGCAGGGAGAGGAGAAGGCAACACGCAGAGGCTCCTGAGGTTACACTGGCAGGCTGACTGTCACAGTCTGTGACTGAATCACTGTCAGTGTGTTTCTCTAATGGCATGCCTGGGTCTTGGCTGGCCACCACTGCCACCTTCACCTGTCTCCTGGGGCAACTGTGCCTGATCTCAGCCAACGAGAGCTGTCTGCCGCAGCCGTTCCTCACCACGCTCGCTCACCACCACGCCACACAGCATGCCCAGTTTGCACCCTTCTCCTCCCACCCCTTCAGCACACCCTCTGACCCATCTCTGTGCGGGGCAGACCACAGCAAGCCAGGCTGCCCTGCAGCCCAGAGCACCTCCGCTTCTCTGAAGGCCTTGTTCATCTGCTCGAGGAGCACACAGTGCTGAAAGTCCAGCAGTTATCTCTCAGCATGGAGAACACCACCGACCTCGGTGACTTTGGACCAGGCACTACAGCTGACAGGGGGCTGAAGTGGCTGGAGGGATCACCCCCAGCCATGCCTCATCTCCGGGACCCAGGGACCAGCTAGCCCAGGGCTGACCCAGTAGTGCCCAGCAAGCAAATGGAGATGTGGCAGAGCTCAGGTTCAACACGATCTCTCCATGGCTTCCAAGCATCAGTGACTCCCAGACATCATATCCCCTGGGAGAAGCACAGTCAGGACTGCTGTTATCTACAGACATTTGGTCAGAAGTGACTTACAGGGGAACGTGGAGGAGCTGAGCCCCAAAACCAAAACAGAGAAGCAACCTCCTGTGGTTCCTCCGCACCATATGGGTAACGGACTGGGCAGTATCCGCCAAACACACAGTGACACCTGGGCACAGAAATCAACAGGACAGGAGACTCTTATCACGGAACTGTGATGGGGAGGAGAAGGAGGAGGAAGGCAATGGCTTTCCTGAGTGTAGATGTGATCACAAGCCCAACAATCTGCATTGGGAAGGGGATTATAAAATAGCTTGTAGGGACGGATGAGTTCCTAATTAGTATAACAGCTTTGTGATTACTAGCTGCTACACATTTTTAATCATTTAGTTAAATGAAGAACTGCCACTAAGTAACAGGCAAAGGAAACCACCGTAGCTGGGCAAATGCAGGACTTTCCTCCAGCCATAACACACATTAACTTTACTCCTAGAGAAAGTCCTGAAAGAGTTACCAAAACCATAACCAAGCGTGCAGTGCCAGAGGCTGGCCCTGAGGCCACGCTTCCCTGCCTGCAGACAAAGCCGGGCTGTTCCACCGTGATAACCGCTTCCTGCTCACCTCAGGACTGGACCTGGGAAACAGAGCCAAGCCCTTCGCCCCCACTCTTGGAAAGCTCTTACGCATATGTTTAACTTTAAGCATGTGAACTGTCCCACTGACTCAGAAGAGCAGTGTTTAGAAACACCTATGTAGGGAGAAGGAGGAAGAGGAAGGGTGGCTCCTCACTCTGCAAGATCAGAGAGGACCCCAGAGAGGACCCCTACTACCACAGAAATCCTCACTGAATTACAATAAATCTTTCATCTCACAGCTTCACAACAAAGGCTACGGACTCAGCTCATGTCATAAGCCACCTAAGATATGTGTGCATCACTCTGGGAGCCATATCCTAAATATTGCTTTCACTCCCACACTTTGTCAGTGCACAGGCACACCAGGCGAAGCCTTCCATACTGGAAGAGGTTGTCTTCTTCGCCCGCGTACACTGTGCTGTTCACTGTTCAACTGCTCTCCACAGTCCCTTCTCCTCCACGAGGGCACTTCTGTGCCACCAAGCTGCTGAGCACTGCCCGGTCTCCCCACTGCCCCTGTACAAGGCCATTCACACTGAGAGCGTGGCATCGCTACGCTCAGATCTCATCCTTCCCTTTCAGAAACCTGCCTAGAGACTCTCAGAAACTTGTGTTTCTTCTCTCTTTGATCCATCCCCAAAAGGGCAGTGCATGCGAGATGTTGCATGCAAATTCTCTGCAGGTTCAGCACATTTCTGATATTCTGCCTCTCCTCAACCTCCGGTTACCCGGGGCATTTACAGAAGAAGATGGGTAGATGGAAAAATTGGAAAAAACCCCACATTTTCATCAGGGTGTCCATAATACATTGGTCAGTTTTGAACAGCAATAACTGCTTAACTAAAGAAATAAAGAAAAAAGTTATCTGTCCATTTGTTTTCCTTCCTTTAGTACTGATAACTAAGCTGACTGCAGAGCAAATGATGGTCTCTTTATGTAGCTGTTCCCCAGCTGGTGCTCGTTAGCTTGTTTGTAATGTTACAATATTCTATTGTCACCAACATTCACTGCAAACCTGATCTCAAGTCTGATGAGCAAGCAAGAATAAAGTGCTGATACTTTCTGAAAGAAAAGATCCTGCTCTGGAATTCCTTGCTACCAAAAAAAAACCAAACCCAAAAATAGATGGAGGGAAAGTAGGGGAATATAGAGATAATCAGATTCAGCTAAGATTATTTCTTAAGTGCTTTCCCAGAGACACCTGGATACTCCAACAAAAGGAGCAGTGAGCAAACAGCTCTGCAATGACAGGAGGAGAATGAATTTCAATTTTGTCTTTCCACCTAGTTTATTAGAAAAACTAATATAATTTGGTTCACAGATACAATAATAAACCAGCATAACTAAAGGCCAGGGATTTAGAGAAACCCCCAAAGTAATGTTCAATGGTCTTTCAGCACAATTTTCTCTTTGAGGATTATCTCAACTACAGCTGCTGGTAAGGAAAATCCTCCCGGGACACCTGTCACCCTCACGGAATACTCACCAACCAAAAGGAGGAAGCCCAGTCCTGGGAGTAAAGGCAGCATCTCTGCAAAGGTCTTCAGAGCGCCCATACATGCAAGGAATCACCTCGTTTCAGGCAAGAAAAACCAAACATGAATAACGCTTAATTGCGGAACCAAACTCAGAGCAGGAAAGTCACAAGGTGACTGTCCCACAAGCAAACTGACACATGCCAACACCCTTCAGAAACCTGTCTGAAACCAGACCCAAGGTACACAGAAAACTGTTGAGGGTCCGCCATGCCTGGGAAAACACAGAGTTGCATGCGCGGAATTCCGAAGTAGTTGAGCTAGATTCATTGCTATCAATGCTGTGAAGCCGGGCTCTCCCCTGGCAGAGGACAGGAGGTTGCACAACCCCGCCGGGACGTTAACTGTGGCGCTTACCTCCACGCCGCTAGTCGCCGGGCACTCGGTGTGCAGGGCTCCGATCCGCAGAGGGCGGCTTTTCACTGAGCAAAGCGGGGCGTGTCGCCGGCTTCTCAAAACTGCATCTGAAATTACAAGATGGATTTGAAGCACTGGACACACCTAAAAGTTCTTGAGAATACAAATGTTCAGCAGTACAAATAAATGTGTGTTATTTGTTAAAGCTTGACATTCCTAGGATACAGTAGGAAACACTGAGCCTGAAGTGAGGCTGCCTGGAGGGAGCAGGACAAGGGCAGTGAAGAGGAGCATTCCCTCCCTCCCAATGGACGTGTTTGCCATTTACAGGAGGCATCAAAAATAAAGCTGCACTCCCAGGACAGAGCTACTCTAGGACCACCTTCCTCTAGTTACTAAAGAAGCAAAATTTCCTGATGACAAATATTTTAGTGGACCTGGAAATGTTTGGTCTTTTTCTTGACATTTCTGCTTACCCCAGTCATCTCCACCTGGGAAACCCCAAAGACAAATCCATGGCCGCTCCTCTGCTGGCCAGACAGGCCATCTTCAGATGACAGGTACGCTGAACCGGGAACTCTGCTCCAGGCTCAGCCAGGTCAATCGACTGAAACAGAGCTCTCAGTTCATGCCATGTGGGCTCTTGCACTCGCACTCACTGCAGCAGCTCGTTAGCACTCACGAACACCACAGCAGCAAGATCCCTGAGCAGGGATGTCATTATCCAACGGCTCCAGAACTGTAATCCCAGAGATCCCTGCCTCCCTATCACCAGAAGTGGCCTTTCCCTCCACAATCCTTAATTTATTTCCTTGCTGCAAAGTTCCTAGGACATAACTTTATAAGCTTTCCAGTTCCTGCAGGCTGCCCTATCTTAAAACCAAACCAACATTCTTACTAAAGAGATCACATTTGGTTTTAAGGGGTCTTTATGCAGTAGCTGCATGCTGCAGAAGCTGAGGAATGGGTTTGCCCTGCTCCTTCCTCAGCTGAATCACACGTGGTGGTGTTCCCCGTGATCTCCCCAGCCCTGTGCATCAGCAATCAGGGCGGTGTGATTTCGACTGAGTTTGTGCTCTCCCCCAGCTAACGTTCAGCCTCTAAGCACTTCAGCAGGGACAACTTGGCAAGCATAATCTGCAAGAATAAAAATGAGACCTGCTGCAGATTCTAACAAGGGGTGGATATTAAATTATTATTATAGGGAGGGAAAGCAGACTTCACAAAGGTAAGGAGGAACTTTCACCTGTAAATAAACAAATACTTTCCTTAGTTTTGTTTCGGGCAGCTGAGCAGAAGCATCCAGTACCTGCCAGTTGTGTTCATCCTGCAGCCACAGATCCAAGAGTGCCAGGGTGGTGCGAACAAGGTGGGCTGATTCAAAGAGCACATAGTTGAGGAGATAAAGACAGACACAGGAGCTCAAAGATGGAAGGACAGGCGATGATTTCAACACAGTAAGAGGTGAACCACCATCACATTTTTGCACGCTTCATACCAAAGCAAAATTCTGATTATTCCATAGAATGAGGCTGGAGCTGATTTGTGGTATTGCATCTGCTTGAGTAAGCCTAAGTGAGAGTCACAGCTCAGCGAAACAGGTCTTCAGTTAGAGGATTTTTAGCTCTTGGATGTGATGCCACATCCAGCTTCACCACTGTGTAGCACTGAAAGCTGGGAAGAGCAGTTTGGGCTGTGGCAGGCTTTCCTGCACTTTCCAGACCCCAGCCTGGCCCGGCACAGGGAAACATCACCGCAGGAGGCTCAGCACCGCTCCGCCTGTCCGCGCAGTTTTCAGAGCAGGGTAGGATCACCCTGATGGATGGCCAGAGAGGAGAACACCAGTCTCGCACAAAGTGACACGACTCTGGAAAAGCAGGTTTTACACACATAATTCAGCAACAACTTCATGCTAACCAAAAGGGACGTGGTCTAGGAGCTTTATTCCTGTTATCTGAACATCCTTAGCAGCACGCAGTGATCCAGCTGAACTGTGACTAAGCAAGAATGAAATATTCCCAGCCCACACCTGGGCAGGGGAGTCTTTCAGGGGACAGAGCCTAGCACGTCCTCAGCTACCACCTCCCCAGAGGCAGAGCCCTCCCTGTCATTAGTCTCACCGGCACCACGTCCCCTTCCTAAGCATCGCTGTCCCCACCCTTTCTGAACTTTCCTAATTTTGCAGCATCAGGCTTCTCAGCTGCAGACAAATGGGAACACAGAGCGTGTAACAGGAATGCTGGTAAAACTTGCTCTCACTGGGAGACAACTAGAGATCTTCTCTTATCCAAGAAGTACGGAGCTGGGAGGGGTCTCAGGCTGCCCAGTCCACCCTTTGCACCACGGTGCAATTGTAAATACCTAGGCTGACAGAGATGCAGCCCTTCCAGAGGCCCGTGAGGGGGATTTTAGAACTCACCCATAATAACAATCACTTCTAGTTCAACACAATTACACAGGTGACCTCTCTCTGCCTCAGTTTCTTCTCACATTCCTCCCTTTCCGTAGCTTCCTTTTCCCTAAACTGAAAAAAAAAAAATCCAATGCTTTCATGTCACCTCCTTCTCCTCCTGGAAACATTCAAGGCCAGGCTGGATGAGGCTCTGAGCGACCTGATCTAGTTAGAGATGTCCCTGCTCCTTGCAGGGGGGTTGGACTGGATGACCTTTGAAGGTCCCTTCCAACACAAACCATTCTATGATTCTAAATCACCTTCCCAGTGACAGCAAGTGGGGAGTGAAGTCCAGTTCTGCATCGCAATCTCTAACGCGCACACTGAGAGGGCAGGGCAGGAGGGGAGGCAATGAAATTTGCAGTGGGTGGGCAGGAGCGGGACAGGTCTGAGATGCGGTTCGTACCACGAGAAAATGAGTCAGTGCCTTAATAACCCTCTTCTCACCTGGCCTGACTGTGCATGTGTAGCATCAAGTATGGCTTAAGTGTTCTTCAGGAACCCCGAACTGTACAATTGATTGCTGAGGTGTTCCTGCCATGTTAAGCCAGGTGTGGTAACAGACAATAAATCCTTCCCTGTCCCATCTCCACCACGCACGCCACACACCCTGCTCAGCCCAAAGTCGTGGCACTTCCCTGTGATTTTCACCCAGAACAAAAGGGGCTTTGAGCTTTCTCAGAGAAGTCAGGTCTCCCACTAGCTCAGGAGAGCGCTCTGGAGAAGAAGTCTGAGCAGACACACCCTCGTACCACAGGTGAAAAACCCCCAACAGCCACGGGGCCCAAGGGCCAGCAAACTGCAGAAGACAGCAGTAGCCCAGAGGGGCTGATACAGAGCATTTCACACGGGGTTGGCACCGGATGCACAGGATGGGGCTCAGGCTCTTACTAACATCAGCCCACAGCCAAGCTCCTCTGACACCTTCGCTGGGTCCAGACAGCCCCGTCAGGGCACTCCTGTGCATCAACCCTAAACACAGAGCATGACCCAGAATCGGAAGGAGAGGTTTAAGAACAGGAACAGAGCACAAAATTAGAAAGTTTGCTGAAGAGAAACCAAAAGAAGCAGTTAAAAGAGTAAAATGTTGCAGGTGGTGTGGAAATTACATAAAGCATACTGAAGGCTGAAAGAAGTGCATGGCACTGAACAAAGAAAGTCAAACTGTCATAACTGAGCAGAACGGCAAAAGAAGTTATCGAAAGTAAGAAAGTATCTTTAAAAACTTGACATTATTTTTCTGTTTCTTATAGAATCACAGAATCATTAGTTGCCTCATGAAGAAGAAATTTGTCAGAGCCCTGCTGGGACAACATGAACCAGTTCTAAAAAGAGCATCTGGAGACATACAGCTCTAGAAGGGAAACTAAACTCATTCTTTGTTTCCATGTCCATCACACCGGATCCCTTCGTTACACGACCTCATCTAAGAATGAAGCTAATTATGTAGATACTGTCAGAAGAGGTTACAGAACAAAATCACACCAAAATGCCCAGACAAGGTCGACTACATCGAAGAGTCCTGGAGAAGCCCAACACGACACAGCTGCAGTATCCAACCCTTTGCTTGAATTACCCTTTGGATCAGCCAGGAGGGGACTGACAACAACAGCTTTTGGGAGGATCTCCAAAGGAGACCAAAGGAGACAGAACCAGAAAGGAAGAGAGACATCATCCTGGTTTTGGCTAGGGTGGAGCTCATTTTCTTCTCAGTAGCTGTTGTGTTCTGCATTTACTATGGGATTCGGTATGTGATGAATGCTGATAATACACTATGTTATGAGTTGTTACTAAAGAGACCGCAGACACTTTCCAGCGTCCCGGGTTTCGCTAACGGGCAGGTGCATGAAGCTGGGAGGAGTACAGTTGACCCAAACTGGACAAAGAGAGTATTCCAGGTCATAAACATCATGCTTAGTAAGTGGCGGTTGGCCAGGAGGCAGCTCTCTCTTGCTCCTTTGCTTGCTGCTTGGTTTCGTTTCCATGATCGCTCCTCAGGGCAGGCTGTACTGGTCATCAGGTCGCTGGGTGGTAAGAAATCGTGCACTGTTCATTTTGTATATTTTAGTATCCCTATATTTTGTTATTGTTATCATCTTCCTTTGCTATTCTAGTAAACTGTCTTCATCTCAGTCCATGAGATTTCTTTCTTCCTGATTCTCTCCCCCATCGCACTGGGGGTGTGGTGAGCGAGGAGCTCAATTGCTGACCAGGGTTAAAACCACAACAGAGATGAAGGTCAAGTCTCAGCCTAAAACAAACCTCTTCTCTTTGGTGGAGAAAGGAACAGAGGGGCTTGCTGCTAGAGTCAAGTGAGCCCTCTACAAAGGGTTGCGTCTAGAGCTGACGGAAGGGGATAAAGACAGAAGTGATGCAAAGCCTGTGGTCTGAGGTATAAACAGCTCCAAGCCCACAAAAAGGGTATTATGATAGAGTCAACACTTGTGCTAGCTCTTCCTTTTATTCTCCCTGTACAGATCTCAGGCTTACCGAGACTTGGCACACAAAAGGAAGACTCCTCAATAACTGAAACAAGTCTGTGTGAAACCTCTCCCCTCCTTATCTCTCTAAAAACGCAAACAAGGAAACACTGCTAAAAAAAAAAAAAAAATATGCCCACATGCAAGAACTGTGATTTCAGTGGCAACAAACCAACTAGCATTGCTCCATGGTTCACTGCTTCCTCCTGCCCTCATTCCTGCTCCTATGGACTGAAACCACTGTCATCTACCTGCAGAATCACAGGAAAGAAAGTCAGGAGGGCTCTCCAGGCATTCATCAGAACATCTCCTGGCTTAAGAGTACATCAGTCTTACAACCACTTTGCCTGGAGCAACGTTCTGGGTTGGCAGCCTGAAAGGTTCTCTGTTAAGGCAGAAGATGCATTTTTGGAAAGCCTCATCTTGCAGGTAACCTATAAATTTTTCTTTTTGAAGATACTGCTGTGGTCAGTGTTGACAAGAGAGCTCCAGCATGACCAGGCAACTGTGGTGTTTGCAGCAAGAAGCATTTTGGCCCATTTCAGCTGCACAGCCACCTTTCTCTGCAAACAATAGATTCGCAGGACCAGAGAGATGGTTTGGACGAGAGAAGGAGCTGGCTCTCCACACTGGCCACTAAATTGCACAGTTCTGTCTCAGGGAGGGGCAGATACCAGAAGTGGCCATTGGCTCAGAAAGCAACTGAGCAAAAATTACACCCTCAGATTTATTATCAATGCAAGTACAGTTTCAAATTGACAGGAGCGATTCTTATCTCGGCACAGACCTTCGGAAGAATGCGTAAGCACACAGGTCACATCCAGCTATGTGACTGCGTGGAATTACCTGCCTGCTTGTTAAATGTCAGCTAGAGAGATTTTTCTGAACAAGGCAATATTTGTTTCAATAAGCAGCTTGTGTCACCTCTGTTTGCTTAAACATTCAGTTACAAGCAGGGAATATGTGAAAAGAAACATTACTGGCTTCAAGATGTTACTGCGCCCACACCTACAAATGCCACTGAGGTCACCAGAACTTGACACCGAAGGTTTGTGCTTCACAGCTCATGCGAGACCGTCCGTCTGTCCTCACCTGCCTGTGCCAACCGGCCTTCGCTTCAGGCTACTTCTAAGTTGCTAAGGAGGAGAGAGCAAAGCCAAGGGTCTGAGACCTGCCTATCATCAAACACGCCAAATCCTCAGTCACCTAAGGAGTAACACCCCATCCTGACCTATCCCTGCTGTAGGAACTCCAGAGCAAACCCTGCTCTGGCCACGCAACACTCCCAGAGCTCTTCTCTGCACACTGCTAAAGGAAGTGTCACCGAGACTAACACAAAGGCAGTGGAGATGATTAAGACAGCATAAAAACGCCAAGTTGCATCAAATATCAGTTCATGGCTGGAAGTAAAACCCAACCATCACATTATACCTTCCCAGAGGTTTACACAAGAGATTTTGCTTGCTTTCTACCTCCCCCTCTCCTCTGTAATGTTTGTGTTACACAAAGACAAAAAACCACCTACATCTAACACTCAAACTTTGTCCTGGATTATAAGCCCAGCCAAAAAAAAAAAAAAAAAAAAATTTACTCTGACATCTGATTTTCCTCTCTCCACAAGGTTTCTATTTATGCTGGTGACCAACTAGAGAGAGCAGAAGTGTGGTTTAGTAATGCCCTAACCCTACCCAGGCAGCTACCCATCAGGTCAGGGTCCTGAGGCCCTGCCTGTTGGAGACACTCCTGACACAGTCAGGAGTAAGACGTCTGACCAGTTTGAAGGTCACTTACATCACTGGAAGACCAGTTTTCAACAGGAGGAGTCTCAGAGCTGACACATGCTCCCAGAAACTCAGCCCAGCCTTGAAAAGCTGCTCAGGAAAAAACAGGCTCTCATGACTCCGGCCCCTCAGCCATCAGTCCTGGCTCAGTACTCACAGCTTTACAGGTATTTGGCACCCAGCACTCCAGGAACAGCACTGCTGGTGTCAGCTGCTGTGCCACGTTCTCACAACTCCCATGCCCTTTGCTGAGCGAGTCCTCCCAAAGCACACACTTTCCAGAGGGCCAGGCAAGAAACGGAGAGATGCTGTGAGCACCCAGCAACGCTCCTGCCGCTTCTGGCTCTGTTGTATCATCAGCACTTGGCCATCGCTACCATACCCCGAACCGCAGCCAATTACAGCTATAATTGGCAAGCACTCCTTATTCTGAGGTGCAAAGAAGGTCTGCCGCTGTATTTTACAGCTCCAAGAAAACAGTCTCCTGTATGAGTCAGACACCTGCGAAGAAACTCTGCACGTTCTCAGTTGCTTCTCCTTACAGCAAGGCTGACACCTTGCGACGCAACAGAGCAGTCTAACCTGCCCTCTCCTTTACATATAGATATATATATACACACACATACACACATGTGTGCACACTGTCACCTGCAGTGGGTGACAGGTCACACAGCCCTAAGAAAGAAGGAGGGGGAAAAGGCAGAGCCCATGTTACGAAAGTCAGAGATCCAGCTGACAAACAGGAAAGCTTAACTCAATTTCTAGCATAACTAAAACCCATCTCTCACTCTCCCTAAACCCCCAGCAGCCAAAGGACCCCAGCCCTACTCATGTGAGTAGATTCTCCCCATGCTCATGTAGCACCTTGCTACACCAAGCACCTGCAAGGGGTGTACAGCTCACAGAACCCAGCTGTGTTCCACCGCTTGCGCTGAGCTGCTCTGTAGGTAAGAGAAGGAAGGTTTAACCCCTTCCTGCTGCACGTCTGTGTCCGGTGAAAAGTAACCACGTACCAAGCAGGACAATCAATGAGCGTGCCTGAACACCACATCCAAAACAGCACATGGAGCCACAGGCAGGCATTCTACCTGGTTGTGTCCTTATTTTCCAGGCCAGGAAAAGCAGGAGAAATACAGGACATTAAGCATGCATCACAAATTACATGGTAAGGTCAGAGCTGTAGAGAGAGCTGAGGAGGGGGAAATAAAGCAAAGCACTGCAGGGCCAGTTCTTGTTGTTCCTGCCTCCTGCAACCTGTCAGCCCTCCAGGCACCCACAAGGTCACTGCGCTACACCAGCTCAGCCCTGACCCCTCCACAGCACCTCTGTGGAGCAGGCAAAGCAAAGCAGCACCTTGCTGCGTGGGCTCAGGACATCCATCCCTGGGACCAGGCTGCCACAAGGAACATGCAGGCACCAGAGGGCACCAGGAGCTCAGCCCTGCCAAGCCACCAGCTCTCTGCTGGGAGCATCCCAGCCGCCACTGGAGGTCTCTGCTAAGTCACTCACCTGGGGAAAGCCGTGGGGAGGAAGCTGGTTTAACCAAGATGGAAGATTTCAAAAAACAGTCTCCGTTCTCGTGGAAGCTCTACTGGAAAATATTCAAGACAAACGTTAGTCACTTCTGTTATTCTTTTTTCAGTCATACATTCTACTTCTGATTTCATTCCAATTCAAAACAAAACCATATTTTGAATTGTGACTCTCAGAAAGAAGCAGGTAGCCACCACTACCCCCCTCTAGACAGACGACCACGCAGCCCTCCTCCCTGTGCCTCAGCCCCTGACCCTCCTGTATGATCAGCCAGTTCTCTCCTTCTCTCCGAGTACCTGCTGGTGGCTTTCAAACGAACAAAAGGAAAAATCCACCTCCATAGCTGTCTTCAAGCTAGAGCAACAGCTTATATGAAACTAAGTGTGACGGACTGATGTTCCTGTCAAAGCTGACTTAAGTCTGGACACGGAATAAAACAAAAGAAATACCTGTCCTTAACAGAAAAATTGTAAAGGGCAAGATTTGTGGATTTAATTTAAAAATTCCTTTCACCAACAGAGAAAGAGAAGGTAAATCACACTGCCAAGTATTAAATGTGAAAGAAAGCAACAAATAAGAGCTATGCAGATTATCTTCAAGCAACAAAAAATACAAAAGCTCTCTGGTTTATGGCTATAATTATAGAACATGTTT
This sequence comes from Tetrax tetrax, assembly GCA_009806455.1. Taxonomy (NCBI): domain Eukaryota; kingdom Metazoa; phylum Chordata; class Aves; order Otidiformes; family Otididae; genus Tetrax; species Tetrax tetrax. The sequence continues at coordinate 111,514 of WHYT01014979.1, forward strand.
GTGCTCTGAAGTAATGCATGAGATGCTGATAACTCAGTGCCTGCAGAATCAAGTGTGAGATTGAGTCCACATTTAAGGAAAGTTCACATCCTTGACCTCCTGTAGGAAGACTGCAGCTCTAATATCTGGCAGCTCAAACGCCCGCTCTCAGGATGCCCCAGAGAACGCAGGGCTCCGCGGGCGCTGCCGCAGGTTTACGTTTGGTGTAAATCTCCGTGGCAGCCTGCCCCGAGGATACTCACCCCGGGCGGTTGTGAGGGGAGGATTTCCTGCTGAAGAGGATGTATGGAGGGCTGAAGCCCAGCCCCAGGGCCTCGCACCTTCCTGCTGCACCCACGTGGAGACGGCATGAGCGACAGGCTGCTGCTCCTTCAACACAACGACGGGGAAGGTGAGGTCTTCCTGAGCACTAGGTAAGTTCAGGGCACCTGCTGTGCTTACAGGTCACCCGGGAAGGAACTGCGACTAAAAGCAATCAGACTACACAGCAGCCCCCACCCTCCCCCCCAAATTAACCTGTTTGCAGCCGTGGTTCCACTGAACTCATCAGCAGGATCTTCTTGTGAAAGCACAGCTGGTCTCCAAAGTATCTGACAACTTTGGAAATGCTTAATGGAGAGTGCAACATCCCTCGTTCAGTTCGTACTGAACAAATCACGTATTACTGATGATATTTTGCTAAAGACTGGGTGACCAGGAAGCAAACCTTGGCTTTGAAACACAGCATGGGAGAGAGCATCTTCACAATAAAAGAATAAAAACCTCTGAATCATTATTATTTCTCACCAGCTCAATCTCAGGGCTCTTGTGGCACAAGAGGAAACATCAAGGTAGCATTCAACACAGGACTCACAAGCGTTTGGTGTACTGAAGAAAGTAAAGCTCTGAAAGACAGCAGGTGAGAAAAAAAAAATAAACTGTGTCCATATAAAGAGGAGCTTGGCACAGTCCTTAAAAATGGTGAGGATTAAAGGAATGACCAAGTATGATAAAGGAGTATGATTCACCTCCCCTGAAGCTAAGTGTTCAAGCATTCATTCAACCTTCCTTTCCCTACCGAAAGGAAACGGTCACGCTGCAGAGCTACACCGGGGGCTAACGCAGAAACAAAGGACTTCCTCTTCCAAAACTGTCCTCTTGACATTAAGCCACAACCCACACATCTTCTTCAAATCAGAGATATCCAAGAAAAACTGGTCTCACGCCCATCAGCATTTCCAAACCCACCACTGGCTCTCTCAGCACGTACCAACCAGCATTTGCAGGCAGTTTATTAGAACAGGGTTACGTGATGCCTCTCCGTGGGCTTGCAATAGCACGAGACTACAGAGGGCCACAGTTCTGCCACATTTGTGGCAGATTGTCCCAACTTGCCCTACTTGGGAAGTAACACAGAAATTTTGTCTATGCAATTGCACTGTCAAGTCTTTACCAGCTCTTTGATCCTTTCCACTTAAAAGCTGCTCTCACTTCAAGGCTGCTCTTTTCCAAGCTGAACGGGTGGAGGATAGAGGCTGCTACTGGAGTTCAAGTTTTTAACAAGCGACACAAGTTATGTGACACCCAAGGATGCCTCAGGAAGGGCTGAGCCTTTGCTCCTCAGAACAAAGAAGTCCCCTGGCATCACTCACCGCGTCCCCTGCCATCAGCTGGGTATCGCCACAAAAAGGTGACACTGGAGCAACGTGGTGCCATCCCAGCCGTATCCCACTGTTATTTTCATTGTAAAACGAGTTCCTGTGTTCAGCTACTTTACTTTCATTGTTTTTAACACCACCGATGCCAGAAAGCGTGGCCGAGATGCAGCCCATCCACGGCAAAGTCTCGGAAGGCAAGAGCCATACGTGTTCTCTTCATTTTTCATCTCGGTCGGGGTCAGCACCAGGAGCTACGCTGACAGCGCTGGGGGACACGCGGCGACAAACGGCTCTGGGACCACCAAACGCTTCTGTCGCCCCGCGACCGCGAGAGCCGTTTACTGCCAGCAGCCACCAGATGCTCACGGCGTCTGCTGCTGGGCCAGGGGACACCTAATTCAAACTGGTGAGGCGGTGTCTAGAGGTCCCAGGTTCTGCTGAACCCCCCGGGGTCAGCCAGCGCTCAGGACCAACTTATTTCCAAACAGGCTTATGGGAAAGCTATCAGGTTATTCCAGACCCTAGAACAGATTATTATCTCTGTGGACAGTCTCTGTGGATTCAGAACTAATTAGGTGCCTTAATATTTATTTCAGCACCTCCTGTAACCTGAAAAGCAAAAACATATACAAAAAACTACACGTATCACATTTTTTACTGTGTTCTCCCCCTCTGGCTACTACACACTGTTTTGTAGGTCATACCCTGCCCCTAAATGATGAGGTATTCTAGCACAGAGAAAGCTACACAATGCTTCAATCAACAAGGACGTTTATTTTATTCAGAGGTCGTCACTTCTTAACAATAACCTAGAGGTACAGCTGCAGGACGTTAGACATACAGACGTCTGCGGAGTCCGGTGCATTTGTTGGTAAAGTGCGGTGTCTGGAGCCGCATCCTCACACCTCAACCAGAGGTTTTGAAGCTGCAATGACAAAACCCACCAAAACCCACCAGTGCTTTCAGGATGAGGCCCTAGACACAACCAGTTTCTCCCTGCATTCTGCCCACAGCTATGCCTGGAAATCAGAAGCACCACTGCTTAATAACAGCACACAGCTTAGCGCTGTCCATCCAGGTACCTCAGGGTACATCTACAAACAGTGCAAAGATTTTTTTTTTTTGTTTTTGTTAAATAAAGTTCCTGCTAATATGTATTAGGTTGCATTCTGTAAGAGCTCAAATTTCCAAGGCTTTCCTTGAAACATCACCGAGAGAGGGAAATCCCCAGGCAGGGTCTACAATCAAGAACATTCCACGTTCTCAACCAGAGAACACCACAGCCTCACCAGCAACCTTGAAAAATCACTACACCGCTTTCTCTACTGCTTCTCATGTAAATAAAACCCTTTCCTTCAAAGAACTAATCATTTGCCACACCGAGCTTTGAACCTCTCACACCCAAAACATTTGCATGAACATAGCAAGCTGCCCAGGGAGGATTTACAGCTTCGAAGCCCCGTGCCGCACAGGCAGGAACCCCACCAGCTGAGACCGCGGTGGGGGTACGCGGGCCAGCCCCACAAGCTGGAGGGCTCCGAGGATTTACTCGCTGCAGGAAGAAGCAGCCCAGCGCAGGCCTCACGCTGTTTGTAAGACCAAGCACCACGAAACCTCCCTCTCTGTAGTGCCTACACCTTACCTCAGCCTAACACACTTTCCCCCGTAGCTCAGAAAAACCATCAAACACCCTGCAAGCAGCCTGCGTGTGAGCTGCCCTGCCCTTTCAGCTGGAGCACAGCACAGC
>WHYT01014979.1:127540-145810 GCA_009806455.1 Tetrax tetrax
AAGCTGCCCAGGGAGGATTTACAGCTTCGAAGCCCCGTGCCGCACAGGCAGGAACCCCACCAGCTGAGACCGCGGTGGGGGTACGCGGGCCAGCCCCACAAGCTGGAGGGCTCCGAGGATTTACTCTCTGCAGGAAGAAGCAGCCCAGCGCAGGCCTCACGCTGTTTGTAAAGCCAAGCACCACGAAACCTCCCTCTCTGTAGTGCCTACACCTTACCTCAGCCTAACACACTCTCCCCCGTAGCTCAGAAAAACCATCAAACACCCTGCAAGCAGCCTGCGTGTGAGGTGCCCTGCCCTTTCAGCTGGAGCACAGCACAGCCCTGCCCGCCCCGCCGCCATTACAGGGGCCGCACCGCGCATGCGCGCTCCGCGGACACCCCACCGCCCTTTCCGGCAGTGTGGCTTTTCCCCCCCCCTTTTACGACAGTGTGGCAGCCCCGCCCTCCCCGCTGGCCGCCGCGCTGGGCGGCAGCGATGGCGTCTCCGTTCAGCGGGGTGCTGCAGCTGACGGACCTGGACGATTACATCGGGCCCTCCCAGGTGGGTGCGGGCCGGGGGGGCGAGAGCCGGCGGCGGAGGGCCAGCCCTCGGCCCTGTGGCAGGGCAACCCGGCTCTGTTCCCCCCCCCCGGCCTGAGGAGGGCGAGAAGATGGCGGTGAGGGGAGGTGGGGGACAGCCCCGGCCCGGACAGCAGATCTGGGCCTGGGCAGGGCCCCTCGGCCTGGCAGCGTGAGGGAGGCGGCGCGGGGGGCAATGCTGGCCCTTTTGGGTGCTGTTAAATGAAATGGTAAAAGGAAAAAAACCAAAAAAACCCACGGTGATCCCTCGCTGTCCCCTCCATCCAGCGCGCAGGGAACAGGGATCAGCGACACTGATCGCTGCAAGCCTCTGTAAGCTGCTAAAGAGAGAAACCTTGGCCCAGCAGCCAGCTGGTCAATCCCACCTTGATCTGCAGACTGCACTGTTAAATGTTAACCTGTATGCCCCCCCCAAAAAGATTAAGCCTAAACAAGTGTCCTTCCACACTGCCTAACTGCACAGATGCTCCTGCCAGCAGACAGGAGCCGGTGGCAGAGACGTGGGAGTGAGCACAAGAATGGATCAGGACTGTTCCTTTTGGAGTCTTCAAGCACTGGCAAAAGTACAAAATAGTACTAAATAATCCTGGACTTATAGCTGCAGACAAGTACAGCTGAAAAAATATCCTGAGCTGAGCTCAGTGGAATGGGGCATAGCAAACCCCGTTAACTCCTTGCGGTATTGGGTTTCCTAGCGAAGTCTTTCACATAAATAATGCAACCCGCTTTTCTGTTTCAAGTAGAGATCCCTGTTTGTTTTATTCAGTGAGCGTAACTGAAGGATCATAGTGACTTGTTCCTGAATCTTGCAAAATATAGTAAAGCTGGATTAATGCAGAGAGAGAAACCTGAAGATGCTGCCAGAGCAAGGGTGGTAAAAGGCAGAGAGAATCCTAGCTGTAGAAGTAGGACAAGGAGTCTAAACAATAAAAATCGTGCAAAATGCAAAAAAACACCCTTGAGACTTCATCATGGAACAATACAGAAAACTGGCAGCAGTCCATCCGAGGTCGCCAGAGCCCTTTCGACATAAGTGAAACTTCATTGGCACCGGCCACGCGTTGACTGCAGTGACCACGCCTCCGTCGGTTAAAATTTGCGATGAAGAATGCACGGTCCTCTGTAAGGTCTCACAGAGGAGGACTGCGCAGGCAAGGCTCTGTACCTTTCAAGGCTCCCTAAAAGACAGCTGTGTTCTTCAGAAAGAACAGCAGAATTGTCCTCTGCTTTTGGTATGATGCTGGAAAAGTGTTCCTTCTGTAAGAAAGGGGTAAGCAGTTTTTGCTTTTACATTTTCCCGTGGTGGCTGTGGATGCTGTAAGTAAATCCAGCATAGCTTAAGGGAGAGCAAGCAGCGTTCACTCTAGAGCTGGAGTTTGGGTTTGATAACCTAGTTCCTATTAAATGTACCTCTTCCACGCTTCCTTGCTCGTCTCCTCACTTTCCGGCTTTATTTCTCTTTCAGGAATGTATCAAACCTGTAAAAGTGGAAAAAAAGCCTGGAAAAGCAGCAGCAAAGATCAGGATTGAAGCAGATGGAAGCTATTTTCAGATTAATCAGGTACGTGTGTTTTTTCTTCATTATTGTGTCAAATATCTGGAAAACATGAGAGTATTGTTCTGTGTTTGAATGGGCTATTATTTAATTATTTATTAATTATTATTTAATTATTATTTTTTATTATTTATTAATTATTTAATGCCTCAGAGAGGACCAAGATGTTATAACAGTGTCACTGTTGCTGTCGTTCTTGTACCTTTTTTCCAAAGTCCAACTTTTTAATAAGCTGGTTTTATAAGCAGTAATTCCAGTTTTGCATCAATCTTTTATGGTCTGAAACACCGATATTAATTAGTGATTATTTTCAGTATAAGGGCACATAAGCTGAGAAGTCTGTTTTGCTGTCAATACTTAAGGCTTCACAATTCCTAGATTTTTTGTGACAATGTCTCTTATTGCTTTATGCCATACAGAAGAGTGCTCACTCACAGAGAGATTCGGTTGGAGACTCTTAAATTTAGTGCTGATTTTTTAAATAATATTTCAAATTATTTGTTAAATGCAGAGTTCGTAAGCCTCCTGCTTCCAAAATTAATGCAGAGTTTTGGAGAACTGTTTTCCTGCTTACACAGGAAAATGGGCATTTCTTAGTTAACCAAGCTGAGAATTCATCTGGGAACGGTACTTTTAACTTTGAGCACGTGATGACCTTTTGACTTAAAAAAGACGGATATAGCACTTCCAAAGGAGTCTGGTTTCTTACTTTAGAATTTTAATTTCATAGCACCTAATTACTCAGTCTGTTTTTACTTTATCAAGAAGTGACATTTAAGAGGAGAGTCTCCTGGGAAAACGGACTTATTCGGGTCAAATATTATGAAAAATATTTCCTCCCAGTGGCAAGCCACACGCTGTCCTTGGCACGCTGCCACACTGTTCTCCCGTCGGTGTCCGTGAAAGCTCTGCACGCAGAAAGCTTGCAGAACACTCAGCATCGATTCGAAACGTTAGCGAGCTTGTAGTCTGTTACACAATCTGTGAAATCCCAGTTCCTGTGGAGGAACTGCTCCAGTACTATCCAGTAACGTGAGCGCCGTCTGACAGGGGTGACAAAGCTGGCGTGCCTTCTCCAGCCTGCACACTGGAGAACGGTGCGTAAAGGCTGAGGATCTCTGTGGTTTACAGTTTTGTGGTTAAAATAGCGGAGTGTTACCCACGCTGACCCGCACTTCAGCCACCCACAAGTTGGAAAAACCAATTTGCTCCTGGGATAGTGGAATTTCAGTGTTTTGGAGCAGTATCAGCCCACCAGATAGCACAAATCATTGCGGCCTAAGCAGCTGTTGTGTGTTTGATGAAAGCTGAGTCTTCCTAAAATTTTCCTGAAGTTCCTCAGCATATTTCCCTCTGTGTGCCAAATAATCCTGTTAAAAGCAGCAAACTTCAAAGATACTTCTCTTCCTCCTCATCTGATTGAAATGATAAACCTAGACATAAAAGGGGCAACATCTTCATCACTAAGAACAGTAAAGGTGGGGAAACTGCTACCTAGTTCTGCAATCAGAACCCAGCCTCACCTGTTTCTTTCTAGGATGGAGGAGCACAAAAACTGGAAAAGGCTAAAATTACTCTGAACGACTGTTTAGCCTGCAGTGGCTGCATTACGTCAGCAGAGAGTGTTTTAATCACGCAGCAGAGCCACGAAGAGCTGTGCAAAACGCTAACAGTTAACAAGGTACGTCACAAAGTCTTCAGGAAGTTTGGAAAGGACCTTTAATGTAGTTACTGACTTCAGAGTTAAGCTGAGAGAAACTTTCTGATGTTCTGGTGTGCTGAAAGTTCTGCACGTGCCATATTAGTGGTGGTGTGTGTGTGTGTGGTTTTTTTCAGACCGCCGCTCCCCATGAACAGAAATTGGTGGTGGTTTCTGTGTCACCGCAATCCAGAGCTTCGCTAGCTGCGAGGTGTAAAATGGGCGTTCTGGAAACAGCAAAGAAGTTGACCGCGTTCTTAAAGAGTTTAGGCAAGTGTGCTGTTGTGTTCTGGTATTCACAGAGGGGACTGCTGGGCTGTACGGTAGGCACAACTGTTACGTGCACGCGAGGCTGACGTGATTTAACCTCCCTGTGGACTCCTGATGTTTCGTAACTGGCATTAGCTAAAATGCAAACTGTCTGGAACCTCAGTCGCATATCAATTTTAGATTTGCAGTGCTCCTGTCACTGCTGCTCATCTTATTGTGCTGCTGTGCTAGGGAAAAAGGTCCACTCGGCTGTAGGGACTGACACCTGTAAATAAGATGTAAATAAGTCTGGATCTGGTTTGACTGGAGGTTTTTGTTGTAGCTGGCCATACCTTTCTCGTGAATTTTAACAGAGATGCTGTACTGCCTAGGTGTGCACTATGTTTTTGATACGACTTTCTCAAGAAACTTCAGCCTGTTGGAGAGCCAACAAGAGTTTGTGAAGCGCTTTCGAAAGCAATCTGAGGACAGAAAGGCTTTGCCAATGCTGGCTTCTGCCTGTCCAGGTACGGTAGTAGGTTAGATATGGAAATAATAAACCAGCGTGCTAGTAGTACGCTAGAACAAAAGCTCAGAAAGCCAGTCAGAAAAGTTTAAATGCATAAATTTACAGAGAGGATTACTCTCTTCACAGTACACAGAGCTCTCGGTGTTAATGACAGCAACGATCTGTCCAGTTACCTAACGCGCTCTCTAAAATGAATCTTGTGTCACATTTCCTTTGCTTTTTGTGCTGAAGTGAGACTGAAAATGGTTATTAATGGGTACCAAGCCTGAGGCTGGGGAGAGGTTAAGGAGACTGAAGTTATTTTTAAATGAATTTAATTTGCTAATTACACTCTCACCAGGTTGGATCTGCTATGCAGAGAAAACCCACGGCAGCTTCATCATTCCGTACATCAGTACCGCCAAGTCTCCGCAGCAGGTCATGGGCTCCCTGGTCAAGGGCCATTTTGCAGAGCAGCAGGTAAGGGTCTCAAGTATACTGTGCTTAATAGCAAACTTAAAACTGAACACTTCAAGCTGACATTTTGTGTCTTGCTGCATGTTACATGAGAGTTTAAAGGTAAAAATTATCTTGCAGAAGCCGGCAAAGGCAGCATCTATCTCACTTCTATTTTACCTAATGACAGGTTAGCACCTAGGGCACTAACACTAAGCTCATGCTGCATGGACTCCTCAAAACCTTTGCATCTTACTTGGGAAGGCTAGAGAAACTTATTTTTCAGTGTCCTTATGCTCCCATCTTGACTGTGTGTGGTATTTTCCTGTTGTTTAAAGTTGGTGAATAACTTAAAATAAACTATCCTAAGACAAAACTTCAGTCAGTGCATACGTGCAGATCATGTCTTGTCTAAAAATTACTTGCTTGTTCCCAGCTTAGTGTTCTCTTTCAGTTTGACTTAGCTCTGTTCTCAGTCTTTAACCTTTGGAATCTTTCCAAATGCAAATTTCGTATTTAAAGATCAGAGTTATACTAATAGCCTGGATTTGTCCAGTAAGAAACTTAAGCACCATTTCTGATTGCGTGATTTATTGTCCAGTAACGAGGAGTGGTTTAACACTTGCGTTAAGTAAATGCTGACATCTGCATGCTTGTTACAAAACTTGGCAGCTACTAAGAATTTTTGGCACAAGATATTGAAACAATGGCCTTGAGTCAATGACTTGTTTTCCTTGGCCTGTACTGATTTCTTGGAGGATCACGAGGCTTTTGTCCGACACCAGATCACTTCTGAGTGGCTGGTGCAGGGGCTGGGGTTTAGTGGCGTGGAAGCAGCACATTCTCTCACTGCGTAATTGTGAATTCACTTCACTGGCTGACTTTGTCTGCATCATCTGCGCTAGCGAAAGGAGAGCAGGGGGAGACCATACTGCTGACACTTGCTACAAACTAACATCAGGTTCTAGGAAAGAAATAATTTAACCTGCGTATAAATGTGTGTGTGCGTACACACAAAAATAAGTGTTCAGTAATAGCGGAGAGTGTTTCCAGAGGTGCAGTGGCACTAGTCATTCTCATTTTTACCTGGAAAATGCCTCCCTCAAGATGGGTGTGATCTTGGCCAACCCAGCTGCACCGCTTTGTCTTTCTTCCAGCACCTAACTCCAGACCAGATATACCACGTAACGGTGATGCCCTGTTATGACAAAAAACTAGAGGCTTCCAGGCCAGACTTTTTCAACCAAGAGTACCAAACTCGTGATGTGGACTGTGTCATCACCACAGGTAAGTAGAGCTAGAGATAGTCCAGCTAATTTCTGTATGCCTCAGAGCAAGGTGTTTGCTGGTCTTAATAACCCTTTGTTTCTGATAAGGGAAGTAGTGCATGAATATTGCTTTAATAATGCAAATCACATCCTGGTAAGGACTGCAAACGCAGTCTTATTTACTGATCTGTGGGTTTCGTTTTCCTTTATCCCCAAAACAAGAAATTTTTATGTCTGTGGTTCTGTTCTAGGAGAAGTGTTGAAGTTGTTGGAACAAGAAGGAATATCTCTATCGGATGTCAATCCTGCTCCGTTGGATACCATGTAAGCACAAAATCTTATTTGCATCCTCAGCCATGTTCTTTTTCACCCAGAATTCATAGAATTCTTCAGCAGGATTTGTCATTCCACTGCTGTTCTACACAAGTCTGCATGTGTTTGCATTTGATTTTGTATTCTTGTGTCACTGATTCTGAATCAGTACAGTTGTGCATAGAATACTTAATCTACAGAATATGCTGAATGTCCACTTTCGGAGAATCTGAAACTATTTGTCCTAGATTGTAGTAGTCCAAGGATTAGCAGCTCTCACCGTAAATCAGCGGGATTGCTGGAATTAGCTCAGTAAGAGTATAATGGCAGAATAATTGTGCAGATTGCGTGGCAGTCATTTACTTCAGTTACTGTTACTCACAGGATAGCTGGTGGAATCCCACAAAAGTCTACCTGTGGCCTTTGAAAAGTGAAAGAATCTAGATCAGTAACAAAAGAGTTTGCTAGAACAAAGCCTGTTACTGCCCTGTACTCTGCTTGCTTGTATCTGTTCCTAGCTGTCAGAGCTACTGGAAGGATTCCAGAGTTAAAGCATAACTAAGAAGTATTTAGGTCATTCAGCTAATCTCTATAAGTCTTATTTTTTGAGAGAGAGAGAGGTCTTAAACATGTGTGAACCAGATGAGGCTTTAGTTGCTTCAGCTGAGAAGTCACATCTGGTTAAGTGACAACTGCACAGAGATCTAAGTGACTACGGAAACAGTAAAATGACATTTTACTCTTCTAAATCGCCATGCAGTGGTGGTTCTGCACTGAACACAGAACCAAAGCATTCTCTTCAGTTTAGAGTTGTCTTTGTAGCACTTGGCACATTGATAAAGAAAAAGGCTACAGGTGCGGCAGCCTTTAAGAACTATAAAATATCATTAAGTATATGGTTCAAAAAGTTTGTAGGAGAGATTGTGATACCCAAACTGCACAGCATCTAGCACACACGTAGAACGTGACACTAGTCTGTTTTCCATTGTACCTCCTGCAGATGTGACACTTTTGGTTTGAAGTTTGGTTTATTTCTAAATACGGTTCAAGTCTTTGTAGTACAACCAAGTGCCATTGGCAGCCTTTGCTCAAGAGTTATCTGATCAGCACATGCTTGTTGACAGAGCTATAAAGGGACGCATCTCTTCGTGAGGCTTATTTTCTAGATTAGTTTTAATTGTTGTAAACATTGATCACCCCTGTGCTTCTGAGAAGGAGGAGAATGTGAGGTAAAGATTTAAAAATAATGTGCATGCCCAAAGTCTGTTTCCTTCTGCTACGTTTCAGTGGAGTTGCAGGGATAGGTTTCACATAAAACATTTACTAGCCCAGATCTATCTATGCACATGTTTTCCGGGATTAAGTGTCTTTTTCTGACATTACGTATGCACAGGCTGCTTTCACATCAAAAACCAAAGGTATCCTCAGCTGTAATGTCTGCATGGTTGAGTCCCAAACGCACAACTTCCAAAGTTACCTACATAACCAAGTACTTGTGTTCTGCCTGCCTTAGTGTTACATCACTAACAGAAAACTGAAGAGAAGAAAACATTCTGAAGTGTTTGAGTTCCCGTAGGAAATGACATTATGGAAGTGTCGGTTATAACGTAGAACTGAATATCTAATTACTTGATAAAAATCTCTGGCCAGCTTCTGAGGAGTACATTCTGAGCTCCAGGCCTCATGCTCGCGGTGATAAAGCGCCTCTATAACCTTTTGCTAGCTTTAACACACTCCGTAAATTGACTGCTTCCAAACAGCACGTATTCCTCGGAACGTGGAGCGTTCACATCAGCAGTCCGAGGCTTGATCCTCCAGCACGTGGAAAAGCCCATTAAGAGGTTATTACGTTTGGCAGCAAGAATGAGATAAAGTGCCAGAAATCCCGGGACTGTTGCTGGTATAACCGTTTGCGCCGCGCCAGCGCTGAAGCTTACTGGCAGCCTCCTCTTAAGAGAGTAGCAGTACGTGAGGCCAGACACACTGAAACATTTTGTTAATGAAGCTCAGTTCCTGTAAACAAGATCAAATTAAAAATAGTTTCTGAGGGTGATAGCAGGCTAAAGTGTTGCCTTCTGCAGTTCTTCCAAGGCTAAGATTTTATCTGCAAGAGGCAACATCTTTGATTTGACTTGAAGACTCTTTGGCCTCAGTTCAAATGTTTTCCCCTCTGCAGCTGTTCGTAGGAGAATGCGAGTGTCACTGCCTGATGAGCGCTTCTAAGCAGATCCCTCATCTTGTTGTTCTCTCCTAACAAAAGCTATTGTTGTGGCTTCCATCTGGTGAGCTAGTCTTAAGAAACATTATCTTGACCTCTTAATAGTTGCTTGTGTTTTGGCATGTCAGTGAGAGGGAATCATTTGCGCAGAGCTCAGATTGTGGAACTTATGTTAGCGTAGTTGTTCAACACCAAGAATGTGTTGAACTCAAAGCAAGATCCTGTTGAGGACAGCTGTGTGTGGAGCAAACATCGCGGCACCGTTAGGTTTGTTCACTTTCTTACAGATCTGTAGGCAGATGGAACCACAGCAACACAGATTTCACCTCTCTGTGCTTGTGATCACACCACTGACACCTCCCAGAAGCGTTCTTCCACAGCCCAGCAGCCACATCTAAAGTAGCTGGTTTCAAAAAGCGCGTTGTAACGTGGCACCGGAGCTCTCAGTAATGAACTCTGATTTGCTGATGTGGCAGAGGAGCTTCAGCGCTGATGAGATGTCTCGTGACCGAGACAGGACTTCTGCTAGGCTGTGTTCTCCAGGAGGAGCACAGGTTGCACAGACCCAGTGCTTCGTTATTTCCCTCCTCCCATTTTTAAGTGTAACCTAGGATGTCTGTAGAGGTATTACATAGAAAGCTAACACAATATGCATGTCAGGTCATTGCTCTGGTAACGCAAACATTGCCAAACATATTTGTGACACACGGAGATTAGGTTGCAATGCCTGGGTCAGGCCTTGTGGCACGGACCCGTATTTCCACTGGGCTTAACCCAAACCATGCTAGGCAGCAGAGGGTTAAACCTGCTGAGCTCTGCAGCTATAAATAGTTGGTTCCCAGGAGAAAGGGAAAAGCTAGGAGCTCAAAGGGAGCTGCTCAGTGGCTTGTTCTGTTGCTTTTGAGGCCCCTGGACCTTTGCATTTGTGCTGGCTCTTCTGTTTTATGGGAGATTCCCCTAAAGCTGCATCCCTCTTCCCTCCCCCCAGGTTCAGCAGCGCTGCAGAAGAGGAGCTCACGAACCACTCCGGAGGCGGCTCTGGTGGCTATTTGGAGCACGTATACAAGTATGCAGCCAAGGAGCTCTTTGGAATTCAAGTGGATACAATTCAGTACAAACCTTTAAAGTAAGAAGCTTGAAGTCCTACACAAAGCATTATTTTTGTTGCAATTCTGTTCGTGCTGTTATCTTGCCCATGGGCTGAAACTTTCTTTGCCATGTTAAACATTTTACTTCAAGGCATGGGAATTGGCTTCTCACTCCCACAGTTGCTGAGCAATAAATCAGCCAGCGCTCCACGCAGGCTTTCCCTCAGAGACTTGTAGCCCCTTCGCCACCCACACGCTTGATTTTGACCTGGTGGATTTTCCCAGTATCAAGTTGCAGACAACTTTTAGAATAATTTAGAAGACAGAGCTTGCATGGATCGGGGCTTCCTCACCTGCAGTCAGACCAGTAAAGGAGCGGTGTCACTAATCCAGCTGTCGCAGGACAGAAAATCTTCTGTCAGGGCTTTGGGGCTCCGTTTTAACTGTTGTGGCAAGACAGTCACTTGAGTTGAGCACAGAGGCTCCTTCAGCTGCGATTCCTGCGCACGTCCCAGTTCAGATATTAACGTCCACTTGTAATGAACTGCGTCCATGATGAGCGATATTTATGTTTAGGATTCTCTGCTCTGGGAAGCAGAGGGAAGAGTTCCCCAGAGTCTCAGTATGAAATAACCGATAAAAATCAAATTACTTATTATTTTATGAGGAACAGGTATTTCCAGTAACCGTCAGAGTCTGGAAGCCTTCAGTAACGGTTTGCTCCCCGGTTTTATGACCCACTACGATTTAGACGTTTCCTCGCTAATGTAGAAGTTGGCTGAAGCCAAGTCAGAAGGCCTGTCACAATGAAACTTTTGTTTAAACCCCATCTGCGGAGATTTTAAGGGTTTATTCAACACAGGTGTTCTTCAGCAAACTCCATTCAGGTGGCAGGTCCTCGAACAAGATTGGAACTCTCTAAACTAGTTCCTTCATCTGTTCTGTTTGGGTGTCAGAGAACTAGGACAGCTTTCCTGGATAAGATTTCACAAAGAACTTTGTTTTAGCACAGGGCTCTTTGAAGTTTAAAATAGAAGCTATTTTGGATAAGACATTTTCTCTGCTCTTGTTCCTCAGAAACAAGGACTTCCAGGAGGTGACACTGGAGAAGGATGGAGCAGTCCTGCTCCAGTTTGCTTTGGCATACGGCTTTCGAAACATACAGAACTTGGTGCAAAAGCTGAAACGAGGGAAATCGCCCTATCACTACGTGGAAGTCATGGCCTGCCCCTCAGGTGAGGCCGCGCGGGGATGTCACTGTTACGGTCCGTAGCGGTGAGAAGCTGTCTGAGACTAACTGAGATCCCTCACAGCCTGAATATTGCGGCAAAGCCTTCAAACTCTTGAGATGTGGTAGTCACAGCATCAGAATTTTGCAGTTGCTTGGGTATTTTCCTACCTAAAAGCTACTAATCCTTCAGGATTTAAGTAATTACAGTTAAATTCCATTGCACCCAATTTGCATAATTAGTGCTTTTAAGGAGGTCCTCCTGCTTTTCTGAGCTCTTTGGTACGTGAGGACATTCATCCTCTAAAACTGCACAAAGCTGACCATTACACTTTCAGAGAATGCTTGCTATTGCTGGTAAAGAAAGTCTCTTTCCACCTATTTTATTCCCTTTTCCACTTTGTGCAAGCCCTCCTTTTTCTCCCCCCTGGTTCTCTTGGAATCTGCTAGCAGAGAGCACGGGCAGCTCAAACCCAGCCTGAAACGACGTCGAGCTGCCGCTCCTGGCGCTCAGGTTCTGCACAGCTCCCAGCCCAGAAGGCTGCTCAGCACCAGGACATCACTTTGGGGAACCACACACTGCATAGCTCAACTCATAGCACACCTCCACCCAACAGCAAACCCAAAACATGCCCCAGGAGCGTTCGTCTTACCTTCAGTTGGGACTCCAAGGCTGTTCTCACCTGGATTCTGTTCTGGCCCTTTTCTGGAGGCAGGAGGCGAGAACCAGAGCTCCATGCTCCCTCCCTCTTGCAGCCTGCCCTGCTGGGGTTAGATAACTGGGGAGTAAACCACAATTATAATGGTGTTCTCATTCCTCTAACTGTTTGCAGGTGCAGAGTAAATTAACTGCAGTTGTTTTGGGTTTTTTTTTCTGATAAAGCTAAAGTGCTTACTAAACTCAGTGATGTTTTCTCACACGTAGGCTGTTTAAATGGAGGCGGTCAGATCAAACCTGATGGTGAATCCAGCAAGGACCAGCTTCAGCAAGTTGAGAGGCTGTACGAGTCCCTTAGGACTGAAATTCCAGAGAAGAACCGGACTGTAAATGAACTGTACGAGCAGTGGCTGGGTGGCGCGGCGTCGGAAAAGGCGGCGAAGGCTTTGCATACGCAGTACCACGCGGTGGAGAAAACGAGCACTGGATTTAACATCAAGTGGTGAAGCCTGATGCTGTGAAGCCTGGATACTCAGTGCCTTTTAAACACAATTATATTTAAGATTCTCAAAAGACAGTTAAAGTTCTGTGCCATCACTGGGAGTTTGCAATTTGAGACTCTCGTTAGGGATGAGAGGGTAACGTGCTTACAGGCAGGCAATATTAATTCCTACTATTATCGAAACGATGTAAATAAAACCAAACACTGACCTAACACACATCAAGAGAAGCAGTAATGACTCCTAGCCTCTGCACGGTGTCCAAGGACGAAATCCCCGCTCCCTTTGTGACCCTTTCCTGCCAGAGCTGATGAATTTGGGTGCTGAAGGCTCTGCCCTGCAGAGACGCCTCACCGAGATGCGCTGTGTGCTGTGTGACAGGATCACTGGCCCAGGCCTTGCTGTATTTCACAGCTCTGAGGTTTATGGCTGTCTCTGTCGGGCCATCCTCGTTTAGTTAGAAAGGATCTAATTAGACCTTGGGTTCTGTTTCTCCGTTTCGCTGCTCCCGGGTGTCGTTGCCCTGTTGGAGGGGGTGGGTACCAGCAGTGGGATCACGCGACAAGCAGCGTCTCGAGGGCTGGTTCAGTGCCTGCTGAAATGGGACGTCAATGAATGTTTAAGGAGAAAAAGCTACAGTGATTTTTTTTCTCTTTAATTATAACAATTAGCTGTAACTGGGGGAAATGACGTCTTTCTCTTTTTCTCTCTAAATATATAGTAGAGCAAGTCACAGGATTGTCACATCCACCCCATCCTCAACAGATGGATAACATCCTTACATTCAGAGAAAACAATTTTTTACAGTATTTCCAATAAGAATTTATTACCAGCTTGCTTTCCAACAAAGGACAAAGTCCTTGGTGTCTCTCAAAGGTGTTACTTTATGAAAGTTCATAGAAGGCAGCAGTTTTTCTGGAGGGGCGGGGAAGGCAGCAGTGGGAGGGTTGGCAGCTGTACCTGAACGCGAGGGGAGGCAGGCAGACGTGGAATCTCTCCTGCAGCTGCCAGAGAGTATGAATTTAAGAATGGCATGATTGAATGGCTTCAGGATTTCTCCTTTTTCCAGTTACTGCTGAGAGAGGAAGGCGGACTGTGCAGAAAGCAGTGTTAAGTGGACAAAAACTGAAAATTAAGCTGCTACTTTTTTGTTCCTTCAGAGTAAATACAAGCAGATGGAGCTGGTTACTGCATCCAGCCCTGATCAAAACCTTGCCCCGACCCTCGCCCCGTTACTGCCGCCCTTGAGCTTAGGGCTGTCAAAGCAAAGCTGTCAGACCCTGACCTGTCTCTTGTAACCGCTCCTCTGCCAGCGTCCTTCTCAAAGCCTCCTCCAGTCTTTATTAAAAGCAAGCCAACAGTGTAAAAGACATTTAAAAAATGTTTTTTAATTAAAAGCTTTACATTGTTCAGGTGTTGCGGATCCATTAGTGAACTCACAGTGTTCATAAGGCAAGAGTCGCCCGCTGCTCCCCTCCCGCCCTGTTCGTTTTGCAGGCAGGGTGGTCCCCGGTGCACGGCCCTTCCCTGCACGGACTGAGAACGCGCAGCGTCACGCCGAGCAGTGACGTTGGTATCTGCAGCAAGAGATCCGCTGCGAATGCAAAGTCAGGCCAACACGCCCGAGTGCTGAGATCGTAAACTGGACGTCAACAACAGCAACACGTTCTGTTGCTGTTGAGAACACACACGCCAGGCCAGAAGCACAAATAAATAAAGCTCAATTCGCTGTAGATTGAACAATTGGGGGTCTACATTTTGTCTCGACTCCGGTTACCGGCACACACACGCTAAATCCGTCAGAGGACCCTGCGCTCAGCGCAGCGCGGCCTCGGCTCCCGTCTCGCCGCGCTATCGAGAGCGGCTCGCGTTTCTCCCAGCCTTCCAGCTGCGCGCTGCTGCTATCAACGTGAGCAGACGCGCTGCCAGTTCAGGAGCCCTCCCCAAACACACGGGTGCATCTCTGCTCCCAGGATAAATAAACTTCAGAGGAACGCACGGGGAACGGCTACAAACTGTACCTTTGCGTTTACACGGAGTAACTGAGGCAATAGTACCGAGGCAACTCGTGCAGCGGGATTAATTCTTCCCCTCCTGTGTGGGGAGAGTGAATTCTAACGCTATAACTTAAGGAAAGGAAAAAAGAAAACCTTGGTCTATTTTGTAGCAAGGGAAGAAGCAGCCACACAGCAGGGTTCAGTGTGAGGATGCAGTTCACAGTGCACGTGCAAAAGATCCTGAAGTCAGCTCTATTCCAGTGTTGGGAACTGTGAAATTGGGAATCGGCACTGTTCAGGAGACGCCCTGCACTCTGAGGGAAGGAAGAAACCTGGGATGCGCGATTCCCACGCGGAGCGACCTGCGCCTCAGCAGGATTGTCACAGCTCTTTACAGAGCCACCATGGAGCCCTGTGTTTCCCCCCCAAAAAAAGAAAACTATTTCACTGGTTTGTAACGCACCTCCCCACCACCTGAAAATAAAAACTTTGCGCATTTCTCAGGCTTAAAAAACCACGAAATACAGTACCGGTCTTGAACAAACTGAAGAGACCCAGCTGCTCCCCAGCTCTTGTTCTGAAGACAAGGCAACGTAAGCGTAGGTCTCAGCCAAGGGTTTTCCTTTTCCAGGTTTTTATCTTGGGGGGGAAAAAAAAAATAAAAAGCAGCAATGGACGGATAGCAGCATGTTGTTGTTTGCTGCCTGAAACCTGTCACACCTTGGAAGTATTTTACAAAGCCAGGGGTCAGAGCACGCTTTCCTCAGGCCTGAACGTACTCTGCATGGCCTACGTGGTTTGGAGGCTCCCGTCAGTCAGCGGTTGCGTTACAACCGCCCTGCAATGCTTCTGTGTTGGCCTGCTACAAAAACAGGGGGGAAAGGGGAAAAATACCCAAACCCCCACTGAAAAGGGGTTTCTGTTGGCGCAGGTCTGGAGTCAGGTACTGCTGACCACCAAAAACACCAGTCCCCTTCCCGGCTCCCTCCCCCGCATCCCAGCTCTGCAGCGCGGAGTTGGACGGACGCAGCCCCGGGAGGAAGCCCCCGCCGCCATGGGGGTGCTGCGTTTCGGGAGCCACCGCCGCGGCTGCTCACTTCTTTTCGAGGAAGGGGCTGAAAAGTCCCCAGTCGAACGCCAGCATGGCCTGGGGGTTGGGCTGCTCCTTGGGCTTCTTGAAGTTATCCTTCTCGGTGCGAAGGGCCCTCAGCACCTCCACCGGGTCCGTCTTGCCCGTGAACTTCTGCAAGGGCTCCTCCCTGCAAGCAGACCGGCCCTGCTGTGACCGCAGGGGACGGAATGGGGACCCCCACTCCCTGCTGGGACCCCAGCGCACACCAGGACGGACAAGGAAGGGAGTCACGTCCCGGCGCCGCGTGGCTGCTGGGGCACACGGGGCGTCTCTGCGGGTACCCCATGCTGGGCAGCCCAGCACCCGCAGCCACGCACCCTCCCCTCCCTCGGGGCTTGGATTTCCCACCGGCTAGCGAAGCCACGGGAGAAGGGCTGACGCTGGAGGGGAAAGCGGGGCAGAGTTTGGGGGAGGACCAGCCAGCCGGGGCCTGGGCACCCCCTGCTCTGTTTGG
Organism: Tetrax tetrax; assembly: GCA_009806455.1. Classification (NCBI taxonomy): domain Eukaryota; kingdom Metazoa; phylum Chordata; class Aves; order Otidiformes; family Otididae; genus Tetrax; species Tetrax tetrax. The sequence goes on from WHYT01014979.1 coordinate 143,444, forward strand.
GGTTGACCCGCAGCGGGGCCCTTCGTGTCCCCGCGGTACCAGCACTGCTTACGTGACCCGCAGGAAGGGGTTGTAGAGGAACTCCTCCTGCAGCGTGGAGGGCACCGTGGGCAAGTCCTCGTCGTCCCGCTGCTGCCGAGAAACCGGAGGTATCTGAAAACCCGCCAGCACCCAGCGTCCCCCTCCGCCCCACCCCAGCAGGGGCACAGCCGCTTACTTTGGCCCAGGCGAGTTTCTTCTTCACTGTTTCGTTCTCCGGTTCCACTTTCAAGGCAAATTTGAGGTTTCGGACGGTGCATTCGTGGCCGCAGAACACCTTCTGCAACGCCAGCGGGAAACACCCGGCATCACACACGCGCCCGGTGCCGGGTCCGACCCATCCCAGTCCCGCTGCAGCCCCAGCCCTGGCGGTGCCAGCCTCGAGCCCCCTCCCAGTTTTGGGATCCCTCCCCAGGCTGGGGCTGGGATTCAGGGCACTCACCGTCTCCTTCGGCAAGACCCCCAGGATTTGGGTGAGGTTGACGTACATCTGCTCCGCCGTCCCCTCGAAGAACTTCCCGCAGCCTCCCACGAACAGGGTGTCACCTGCAGGGAAAAGGTCTGGGCACGGAGGGGACCCTGGCCCCGCTCCCAGGGATGGGGTGCTGGGTGGGAGCCCCCACGCGCTGGATTCGCCCCGCGAGTGCCGGGATAGGCAGCACGCAGGCAGCGCACCCCGCGTCCCCGGTACCCACGGGTGCACGCCGGAGGCTGGGGTACCTGAGAAGAGAGCCGGAGCGTCCGGGGAGCCGTCCTCCCACATGAAGTAGCACATGTGGCCCGAGGTGTGGCAGGGGGTGAAGAGGCACCTCACCCGGATGGCCCCAAACTGCAGGGAGAGAGGGTCAGGACCCCGCCGCGGTCACCCCGGCCCTGACAGGCAGCCAGAACCCCCCTGACCTCCCTGCGCCCCACGGCGCTGCCTGCCCGGGGCTCAGCAGGTCACAGATGTGCTGGGGGACGCGGTTTGGGGGAGTCCTGGGTTACGCACGTCTGCTCCGACGGCACTGAGCAGCTGCGCCCCAGGAGAGCGTTGGGTCCCCCAGCACAACCCCAGACAGGCTGGGAATGGGATGGGGTTTCTCCTCCAGTCCAGCGCTCCATCCCATCCCAAATCCCTGCTGCCACATCCGCAACCGTCCCGGGGCACAAGGAGCCCAGGCACGGCCCCCAACCAACCCCGCTGGCTCCTGGCACAGTTCCACACTGCTGGGCATCGCCCAGCTCTGCTCCCCACCAGCCCAGCACCGCGGGGTCGGATCCGTGCGCGGAATGCCGAGCCCCAGGGCGCTCCCGCGGCCCTACGACCACGCACCATCAGCTCCTGGCCGTGGGTCACCTTGTGCGTCAGGGCCCCGATCCGCTCATCGGCGCCGTACACCCGCAGGCCAGGGCACAGCCTCGCCAGCTCCTCGTTGCCCCTCGCGTGGTCCCTGCAGAGGGGACAATGGGCACCCAGTCCCGCAGTGGGCACAGCCGGACCCCGCTCGCGCCGGCGGCGCTTACCAGTGGTGGTGGGTGGTGAGGATGGCTCTGAGCGCCACGTCCTCCTTCCTGACGATTTCCAGCAACTGGAACGACCCAGAGCAGAAGGAAGTGAGCGCGCAGAGGAGGTGACACACGCACCGTGGCCGCTACAGCCGTTGAGCCCATCCCAGCGCGGGATCCATCCCGTACGGCACCGCTCCGCAGGCGGGAGGCCCGGCAGACCAGGGCAGAGGAAACCACTAACGCCAGCCCCTGAGCAGCGAGGGGCTGAGGGTGGGATGAAGGCTCCCAGAGCGGAGCAGGTGGACGGGACGGCGGCGTTTTACGCCGGTGCTTGCACAGCGTAAGCACGGAGGTGCAGCACGGGCCGTGCGCGGGGTCACTGCCGCGGTGGGAGATGGCGGCCGTACAACCCATCGTGGCGACGGCGTGGGGGCTGCCAACCCCGCAGCTCAGCTGCCGGGAGGATTTTAACGCCAATTTAATTTACGGCTCCCGACAAACCCTCCGGCCGCTCCTGATTCCGCTCCTCGAAGAGGAAGGAAACATCCGAGCCAGCGACAAACGCTTAAAAACCGCGACGGCGTTCGGCGGGGTTTGCAGCGGCTGAGGGTGGCACCAGGGGGTCACCAGGTGGGGGGACCCACGGGGGTCACGGCAGCGAGGGGCGACCCCGGCCGCGGTTCCCCGCCTGCCTCCAGCGCTCGGGAAGCGGGGCTTCGCGTGGGAAACGCGCTCCCGAGCTGGTTTGGGTTCTTCTCGCTCGCTCGGGGGTCTGCACGGCTTCCAGCCCCGGCACGGGGAGGGCTGGGGGGCAGCGGTTAAGGCGACGTGAAAATC
>WHYT01014979.1:145830-194417 GCA_009806455.1 Tetrax tetrax
CCGGTGCGATGCTCCCCGCACACACAGACACACCTCGCCGCAAGCGAAGACCCCCGCAGGGCCAACCCCACGCGGGGCCACCACCACCACCCCGAGTGGGACCCCGTAGCCCACCCGGGACGTGGGGAAGCCCCTCTCACCCTTTTGGGGACAGCAGCGTCCACGGCGATGGCGTCGCGGGTGCTCTCCTCGATGACCAGGTACATGTAGTTGTCCTCCAGGACAGAAATCACCTTCACCTTCATGGTCCCTCCCCAGCGCCGGCTGTGGGACACGGGTGGGCCCGGCCCCACGCATCAAAACAACGGGGTGGTCCCAGCCCCCCCCCGGAGCCAAACGCGAGGAGAGGTGGGCACCTCCAGTCCCACGCAGCCGCGGGGCGAGGACACGCAGGGGTGTGCGGTGTGCCCCCCCCCCCTTTCCCAGCCCACGCGTGACGCGATCGCTACTCGCAGCGGCACCGTCCGGAGCGCCGGCTCGGCCCCTCCCCGCAGCGGGCGGGCGCGTCCCGCCCCCACTGATGCAGTGCGGGGCGGGTCACGCTGCGTGGGGAGGAGACATCCCGCACGGCCCCCGCTGCGGGGCGTGGGGGCTCCCCGCTTCTTTCCCGCCGCCCCTCCCCGCGCTGCAATGCGGCTCCCGCAGCTGCCGGTGCGAGGCGGGAGGGGTGACCCCCGCTGCGTGGGAGGCAGGGGGATGAAACAGCCCCCCGGTATTTCACCGTGGACCCCCGCACCCACGGCTCATCGTGCCACCCCCAGAGGTCCCAACCAGCACCCAGGGGTGCCAGGCTGAAGGTGCAGAGGAGCCCGGCAAGGAAGGGCTGGGGTACACGGTGACCCCCCACATCCCAAAACTGCAGCCTGGCCCACGGAAGCACCAAGTCACAGCCCAGCGTGGAGAAACACTCTCTTCTCCCACGGCCAACGCGCTAAAAGGAGAGGGAGAGGGGCTAAAGAGAGGGAGAGGGGCTAAAACGAGAGGGAGAGGGGCTAAAACAGAGGGAGAGGGGCTAAAAGGAGAGGGAGAGGGGCTAAAACGAGAGATGGGATGGCGCTGGGATGGTTCGGCGGAGCCCTGGCCACAGCAGGGAGGTCGCGGGAGGGTCCGTGCCCCAGCCAGAGCTCCAGGGACAGCCTCCGACCCACCTGAGCCCAAAAAGCACCAAAGGCGCGGGGCAGGCAGCCGTGCCCCAGCTCCTGTCCCGGTCGGGCACAAGCCCCGGTTCAGGGCTGACCGTGGTCCCTCCAAACGGCGCCTGTGAAGGAGGCAGCAGGGAACGAGCGCTGAACACGCTCCAATCTTCTTTCAAGAAGAAAACACAGTTGTAACAAGACCTTGAGTAAAGCCCCAGAGGATCCCGAATGCCACCCGCTACCCCCAGGGTTAGGTAGAAAGATGCTTCCAGTTGGTTGACTCCAATCACCAGTACAAAAAAAAAAAATAAAAAAAATTGTGAAATAAAGAAACCCCCTCTGCCAGACGGCCCCACGGAGGCTGGGTTTACAGCTGGTATTTATTTGCTCATTTTTCAAGCAGCCATCAGTACAGTCAGGCGCCGTTGTAGCAGCACAGCATCCACAGTAAGGAGGCAGGAAAGCTTTAGGTACCACTTTTCTTTCAGAACTACAGAAAATTTACCTTTTTAAAGCAAACAGAGACATGGTGCTACAGGAAATCCCGCTCAGCTGCCACGCAGCCTGTTTGTTAGAACAGCAGACCAAAGGGACAGCGGCAACACCCAGGCGGTTACGGACTCCATCGTGGCACCGCTTACCAACGCACGCTGGGGGGAGAAACTGGAACCAAAACTCTCTGAACCTTTAGTTTCAACTGCGAAACATCTGTCTGAAAAATCTCTTGTACTTGAGCAGATCTGCAGTACGCAAGCGAGACCAGGAAACAAGGAAGAAGTTATAATTAGGAGGAAGATGCGTTAAAGACGCAGATGCCAGGCCCGCAAGGCTGGGTGCTGCCACCCCTCACTCACACCTCTCTTGTTTAAACACACCCAGCAGAAGGGTGGGCAGTGCGAGAGGGGGGTGCCTCACCGGCTGAAAATCTGGATTTATTTTTCCCCCAAAGTTTATCCCATTCATCCACTTTAACGCGCAGCTCCCCGTCAGAAGAAGAGCCTGAGGGGAAGCTCCCTCCCTGCAGTTCTCAAGCTGGCTGCAGGCCGGGGTCACACAGCACCGCTCCCAGAACAGAGACGGATTTTACGTGCCATGGACCAGCCAAGAAAGACTCCCAGGCCCAGCACGGCTCCTGCCAGGGCTCACCAGAACAGCTGCTGTCTTGCTGGGGAGCAGCACCCAGCTCAGAAACGCTCATTTGCCACGTTACTCACAGCAAGGTAGAAAGCAGCTGCTCTGGCTCTCGGCAGCGAGGCGTCTGTTGGAGGAGTGCGGTCGCTGTTAGGCACGCAGTCAGTCACCAGGTAAGTGCTTCGCAGGATTCGGAGCCAGCAGACAAATCCCTTCATCGTTTGTGTGGTACTAACCCAGGTAACAGACAGGTCACAGCCCAGAGCAGGAAGCAGGTACGTGCAAACAGGCTTAGGAGCGACAGGGTATAAGCAACAGTGCAGTCTCTAAGCCAGCGTGCTGCCTGGAAAAGTTTCTGCAGTCCACGGCACGGAATGTCAGAGAAGAGGAAAACCGGGCAGTCGCCACGTGCCACTCCCAGAGCCAGACAACTCCGCGTAGCTCACAAACGGAGCCCTGAAACAGCGGTGGCAGAGCAGGTCTGTCACTGAGAACCGGTTTTAGTGGAGCCAGAAGCGACAGACTCGGAAGAGTTTCAGTAGCAGCATGGAAGTAAAGTTCCAATCTCCAGCTGGCAATGTAATTACTGCTTTGTCTCTGTTTTAAAGAGATCTCGGGCCCCACATCCACTGGCTCCTACAGAAATAACAGGAGCTTTTTCCCAGACCTCAAGGTTTGCCCCTTCCCCAGCCCAGACTCTGAGGCACGTACCGACACTTGTACAATGATCTGCATGTGACACATGTGACAGCTTGAGAGCCAGCAATAGAAGGATAAATATTCTTCATCATAATATAAATATGCTGTAGAACATCTCGACAAGGGCAAAGTGCTTTTTTTTTTCTTAATTAAAACAAAATAAAAACCTAAATATGACTGTCTCAATCACAACAGAGGATTCGACTCCTAAAACATCTGGATAGTCTAAATTACACTTAAGCTGACGTTGAAGTGATCCAGGCAGAGCGCTCAGTCCTTCGGGACTCTGAAGTTGTCCTTCTCTTTTCTGATGGCCCCCATTGTTCTGATGGGGTCGGTCTCCCCAGCATGCTGCTGGACTGTCTTCTCCCTGCCAGGAGGGAACACCAGGGACAGCAAATGCAGAGACCGCAAGATAAAATCTCATAGGTGAAGTCACTGCTATCACGTTTCGCCTGCATCAAGGGGAAATGCTGTGCTTGAAGACCAAAGGCTCAGGGCTTTGGCACAGGCTTATCAGCTCCCCTGGTTTAAACACTCACTGGCGAGAGGGAACTGCAAACGCTCTTACGCCTTGAGCAGCACCGTAGCTGCCTAACCCTGCTTGGTGAAGGGACATCACTACAGCGACGCTTGTTCCGCCTCCTCAGTCAGGGACTCCAGCACTGGCAGACACGCTCACCACAACCCTTCAATATCACTGCAGCTCTGCCAGGACAGCGAGTACATTTTATCGTACTTATTCTTGGAAGGCAGATGTTTTCAGAAGGGTCTTGAAGGTATCACAACAGTAATGTGCGAGGCAGGAGAGTAATTCCCGCTTACGGCTTTTTCTTTGGAGACCTCCTGCTTCCCACATCCCCCCTCCAAACACAAGGACCGTTCGCACGCCCACACCTCCTCCATACCTCACTCGCATGAAGGGGTTGTAGGTAAACTCCTCGGCAATGGTGGAGGGGATGGTCGGCTCACCGCTGTCATACTTGGCCTGCAACAAGGGAGAGATTCCTGCCTGGTGAGGAATGTTTTGGTGAACAAGAAATGTCCTGTATATAAACCATGCAGTGCTGCACCACGCTGTCCGAGCTGCTCCTCAGGCCACGTGCACAGCCAGGCAGACAAGCGCTGAGGTGCACAGGGAGAGACCTGGGACAGAGCTGATCCTCCCAGCCTGTAATTGTACCAAGAAGTCTCCGGGGAGGGTCACGTCTCCACCAGCCAGCAAACCATCACACAAACCCGGTTCCCCAGCACATCGCTCCCCTGGACGCACAGCGTACTGCAGCTCCTGGCTCTTAACTCCCTCCCCACGGCCTCTTTCTCCCCAACACTGTCTTCTCTCCTTTGCCTCCTCGGAGAGGCTCTGCCTCCATGAAAGCATCAAGTCTAGGGAAAGGATGACCCAGCTTACCTTGGCCCAAGCAAGCTTTTCCTGGATAGCGGCGTTATCGGGTTCAACATGCCGAGCAAACTTGAGATTGTTGATCGTGTATTCGTGACCGCAGTAAACTCTCTGGGGAGAGAAAGGAAGAGCGACACCGGGTAACTCTGAAGGGGCAAAAGCGGAGTGCTGGGTACCATCATCAATATCAAGTTACGGTACGGCACGCACACAAGTGCCAGGAATTATCAGCCAGCGTTATCTGACAATTTAATGGCAAGCTCGACGAAAGAGCCCAGGCATCCCAGCTCACTGGCCTTTCTTTTAATAAGCAGTCCCTACTCTTTCCCCACAAAGCACAAACGTATTTGGGGTAGGTATTTCCTTCCCAGAGGACTCCAGCTTTTCAGCAACAAAGACAATTCCTGATGTAAGCATTCATTCTTTCAACACATGAGAAATTCTCTCTTTGAGCAACAGTGTTATTAGGAAGACAGTTCATCTGATGTCTGCAGCAGTTTCTGGCCGGTTAACTTACTAGCACAAAAGGAGAGGTTCATACCGTTTTGGGGTCCAGGCTGCCCAAAATCTCAATCAGAGCTCTGTACATTTCCTCCGGGGTCCCCTCGAAGAATTTCCCACAACCAGCCACAAACAGCGTGTCACCTGCAAGGGAGACGGGACACGGCGTCAGGACCAGACAAGGCTCCTCACACGGTCCCCAAGGGCTCGGTCCTGCCACTGCTCTCCCCGCTGCAGCTCAGCAGAAGGCTCGGGGAGAGCCAGGCCACGCTGCTGCCCTACACGGGCTCAGTGCTGCGTAAACCCACGCGGCAAACGCAACTTCTAACGCAGGAAACCCCACGGCCTCGCCAGGCAAACCGTGCCAGCGCTCCCCTACCTACAGGCACTCTGCTGTCCCCTCGCCCTTTCTAGAATGGACACTTGTCCTCTTTGCTATGAAGCTGAACAAAGACGAGTTGCCTCTGCATTTTCTCCCTAGTGTTCCCTAAAAATCTTGCTTAAGCCGTTCCTTCTTCCACACAGCAGCTGGTGCAAGCTCTGGAGCACGCCTGTCAGTCTGGGGAGACTCAGCGCACCCTCAGGGAGGGGGAACCCAACTCTCCAAAACAGGATCCAGAACCTGGCTACCAGAGACAGAGCATCAGCCCTCTCCTACTCCCCTACTTTAACTTATCTCAGTTTTTTTCTTACAGATATGGAAAAGCAACAAATTTTGAAATCAAGCCACAGTTTGGCCCGAGACAGTAAAACAACAGCTCTTGTTTCAAGGAAGAAAATGCTAGATGTAGGACTCATCCAGGGCTCACTCTTGATGTCGGTTGCGTGTCCAGCAATGGTTTACAAATCCAGAGGGTTTTCACCAGATTCATCTACAGTTACTGCTTGGTGGCTCTCAGTAAAGGGGGCAGGATGTGGCTGTTAACCAGCTGCACTGGCAGGAGGGGACGAATGCACATCCCGAGTCAGGAGCGCACAGGCAGAGGGGCAGCTTGGCTCTTTGCAAGGCGGACTGCCGGCAATGCAACCTCCCAACTCCTCACCTGTAAAAACAGCAGGTGGCTCGGAGCTATTTGGCTTAGTCACATAATAACAGATGTGTCCAGAAGTGTGACACGGCGTACAGAGGCATTTCACATTAAGAGATCCCACCTGAGAAGAAGGCAGAAGACTAGAGCTTTAGCTACTGTTTGCTAGCATTTGAAAAGAATTGCAACTATTACAACGCTCTATAGCCCCACAGGCAAATTCTCACATAGCTGGCCAGTAAACATCAGCTCTGCTCCTGGGAGAGTCCAGCAAGAGGGTTTTATGGCAGGGACTTGGAAGGGAGCCGTTTCCTCCTAGCAGGTGTTGTGACAAAGAGAACTGCCAGCTTCTTTCATTTACATGCAGAGTGACTCAGCGTCTGCTTGGCAGCAAGAGCAAACAGATCCAGAGCAACACAAAATCCTAAACAAAGTTAATCAAGTGTAAAAAGCTCCAAACAAAATTGAAGCTGAAGGGAGAGGTGGATGACACTCACGAAAAGGGAAGGATTAAAGACATTCATGAGGCAAAGGGGATGTTTCTCCTACGGCCCTAATTTGCACACCTTCCCATGCATTTCTGTACTCCCTTCTTTCCTGCTGCCCCCTTTTGCAAAGGTGCACCACAAGACAAGCAGTGACATTCGTGCCAGCCTGCACATTTCACAGCAGTTTATGTCATCTGCCAGCTCGTCTGTAAACAATCAGGTAGGTTCCAACAAGGTTTGCTGCTTTAACTCTGGAAAAGCAACACAGGCAGCTAGCACTGCTGGCCCACTTGCTCTTCACCCTGTATTTCAGTCGTTGAGAGGACCACTTGCATTTGTTCAGTGCTAATTAGGCTCTAAGAGGAGCAGAAGCCCTGTCCTTTCACACCGTGACCACCCCAGTTAAGGCAGCTGTCAAGGAGCACTGGGACACCCAGCATGCGCGGGTGTCTGAGCCATGCCAATGTTCTCACCGGCCAAAAGGAGACAGGGGGTTGTGGTTCATAGGGCTGGAAAAGGGTGAAAGCTGCACTTAAACTATCAACTACTTACAAGAGCTGTTAGGAGGTAAAAGGGCTGTGACCACAATGTTAACTCAAGTTGGACTACACCAGTCCAGCCCTAAAGCTGCGACACAAACGGGAGATGCCCCCAGCCGAGTCCTGCAGCTCTCTCCCTTCACCTTGAGTGATGTAAGGTGCGACACTTTCTGTGTCAGTGCTCCCACTCTGCTGTCTCCTCCATACACGCGCAACCCCGTCTCCATCTTTACAAGCTTCTCGTTTCCTCCAGCATGGTCCCTGGAAGGTCAGAAAAATGGATTTGGGCAGGGATGAAGACAAATCTTTCTAACTCATGTTGCAGACTCCCGTATCTAACACTGTCTTCACATCAAAGGATATACCACATCAGCACACGTGGAGGGAATTCCTCCAGTAACTAGGGCAGTGAGAAGGGGAAGACAGTCTCCCCCAAGTTCATGTCTCGTTGGGAAACACCAGCCTCAGGGGCTCACAGTCAACTCTCCAGTAACTAGGACAAGGAGAAACTGGGATAACTGGGAGATATGTTATTCACTGTCCCACAAGACACTGTGGAGCAGGCACACGTGTCCAAAACAGCTCAGCGTTTGCTCACAGTGCTCTCCAGCCACAGAGATGGCTCCACTACAGCCCATGGGAGAGGTTACTCAGGTTAAGCACGCTGCAAAACTGCCAGAGCAAAACATTCATCTTTACATCCCTGGCAGAGTTAATCTGCAACCCGGGTAATCCTCCCACAAGTGCTGACTGAGTGGCACGCCTTACAGGCATGTCCCAGCATCTCACTGCGAGCGTGCTCCCTCCTGCGCTCCACAGCTACCTTCACACACATTTATTTCACTGGCCACCTGGAAGAAGTCAGCATTTTAGAGGTAAAAGACACTGACACACAGAGCTTGCAGCCTAAGCAATGCACCTGGTCATTGCAAGCCCAAAGGAACACTTTCTGAGCTCCGATCCTTCTCCTCACACCTACGCTCCTGCTTAGAGAAGACCGATTTGACCCAGAAAAGCAACAATTCTTGACTACAGCAGATAGTTACCAGTGATGATGGGTGGTCAAGACAGTGGTCAGCTTCACGCCGTGCTTTTTCACTGCATCCAAAACCTGCGGGTACAGGGCACAGCAAGAGCATTAAAACTCACATCAAACCAGCACAGCTGGTGCCTGGCATAACCTGGACACAACTGCTCCGAGGTTTGAAAGCCACACCAGCAACTCTGCAGAGAGCTCATCCCTCTCCAAGTCACACTTAAGGATCGGGACACAAGGTCTCTGATCCAGCTAGCCATGACTAAGCCCTCAGTCCCATTTCCTTTTTTGTGCACTACACCAAACTACAGGCAAAAAAACCAAAATCAGGTCAAGGAGAAGCTGCCTGAGCCCAGCAGCAGAGTGCCCGTGAAGCCTTGTCCGTACCCACGCATGGCCAGTATTTCCTGCCTTTCCCTACGCCTGACTCAGCGTGTGACGAATTCCCTCATGGATGAGAGAATTAGTGGAAGGATCTCCCAGACCTGCAGCGCTGAGCACCCTGCTCACAAGGGCAGTGGGCAGCGTTACCTTCTGGGGCTGCACTGGATCAACTATTGCAGCCTCCTTTGTTTCCTCGTCGATGAGGAGGTACATGTAGTTGTCTGTGAGGGCTGGGAGCAATTCCACCTTCATGTTGGCTTGTGTGACCGTCTTCGACTTCCTCCGCTCGTGCTCCGTGTGCAGGAAGACAGCTCGCAGCTGTGCTGGACCTGGGGACCACAAAACAGGCAAACCTCAGGTTAGTGCAGGGACAGGAACATGAGGGACAGAGCGCAGCAGCTCCCCCAGCCCATGGCCCCAGAGAAGGAAGGGTAGGGACAGCCCAACCTGCCTCCTTCAGAGGAAGAGGAGAGAGGGCACCACGGGACAAAGCCTCAGTGCCTGGCTGTGTCCCACAGCGCGGGAGGCTCTTGGTGCCCTGCAGCTGCAGCAAAGAGGACAGGACACTTTGCTCCCAGAGATGTGCTCATGCAGGCAAAGCGCTGTACCTTGACTGAAGAGAAGATTTCAAGGATCAGGAAATCAGAACAGAGAGGGAACAGCTGGACAAAGGTCAGCCTGTGACAATGACTTTGCAAAAAAAGCACAAACTGCCATGCGACAGCCAAAAGACAAAAGGGGGGGATGGGGTGGGGAGAAAGATAAATAACAGAAATACACAGACTCCTACAACAGAAATCTCTCTTACTTGGGGAAATCACATCCCGCACAGCGCACGGAGAGAAGACAGGCTCTCTGCATGGAAGGCACGGCTCCCACCTGGCCCAGTACCAGGCACGCACCACGGGCAGGTTTCTTGCTCGTGGGCTACCTTGATGCAACAGCAGCGCTTCCCTATTTGCTTTTGGTTAAATGTTTAATCAGATCCAAAAAGCAAATCTAATTCCAGATGCAAATTACATGGGCTCCACTGTCCAACTCCAGATACACAGTTCTCAAAGAAACAACCAAGCCCTAAAAGGCTCTGCCATAAAAAAAAAAAAAGGAAGGGAACCAAGAGGACAAGGTCTTCCATTGCTGGGGCCCTGCAACACAGGCCTGGCTCCACGCACACGCAGGGAAAGGGGCGTCAGGCTCTGCAAGTCAGAAATCAGTTGTCTCAGCGCCCGAGGCCCTCGCACACCTCTGAAGGTGACTGCGTTGATCAGAGCTGTCAGCTCAGCCGCTGACTCTTTTTGCACCACCGACTCCCTAAGGCTCCCGGCGCTCGGTCACCTCCATCGGTGCCAAAGGGAGGGGTCACCACGCTCCTTATCAACCCGCCCCACTCTCCCAAAACAGGTCAGCCCTGCACACCTCTGATAAGAGCTGCTTTAGAGAGAAGAGGCCCCACAGACTGACAGGACCAATGGAGCTGCAAAACCAAGATCCCAGTTCCAACTGGGGCATGCAGCTGCTGCAAAACCCAGCCCCAGGGCAGCAGGAGCTGTAAGGCTCCTCTGTCCTGCCCAGAACTTTTTCCCCTTCCACCTCCACCATCTCACTCGCTTATGAGGGAAGGGAGGTAAGGAGGGAAGACTGCAGTAAAATTAAACACAGTGCTGCAAAGAAAACCCCAAGGCACGACAGCGTAGGCATGCGCTGGGTATCTGATGGTGAAGGCACATAGTATTGAGAAAAGCATTCATACCTGCCAAGCGTTCCTCTGGAGCAGAAAAGTCCTTTCAAAAAAAGAACAAAACGATAAAAAAAATACCCTTACTATTCCTTTATAGGAAAAAAAACAACCAAACAACAAATTGCTCTAACTGCACCCTAACATGAAGCACATTTGGACACCATCAGTCACAAGAGCTGTATATACTGCATGTTTGTCTGCATGCTAGATGCTAACCGTGGGAGAAAAAAAATCTAAAACCAAACAAACAACAAAGAAAAGAAAACACAACCTTAACTTCAAGTCAAAGGAATTATTCACATGTTTCTTTCTGTGAACCATTTCTAACCTTGGCCACAATCCCAAAGTCTCTGCATGTTTAATTCACAATTCTTACAAAACAAACAAACAAGCTCTACCGCATAAGGAAACATTTTCTAAAAAGTAATTTGAACAAAGGAATGAGAAAACATCTACAAAGTGCGATGCTCGTTCTGAATCCCCATCTGAGCCGAGCTGCACCTCTCCAGCCTGCCCACTCAGCGAGCAGACCTCGCTCTCACGCACGCCCAGCGCTGCTCGTGCGAGGAGGGCGCGTTCTCAGCCCCCGTTCTGCTCGAGGAAGCTCCCCAGGCGATACGTAACCCCTGTCCTGGCCCAGCGCTACACAAATCGTTTCAGGAGCGCTGTAATGTGTGTAAGTCTGCTCCAAAATTAATGACTGATGACTTAATTTTTGCTCAGTTTTGTAACGCGCCCTTCCTGGCTTCACGCCTGAAGCTGAGAGGACGGGGAGGATCAGAGCACCAGCAGCCTGTGAATCACAGGCTTCAGCTTTCCAGAATTGTTCGTTAGTGCAGCTTCAGTCGCCAAGAGGGAAGGGTTTGCAGATGGGAAGCGTTAGTGTTATTGCATAAATGCACACACGCTGGAGACTGAGGCAAGCAAGCAGCAGCACAGTTTAACAGTAGTTTCCCTCAGAAAAGGGGTGCTTCATACATTTTCTCCATAGCGCTTTGTCTTACTCCTTTTATTACAGAAAAGAGTGGAAAACTCCTATTTCAAACATGGCTGTGACTCAGAAATGACAGCACATAAATACTCAGATCAGCATCCCTGCGTTGCCTCATAAGAAGAAACACTGCTTTCTCTTTTTACATACTTTGCACACAGATATTTTTTGGATACCGAGCGAGTTGGCTCCACACAGCCCAGGTAACTCCCACACCCACTCAACCTGCCTGCCTGGCACGCGCTGCCAGTGGCACAGGGAGCTGCTGGCTCCTCGGTTTGACATACTTGTTCCTAAGATAGCACCCGGGCTTCCAAGTCTGGCATTTAACTCCAATGGATTCTCACTTGTTAAAGCCAGGTCTCAAAATTGGAGAGATTGAAAAAGCCTCTACCAAGATTTCCCAGAGACACTGTGAAGCTAAAGCCCAAGCTCTAGTTCAAGACGATGCTTTCAAAATTTAGGCCTTAAATTTAAATGCAGAGATTTGGGTTTTTTGTTTACGTTGCCAACACAATCTGTCAGCCATCAAATTGAGTTTCAATGCCAGCCCCTGTCCCCCAAGCCCTGCTCCCAGAGCCATAACCACCACTTTGCCAGCCAGAAACTCCGCAGGAGCCTCCCGGATGGGTTATGGATGCGAAAAGCCACCGGCCGCGCCAGGCTCCAGCTGAGCAGATACTGACCTACTTGGGGCTGTGAGTCAGCTCAAAAACCTCGGCGCACCCCTTCAGCCGGGAAACGAGAAGAGAAAAACCACTGTCAGACTTCCGAGCTCGCCGGGGAGGCGGGGGACGCCGGCTGCCAGCCGGGCTGAAGCCCAAGGCCGGGTGCCCGCAGCCCCCCGCGGCTGCCGGCTGCACGGGGGCTTCGCACGGCCCCCGACCCCCGGTCCCGGCTGCAAGGGGGGCATCGCACACCCCGCCCCGGTCCCGGCTGCAAGGGGGTCACCGCACAGACCCCAGCCCCGCTGCAAGGGGACATCCCACCGCCACCACGCCCCGGCCCGGCCCCCCGCGCCCCGGCCCGGCCCCAGGAGGCTCCTGCCCGGCCCCGCGGCTCCTACCGGGGTGCAGCCCCGGCGCCGGGCCCCACGTACCGGCTCGGAGCAGGGCCCCAGCTGCCAGGGCGGTGCCCAGGCCCCGCCAGCCCCCGCCGAGCATGGTGCGGCTCGCCCCGCCCGCTGCCCAGGCCCGGCCCCGGTTACCTTTGCTCCCCGCCCTGCAGCCCACCCCACGGGGAGGCGGCGGCCGGTACGGCCCCGGGCCCAGCCCCGGCCCGGCGTGCGGCGGGGGCGGCGCTCGGCCCGCCCGGGCCCCTCCTTCCCTTCCCCGTTGCCTCTCGGGACGGCCGGGCCGGGCGATTTGTTAACCCGGGTAAGGAGGCGGAGGGCAGGAAGGAGAGCGGGGCGGAGGAGAGGCGGCTGCGGGCCCGGCAAGGACGCCCCAAGGACGCCCCGCGGTCCCCGGGGAAGGAGAGGCGCCGGCGGTCATGGCCTCCGCCAAACCCTTGTCCCGTTTCTGGGAGTGGGGCAGGAACATCGTCTGCGTGGGGCGCAACTACGCCGAGCACGCCAAGGAGATGGGGAGCGCGCTGCCCGGGGAGCCCCTCTTCTTCCTCAAGCCTTCCTCGGCCTACGTGCGCGAAGGCTCGCCCATCCTCCGGCCCTACTACTGCCACAACCTGCACCACGAAGTGGAGCTGGGGGTGGTGATCGGGAAGAGAGCCCAGGCCGTGTCCCAGGAGGCCGCCATGGAGCATGTGGCAGGGTACGCCCTCTGCTTGGACATGACGGCCAGGGACACGCAGGAGGAGTGCAAAAAGAAGGGTCTGCCCTGGACCTTGGCCAAGGGCTTCGTTTCGTCGTGCCCAGTCAGTGACTTTGTGCCCAAGGAGAAGATCCCAGACCCTCACAAGCTGAAGATCTGGCTCAAGGTGAACGGAAAGCTGAGGCAGGAGGGGGACACCTCCTCCATGATCTTCTCCATCCCTTACCTGATCAGCTACATCAGCGAAATAGTCGCCCTGGAAGAAGGGGACTTGATTCTGACGGGGTCTCCCAAAGGAGTTGGGTCTGTGCAGGTCAACGACGAGATAGAAGCTGGGATAAGTGATGTCCTCTCCATGCGGTTTAAGGTGGCTCAGCAGACGCGAGGATCCTGACCAGGAGCTGGGAACCCAGCCTGCGTAGGAGGCGGCTCTTCTGGGAACATCTGATGAACGAAGAGACACACAAGCTGTCCCGTACATTAAACACTTACATGGCCCAAGCATCTAATGGATTGTCACACAAAGACACGTAACCAATGAGCTCAAAAGGCATTTTACTAGAACAGCCCCATTTCTGTGGAGGCTTGGGCCTCCTCTGAGGCTGGGAAGCTGGAGTCCAACCAGGGACTTGGGGCAGACGGTTAATGCCAAACCGTACCTCAGAACTGTCGGTGGAGGCAGTGTGCCGGACAGCCAGGGCAGGGAGCTGGGCTGGTTGTCACTCTGTGCACTCTTCTGTTCTGATGTTTTGAGCTTTACCTATGTATTGCCTTAAAATAAGCATTAAAAATTAAACCGTTAAAATGGTGATGCAGGAGCTAAAGCTCAGCCACGCTATGTGAAAACAAAGATGTATGTGTAACAGTAAATCAAGAATTGCGGCCTCAGAAATAATTTCTCTCCTTGGGGTATTCTACAATAAAAAGATGTTTGCTTTTTAGATTAGTTTCACGGTTCCTCCGTGCATTTTTCAAACGAGCAAATTAAATGAGGATTGCTTTCCCTTCCACTCCAAGGGGCATAATGCAGCAGGAAGTGTGCCAGATGCTTAGCAGATTTTTTTTTTTCCTAAACTGAGCTTTAAATATGTTTCTAAAAGTGAAATAATACAAAAGATCAAGAATAAAGCAGCTCATTGGTAAAGATCACCAGTAAACTTGTCTTTACTTTTACTGATTGAAATATGGTTTAAATTATTAAAAAAAAAACCTAACTGCAGCAATTGCCATTACTTATACAATGCAGTGCAACAGTTGGAGTTTTTAACTGTTTCCAGCTGTTATAAAGCCGTGCTGTGTAACTTTTCCCTTTCCAAACTCCAACTGATCTAACACTCTACCAGTTTGCATGACAGTGAGTTCTCTTTCAGTTCAATGGAGTGACAAAGTTGTAAAATATAATTAAAAAAACCCTTCCCTTGCAAACATCAAAACTTAAAATTTTCAAAGGTTGCACAGACCTGACTAATTTCTAACAAAAACAGATGGATTATTTAGTGCAAGCACTGAAGTTAAGTGCTTCCATTTATTGGAACTAGATCTTAATATCCACTTTGTTTTTTAAAGTGCTTTTGGAGAGTCTTGCGAAGAAAATTACTGTAGCCCAAAGACAAGCACCTCTGTGAAAGATCAGCATGGTCCAGGATACTGCAAATCATGTGGTAAAAAGAAGGGAGAACGAGTTGCAGAAGAAAAATAGACATTTTTCTATCAGCTTCTCCAGCTGCATGCATCTGCAGCACAGCACTGCATACTTGTACACCACCTCACTAGGTACCAGTCCTGCAAACACGCAGGCATTGCATTTCACTATGTTTTGACTGCAGCCCGTGGCTTAAGGCACACGTAAAAGGTCTTTGTATAAAGAGGCCTAAAGGCTGTGGACACAATTCGGATTCCGTGTGAAGGAAGCCTAAGGAACCGAGGCCAGCTGAAACGAACATTCAGCCATTGCATCGGAACAGAACCAGCCTCTGGTGCAGAGAAGTCAAAATACTCCTTGATTTAAGCCTGGGTTTGTCAGCAGGGAAGCTGGGCTCTGCGTTTGTTGCAACTCGATGAGCTGGGCCAAGCAGAGCAGTTGGGCTCACAGAGCTGGGCTAGGCGGGGAAGTTAGGGTGAATAATTCTGAAAGAGGAAAGATTAAATTCACTTTCTCTACTGTTTCCATTTCTTCATGCCTGTCAAACATTACCGCCTATGGCAACAGCAACAATGCATCACTTGTACTTTGGTCTTAAGCACTGAGTATTGATTGCTGAGTTGAGTTGTGATTAAAATTAATGGAAACATTCCCTTCAACATTTTCCAGCCATAACAGCTAATACTCTGGAGTTTTTTATTGCTGCAACAGGAGATGCAGTGACCCAACACTGCCAGCATTTAATCTCTTGTTCCCACTCACGTGAGTAGGGAATGCAATTTTGGAGTATTGCTTATCAAAATTTACTGTTTCTGTGTTGTTTTCTCTCTGCCATGTGGCTTTAAGGGGTAGGTAGTGAACTAGGGGTGATCCAAGCTCCTGAATGTTTTCTAGCCAAACAAATGCTTTGCAGGAGAAGGCCGCGGTATCTTCCCACCATTTGAATCAGGCCAACTCCCAATTTGCTCAGAAGGTGAGGACTGCTGAATGCAGCAAATACACCAGCTGCAGGGGAAGCTAAGGACAGAAATAGATTAGAAAACAGGAAAAAAAATAAATTGAGAACGGCTAAATATACATACCTAGGTTCTTTATGTTCAGCTAAGAACAACTATCTCGGTGAAGAAGAGTCCTTTCTTCTCTGTCTCTTATAATCTTAGCTTGATTAAGAGGGTTGATTAGAGATCCCTGGTAATTGATTACTCCATTCTAATAAGACTTGGTCTGCCCAAAAGAAAAGGGGCCTTGCAAACATCATGGCTATTTCCAAGCTTCTGCAGTTGCCAAAAGTTTGGACTCACCAAGGTACACCAGAAACCCAGGCCAGATTTCGAAGCGGGTCTTTATTTTTTGAACTAACACAAAAGTAACAAGACAGTTAACAACACAGAAGCTCAACAGATCTGTCTTGTACTAGTTGTTATTTCTGATTTTTTTTCAAATTATGCTAAACCGAGCAAAGAAAGCTTCCATCCCCCTTGTAAGGAGTTGAATTAGGTAGAACTAACTTTTTAGAAAAGTGAACTAGGGCCTCAGCTTAAAAATACAACCACCCGAAAAAAATCAACACAGAAGCCACGTACAGGGATCAGTAACGCGTATGCCTTCTTTACCATCAGAACATACTTCACAGAACGTGACAACAGCAGCATCCTACCGCTAATAACACAGTGAAGAAAGTACTTTTCCTGTTATTACTAGCATAATCTCTTATTTCCAATCTCCTTTCCCAGCAAGCTCTGACTCGCTTCTATAGGGTCTGCCAATTTGCATGAAAGAACATTCACTTTCAGTCCGGTTCTCCAACTGGGTGATAAAGTAACCTGCAAAAATAATTAAGGGTCTTTATTTTTCCTGCTGTAAAGCACTTTGAAATACGTTATTTTCAAAAATCACACAGCATATTTAATTGACAGATCTGGGTTTACGTATTTTATATTATTTTATGTATGAGCACACACATTTTATGCTATATACCTGTCATTACTGAAGTAAAACACTTTCATTTTTTCCTGAAATAGAAGCAGGGGGTGGGGGACATGGGAAAGTAAAAAGAGTTTTGCTAAGAAGGGAAAGTTTAAAAAAGGGAGTCAGTTTAGAGTGGTCCTAGAACAGGCAGTTCTATGGAAAAGGAATCCAGTCTGGTATATAGCATGCAATTAAAAAAGTAAAGGATATTGCAAATAATAGCACATCTTTTTAAAATGAATTACTCCAGGTGTGTGTATCTAATGTTGGTGGTGCTTTAAGGAGAACTGCAGATTTCAGACATACCTAACCATGTTATTTCCAATAACAGGGGTGACTGAGAAATATACTTCAGTAGCCCCATATAGCACATGGTCTATTACATCTATTGACTGTGCCTTGTTCTTGCAAACAGACACCATTAACTTTATCCATTATAAACCTACAGCCACAGAAGTCAGTGACTGAGTAAATTCTGTATACATGCTTTTGAAATATCAGCTCCTTAATCAGTACTGGCTAAAATAGTCTGTGTCTTTCGTAGTTTGCCTGAAAGAGGCCTGCATACATCTGACCCTGCAGGACATTCCCTAATGTTGCAGTTATGACAAAGACTATTACTTGGAATATTCAGAATATGTACAAAAAATAATCCTTATTTTTTAAAGTTCATCAGAATTGACATGGAGTTTTTCAGTACTAGGTATACTACCAAGTGGGAAACAGCCACTGTTTTAATACTAACTTTAAAATAAACCTTGCTTCGTTCCAAAAGAAGTTGCCATTTCAATGCAGTCTTCTTGTCTTCTGTTAGAGCGAGGAACTCATGGACCTGTTAAGAACAGAACATCACAGAACACTTCTTCAGCATATAGTTATGACATTTCCACAACAAAATGATGATGAAAAGAGCATCTCACATATTTTTATACATTTCTAAGCTGTGTATTTCTATTTTAACGTAGTGTTTGGTGTGATAGATGTACCAAGGCAGTCAGATTAATCAGAATAAATTGCAGGGGGTTTGAGAATCAAAGTTAGGGAATTTCAACTATCAGAAAAGTGTGAATTAATTAAAATAAAGTGGTATTGTGAATAAGGTATTCACTCCTACATTTAATACCTTTCTTATTAGCAGTGACCGACTTCTAACTTTTGACTTGTTAAAAAGCCACAAGTGTGTGTATATATGCATATGTACATGCAACTTTTTAAACCGGTGTATACACAGACACATTTACATATATTTGTCATTTTCATCAGGCTTCCCAGCTCAGATCAAATAAGAATAACCTAATTCTTTCCTACTTACTGTGCAGCCTAATGTTTCCTCAGCTACACAGTCAGACAGGTAACAAGAATAAAGAGTGCCTGTGTGATCTGTCAGATCAATGAGTATGTCAAAGCTTGCAAAAGTTGACTTTGAATCTGAAGAGACGTCACTGCAGAAAGTGCATGTGTTTGACATTTCATTCACTATAAAACGGCATATTGAACTGAAACAGAAGAAGATAATTAATGCATATATGCAATTCCTCCTTGTTTGAAACTGTTTTCTAGACTGAGATTTCCCACGAGACTTTTCCTATTTAAATAAATGCTTCATCTTCTAAACTCTTAAGTCTGAGACAAAATGGCCTCCTTCTTCTTCTCTCCTCTAGGAAGAGAAAGAGCAAGTCCTTCATAAAGCCAACTCCTCTTCTTGGTAGGCCTGGAAGTCTACGCAACACAAATTCACATCCTCCAGAGGAGTTTTATTTCTAGTCCGGAAATTGACTAAAATATTGTTCTGTCTCATTTGGGTCAGAGGAAGAAGGATAAGCACTTTTTAATACAAATTTAAAACAGACCGTTCCTTACCATCTGTTGCGAATAACTTTAGATGCATTATCATCTATGTTCAGTGTAGAAATGTAGCCATAAATAATGCCATAGAGTGGTTCAAGTTTCCCATCGCTCTGTAAAGCTTTTTCCTTCAGCTGTTCCACAGTATAAACATCAACTAGAGCCTCCACTAAAAGTTTAAAAGACATGTTAAGTGTGTTTGAGAAAGAAACAATACAGAAGAGCAACAACAAAAAAGTATTTTAAGGTAATAAAAAGTAGAGGATTTGATCTAAAGCACCAGAAAAGCCCCACACGCCTTCCTTGTGAAGCAGGCTTATCGTTTGGGGACAAAAAATAAAACAAAAGGGGAGTCAAATCTGGAAAATATCTAAGATTTAGTCTTTGTATCCCCCAAAATGAGTTTTTGACAAAAAAAAACTTTCCCTCTCCATTTTTTTGTACTTATTCAAGACAGAAAACATGCAGACAGGCTGCAAGTTGGCACAGTCACCAACCCTAAGGACACATAACTGATACGGTACGGGACAGCCCCGGTCACAGCACTCCAAACTAAGTATTCAGCCAGGCTGTACCCAAAACCTTTGCTTTGTTTCTGTGAACACACACAGCAAGAACTTGCTATTTCAACTGCACTATGGGACTATGCTGTATAGTTTATAGTGTTTGGATCCATACTTACAGTTAACAGATTCCTTTGACTGATCCTCCATCTTATCCTGCAAAGCTCCTGATTGTGCAGTCTCTTTTATGAAGCTGAAGAGAACATTTGCTTCTGCTGTTTCTTGAAAATGTATTTTTAAAAGTTATTAATATATGTAGCATGTAAAACAACAGCATAATTATATTTTACAACTTTTTATTCTGGTAGTACCAATATGATGTCTCTTGGAATTAGCCAAGAGATGCTTTTCTCTTTTTACTTTAACTGTTAATCCTACATGGAATATATGAAGGTTGCTTAGATAAAATAAAAAAAAAAAAAATTAGAAAAGAGTGGAAGCCAAAAGCATTGGTGACTATGTAACAGACAAGAAGCAGGAGCTTTCTGAGGCAGAAGAAATCACATCTCCAATAGATTTAATCGTGCATTCTAGTCTATAATGATTGCTAATACCAAAGCAATACTTCAGCTCTTACCTGGGTTAGTTGTAATGATGGTTTTTGATATCACAGTTGCAGTCATACAGTTCCTAAATTTGTCAAAATTTATTCTTACATCTGATGCAAATATTACTGTGCACAAAAAAAAACAAACCCCAAACATTACTGTAGAATAAGTATCATGTTAAGAACTACAGTAAAAACATTTTTAAAAGACTCTTATACCTGTTTCTCGTGGGATCCAACTCTGTGCAAGCTGGATAGATTCATTATCCCAACTAAATTAAAAAAAAAAGTTAATGTATCAAAACATTTTTGAAACAGCAAACTGTTTAGTACTAAACTACTAAATAACTAAATGGGTCAAAGGGGACACAACTCCTCTGTTACAGGCACATGCAAATGAAATGCCATGTACATCCACAGACATCTTCTTTGCAGCCAGGATGCTTTATGAACGGTCTAGTACAGTCCCTATTTTATCCCATGCCAAACAGGATAAAATAAAAGGCTATTAGATTGTTTAAATCATCCAATGCAGAATATACCTGGGAAAATACTGTGCGTATTTCAGAGCTTTGACAAAAGTAATTTCTAACTAAAGTAAATCACAGTGAAAATAACTGCTTATCAGCTGAGGCTTTTCTGTGGGAACAAGTTGATTGCTCTCATCACTAGGCCAGATGTTCAGTTGGCTTTCCAACACTGGAATCTTTGTAACTGTGGATGATGAGACTAGAGTAGGGTCAGTGCTATCCATCGAAAATTATAATTCGATGGGTAGGTCCCTTGATAAAATTTCATTCAGTTCCCTGTAAGTTTGGATGGCAAGAATAGCGCCGAAGGACAGTTTTGTACTGGTGGGTTTTTTTCTTAATCTTTGGAAAAGTATTTAAGATATTTACTTTTCATCTAGCATTGCTCAGCCACCTCTTCACCGGTGGTCTCTGAAATATCTTCACTACACTGCTGTTGCTCAAGGATTTTCTGAATCTTTGCCTCTGCCCATGGCTCCATGAGAGCACAAACAGCAGCGATTAGGGGAGCCACCGTAACACTCCTAGGCTGTGCTTCTGCGACTCCTTACAGCTCTGTATCGCTGCGTACCGGCACTGAAACAAGAGTACCAGAGCTGCCGCTGCAAATTAGCATCCGTGGCAGGTCAAGGGCTAGAAAACTTCACAGCATCGGTGCTTATTAGTGTTTGTGTGTATATATTAACTATGTTAAACGTTACACTGGATGATAGTACAGTTTCTAACTCAGACACAGAGTGCAATGCTCTCTTGCTACTTCTGTCTAGGGAACAAAGGTCTTTTAAACCAACAGACAGCAAACCCAGTGCAGACAAATACCCATATAGCCTTGCACAGAGATAAGTCACAAGTTTATGGAACAAACTAAGGGCAAAATGCAAAAGTCCCTGTGTAAACAAATCACTACTTACATGCATCAAATGGGATACAGTCTGAAAACATGGCCAAAGTAGTATCAAAAGGTTTCTGCGCCAGTTTAAACATTTAAAAAAAAAAAAATATCTTTCAATCAATTTCCATTCCACCTGTTACTTCCACTTGGCTTTAAAAATGAAAAATGCTCCTCTTTTTCCTCTGCTAGTTTGTGGAAGAAATGCACTGCCTTTGCAGCTGTTTTTAAATGCCATTTCCTGCATCAGTTCAAATTTCCATATTAAAAATGTAGCTATTTGGAACTAAGCTCATTTTGCCATTCATGAGCTAGCAGGCTGTCAGCAAGTCATAAAACCAGACAATACATATAAGGTGACTCTAATTAATCTCATTTTTAAGCCCCTGTTCAATGTACATTGCTGCCTCATCACAGTTGCTACTCAAATAACAACACATTTAAATTAAAAGACAGTGTAACAGTATGTATTATAGTTAATTATTTGCATTAATTTGTGTATTTTTGTGAATTAAAAAACATTTTACCATATTATTGGAAAAGACATCTCTGTTTCATCATACAGCTTTACTTCACACCTCTGACCTTGTCTTTTGTCTGAAGTTGTAAAATACTTTGGCTCCCCAACCTTTAAGAAGAAAGAGAAGCGGTTGCTTTTCCTCTACTAAGTGTTTAAGAGAATAAAAGTGATAACCTAGAGAATAGAAAAGTTGGGAGGGGGGGATGGATGGGATGACAGCATGTATATCAGGAAGAAACCCCCTAAATACCACTATAAGTTTAACAGCAGCAGTTTTCTTCAAGATAAAGGGACATGTTTTATTTTATAATAATTGGCAGTCTACGTATTTGCAAGTTATCTACTGCTTGATTTCACACGCATGATTTCAAAATGACTACTGATGCAGGACATTTCCATTCCCTTAATTTCCCCCCTCATGTTGTTGATGAAAATCTCAGGTAGCTTGTGTGATTATTGTAATTCAGCTGAAGTGACTGCCAGCCAAAACAAACAAAACCAGTGATTCCTGTCCACTGTGAGCCCCAAAATCCATATTCACAGTTAAGTCAATTCGGTTACCCACGGTACAGCACAAAAACACCACTCTGTCGAGGCTTCTTAACTTACTGACATTACAGCTGCAAGCACGTTAAGGATTCTTCCATCGAGGCTTTGTCCATTTGCAACAATATCACCCAGTGAATAATAGTCCTGGGGGTCCTTGACAGGTAGATGCAACAGCGAGAGTAGTCTGGTGTCCATTTCATAACATGAAGAAGTTTTGACCACGGAATGATTTTCACTGAGCAATAGTTTGTAGCAACTAGGCAGTATGCACAAAACAAATCACGATGATCAACATCTCACTCACCAATGTATTAACAGTGTAAAACATTAACTTAATTCAGAGGAGAAAATAACGGCTCATTTATTCCTCTATTGTTTTCTGTAAAGATTACAAAAGTTTGAATTAATTTGTTCTAAAATTATTTTAAAAAAAATTATGTTACTCTTACAGAAGACTTACTATGTACTTGATAGGTATTTAGAATTGAAATGCTAGCAATGTACAATAAATATTTGTAGATCTTTCAGCCCTTATCAGTCACGAAAATAAGTTCTGAAGTATCTGTAACCCAGGTAACAAGGATTTTACATCCTGACATAAGACACTAGTGCAGTCAGGTTGGATTTGGCAAGGTGCTGTCAAAGTAACAGCCCAGTGACCTAAGTAATATTTATAATGCACTGTCAGCCATGGAAAGAAGATCTATTCAATATATTCTGGATAAATATCTTTTACAAATGCTTATGAAATCTATAGATTTAGATTGGAGCTCTTTTCCTCAATGGAGTTCCTACCGGCCATTTGTTCTTTTACTACTTCTTTCCATTTAGCCAGGAAGTAAGTAGTGAGTTTAACTACTACAGCTATGCGTTGCTACAAAGCTTAGAGATGATCAGTAAGCAAGAACATAAAACTTCTGACTTGCCAATTTAATCTGCACATATGCAATATTCTTATGACTGCCATATGATTAAAAATATTAAAATATTAGAGTGATCAATTAAGAAAGGAATCCTAATTAAAGAACAGGTGTATTAGTCTACCTAACATCTATCTCTTAGATCTCTAAGATAAATTAAAACATATCTAAATTAAGGCTTGCGGTATTAGTTTCATACACTGGTTCAAATTGTCCAGATTTTAGAGAACGCTCTGGAAGACAACATAGATACATTGCACGAGACAAAAGGAATGACAATGCTGTGCCAAATAATTAACAAATAGCATCACAGTGTATTAAAATACCTTCTAGACAAACGTGTTATGTGAATGGATTTTGATAAGGATATACCTCTCATAAGAGTTATGTCTGAGAAAACACTTTGTCAAAATCAAATCTATTTCAAATAATTTTAGTAGACTTTACTCAAAGAATGAAACTTATTCTGTTTAGTTTCAAAGAGCATCATTACTTTGTGGCAAAACTCCAAAGACTATATACTGAGAAAAACAGTCTCTTTTGAGGTTATTTGACCATGAATGATGAACGCAGGGAGGAAGGTACAGCTGCAGAAGATGACTAACCCCAAACACTCCTACCAATCGCATGCTGCTGCGATTGGCGGGCAACTAAAGCCAGTATTAACTTTGATCTTCCTCAAAAGAACTACCAGTCTATGCTTTAAACTTAAATTTACCTAGGAGTTACAGGACTGAATTTCTCTTCCCTTTCTGCTTCCTTTGACTGAACTAAAGGATTTTCAATTGTAACTAAAATAAAACATTGATAAGTAATGTTAGAAAATGAAATACAGACAGATGGAAAGAGAGATAGCTTTTAAAAATGGTTGGTTTAAGAGTGATATGGAAAGGAAAAGCTACGCACACAGTAACTACTGCTAAGTGTTTTCATACTGAAAACCATATCTGTCCAGGCTGCTGACATTATAGCCGAAATCCCAGAGGAGTCCTCAAACATTTAATGGAAACAAAACGGCACTGAGTTCTTGTGTGCATACTCCTCAGACTCACAAGTTTTATCCACTCTGATCTGGCAACCACGGGCAGCAAAGACTTTCTATTAACTTAACAAAATAAAATCACATACTATAAATACAAGATTTCTGTTGTGTTCTTATGAACAATCATAGTGATATCCTTAGCTAAGTGAAGACAAAGAAAAATGCCAAACTACTTTACAGTTTATTTTTTGTAATTTATGAGAACTGAATGTAATGTAAGAATTTAGATCGATTAACTATAGTTAAGTTCTAGGTGGGTTTGTATCTGGTCTTTTTGTTGACATATTTACTGGTTTTTAATTTAAATCCTTGAAATCTTACTCATTTCCTCTTTATACTTAACGTAACTGAACAATTTGTTTCCAATTAGACTTTTCTGGGCGCTCAGAGAAAAATATAACAAAACCACAAATACATAACACTGATTTGCTGGAAAAAAACACATTCAAACAGAAACACGTTAAGAATAAACTCCAGCTTACCACAGTCACCAACTCTAAAGCTTTCTGAAAGCGGTCTAATATATTCTCCTCTGCCCCAAGAATTTACGTTTATAAAATAAGTCGGTGAATCACGAATAGTAAAACTGAAGGTGTATCTTTCGGACCCAATGTCTGCAAAAAGAAGCAGCATGATTACAATTCATTAGCACAGCTTGGTTTCAATCTAGAATCTATGTATAAAAAGTATTCTTTCCAGGCTTTCCTAGATTTTGTCAGGAATTTACCACCGGCAATCTGGTGAGTGCCACTAGAGGTCAGCAGGCTGCTCAGGAAACACGTTCCTGAGCGGGGATGGCTCCAACTGGTGCGGTGCTTGTACCGGTGCCATCCCACCCGCACACGTTTAGCAGCGCCATGCAGACGTAGGGATCTGCTGCAAGGGAAATAAAAACTGCACGGGGCTACGCTCAGGGCACGGACAAGCACACGACCAGGGCTAACGCACGAAGCGCCGCTGTGAACGCGCGTACGCGCTAGCCCAAATCTCGTCGCACAGGTGGCTGTGCCCGCGTGCGAGACCACCACGGTGACATACAAGGCTGCAGATCACAGCCTGTATCACCGCCCGGGTTGTACCAAGAGGTTTAACTGAATGAAAATAAAGAGCTTCCAGCTCTATGGAAAGCACATGGTCAAGAGGGTATCAGTCTCAGGAGCACCGCACTCCCTTTTCTCTCACAATTAACAAAGCTTTCCATGGATCATACAGCATTATGCAATATGGGTTCTTTTAATACATTTTTATTCTATACATTTTACACTAAGATGACTGAAATAAATATTTAAACAATAAACAGACATATATGCCAAATTATACAGCATAAGAAAGTAAAGTAAAAACAGTTAAAGGGGACTGTACTTTTTCTGTCTGGAAAGCTTCTGACATCTGTTTTCCCAATTACCACACCGATTACATTCTGAAAAATAAAAAGATTATAGAATACAAGTATTAAACACAGATGTATATGGTGAATTAGATTTCATGGACTTGCACTCTATGGATGACGATAAACATATTTCTGACTGGTAATCCTTTTTAATCTATTTATTCCACAGCACCGTATGAACTAAAGACTGAAACATAAACATACAATTTTACTTCAAGAAAAAGAGCAACTAATAAAAATATTAACAGGAATACATCTGTTTATATTTGTAAAGACCATGGGAGGACAAAGGTTCACTCAAAGCATTCCCCATACAGCAATCTCTCCTCAGGTAGGCAGCAATATTGTTGTTTCACGCTTTCTGCACAGGTCTCACATCTCCTTAAATGCACCGTGAAAAGTCTGGACAGGATTTATTTTACTGTTAAGCATCCAAGGTTTCCCTGCTGTCAGCACCGAGATACACACACGTACACCCACAGGGAGGGCCGTTTATCCTATCATCTAAGCAACATAAATCTCTACAGGTGCCTCTTTCTTGCTGTCTGTCTCTCAACTGACTACAAAGGGAGCTTAGGCAATTAACTTTTTTGATTACTCAAAACAAAATAAATCTTGTTCTGCTTTGCTAAACCTGTATTTATTATGCAACAACATCCCAGTCTCAATTGCCAAACAAAACTACTAGGAGCAAACACGTATAGGAAGATATATATATTAATATATAATTTTTAAATATATTAATAATATATAGCAGTGTGGCGCCGTTTCTTTTTTTTTTAAAAAGAAGTCCTTCTCAGTGTGACAGAAGAGTATTGCAGTGCTAATTTGGGGTTTAAGAGCTAAGCAATGAAAGTTGGCATGGACACAAGGGCTGGAAGGAGAGACTGACATCGCAGTACTGCAAGGGTCCTTCAAAACACGAAGCGTGCCACGTCGCTGCCACTCCACACGCGTACCTCCGTGCAGTACTGCCCGACTTTCTCCTTCAAGCAGGGGAA
This sequence comes from Tetrax tetrax, assembly GCA_009806455.1. Taxonomy (NCBI): domain Eukaryota; kingdom Metazoa; phylum Chordata; class Aves; order Otidiformes; family Otididae; genus Tetrax; species Tetrax tetrax. The sequence goes on from WHYT01014979.1 coordinate 172,079, forward strand.
CCCCAGCAGGCAGCCAGCAAGGGGCAGTTAACAATTTAATAATCCACATCGGCTGAATTTCACACCTATTCACAAAGCAATGCAACCTGACTTCACTGTAACAGTATTGACACGTGCTCAAAAATTAGATCGCATGTTCCCGGATTACTTTGAATCACTAGATGGAGCAAGGTAACTGTCTTACCCTACCGTGATGGAAATGAGCTCATTAAGAGGATCTGTGTGTGCAACAGTGTGATATCCTAGTTCTTCCTGTCTTTCTAATAGAATATTTTCTGTCTCTCCCCAACATGTAGTGATTTAGATTAGTATTTTATTTTTCTATGTTTGCTTTTGTTTCTTAAAAAAACAAAAACAACAAAAATTTCAATTAAATCAGTGCAACATACCCTGTATCTCACCACCAGTCAAAAGAGCTGATGTTTAGGAGGACTCTACACATGAATTAAGCTGATGTAAATCTGCAGTTTCCAAAAGAGATCTCCCCCGTCCCCACGGGAAATGTTCGTACTCAGCCTGCACAGCAAGCTGGCGAAAGGGAGGGATCTGGCTGGGAACTGTTTTGCAGGGGGTGGGGAGAAAGAGGGTAGAAAAACTTCTAGAGATAATTTCCTTGATCCGCTTATTGTGCAATTGCACAAGCAGTTGTTTCACCAAAAGAGGAGCACAACACGCCTGCGATGAGGAAGCGGGCCGTGCTGCCTTTTTTGGCAGAGCATTGCTTGAGGCTGCTCAACCAAATCACGAGACTACAGCATTAATGCATCGCAAGCTCCTTAGACTTTGATCTATTTCACTGTTAAAAAATAAACTGCAAAGTGGAAAAAAAAAAAAAACAAAACCAAAACAACTTTGAGTGATGTGCGCTCAACTGTTTTAAAATCCTAAAGACATACTGATTGTTCTACTGTGAGATTAGTGAATTACTTTTTTATTAAAATACTTTCTTTACTGTATGTTGCTAATTGCAATACTCAAGATTAGTTTTATTTGTAAAATAAAAGGTTTTAACTGAGTTAGTGGGTCACTATTTGTGAGTAACTGTGAATGACAGATTAAATTAGCTTTGCTGGAGACCAGGAGTTTATAAAACATTGGAAGGAATATACAATACCCCTGTGAGGGCATATAAAAGTCCCTCTCCTAGTTCATCCCTTTTCTGTGATTTCTCTTTCATTTGTTTAACATAAATGAGAAATAAAAGGGCTAAATTTTACCCCTCCCAAATGAAAAGCTGTGGGAAGAGGAAAACTCCTTGTTTGCACTCTCTTCACGAGCATCAGGACTTCCGCAGGGCACGCGGCTCTGTAGACGCGCGTCTACTTGAAGCTGCGTGGAGAAATACGGCTGTGATGCCACACGCAGCTCGCAGCGCGAGCACGTGGACGTGCTGCCCCTGCTCTGTTCGCCAGGCTCCCACCGCCGGCAGCACCGAACACTCGGAACACAGGTTGTCAGCGGAGGGCTGCACAGCGATGGGTGGGAGATACCGCCACGGGGAATATTGTAGCCTTTCCCCTCCCGTGTTAAAATAATCTTGGAGAGCAAAGAATGAAAAACTGTGCCCACCCAGACTTCCTATTTTTTATACAACTATCTAAAACTCAAAAGAGGAAAATACTGAGTTTTACAGCACACTCCCCTGTACAGCTCTTACTCCAGTGATGATGGTCCTCACTTGTATCAGAAAAACAGAAACAAAAAATTCATACTCAAGTGTCTCTATGAATCTACCAACTACAAAGCTTTGCTGTTTAAGTTCACTTTTTGGATCATCATACTCTCCTGTATTCCCACAAGCAAGATTCTCTAGCTCCTTGTAAACTGACAACCACAAAACCTGCTTTTTGTTCTAAAGAAACAGAAACAATCCTATCTGACGTGTAATTGAGATTTTTATCCAGTTAAAACATCATACCGTTCAACAAGTTTTGTTTGAATAATTCAGGAGCATGTTATTTTGCTCAGAGGGACTGAGCACACAAGGCTGCAGGACTGGGCCCTACTTTCATGGCTTGCAGTGAAAGACTATTGTGGGTTACAGATGTATTCTGACTGCATAATGCTGACTCTGTACATGTCTTTACTAATTCAGCATCCATTTAAAACATTACAAAGAAGCCTCTGATACTTTCATACATTGAATTGTCCAGTCAATATCTCTAATTGTGGTATCCACATACTATGGACAGCAGCAGCATCAATTTTCATTTTACTGCTTCATACACAAAGAAGGTAAGGCACATTATATCTAACAATTATACTAATGCTATCAGTATCTAAATACACATCAATTACATAATTTTGCAGTAATATAATACAGTCATATACAATTTCCTTTGAGAACAAAAGTACTATGCCTATGAGACTTACAGGACGAGCAAGATTTGGATGTAGGTCTGAAAGTGCAACAAAGTCCCGTGTTGAACTAGAATAAGCCATTCTTTATCTGTAACTGGAGAAAACTAATTTAGATTAAAAAAAAAAACCAAAACTCTAAACAAACCACTTAAAACTATTCATAGTGAGAATAACAAGTTATTTTTTAACACAAATGTTTTGACCTAAATAGCATCTGTCTTCAAGTAAAAGCATTTCAAGCTATCTGAAGGAGACAATTCTTTATTGTTTGTATTTGGTGATGTAAGTTACAAATTCTACTATAACTACTTTAGCTATGCTTCTCAAATAAAGGTCTGTAATTTTTGTTTATTTATTCAGTATTAAATGACTCCATTAGCACCAGCCTCTGAAAAATATTTACCCTCCTCCTGTCTGGGAAGTCCAGCTGAATTTAATGAGGCAATTCATCTATAAAAGGCTATTTACATGGCAGGAAAGAAAAGTGTTGGGTGGTAAACCACCTTAATTGAGGTTTTTGACTTAATATTAAACAGCTTTAAAATGGGAGTTTAGTCCTTCCTCAAAAGCAGAAAAGTTTTGAATTTATTGAAATAAAAAAATTTAAAAATCAGTTATTTTCAGGCTGCCAACATAGCATCACTGCCCATTCCTGAGAGCTGCTGCACGCTCAGGCCCTCTCTGTTGATGCCAAAGTTGGGCCACGGACGTTTTGTTAGCCCATCTGAATGCCTCTTATTATTTCATGTGTACCCTCAGAGACATTACTGATATTTAGTAAAGAGTTGTCAGATTCTTTTTTTTTTTTTGTAAAAGGAACCATGAAGTTGTCCAAATCTTAATAACCTTTCATAAGAGAGAACTGCTGACATTTTTCAGAGGACGCCTGTTCAAACCTTATAACAAAAGTCCTGAATGGCTTTCATAGTCTTTGTACCTGGCACCTTGTGTGAGAATTAGTATAATGATCTGTTGAACACACTGGAAAAGAAATAGTCTACACTTCAAAAAAAAAAAAAAGTAAGCAGTTATCTGAGAACAAATTTCTCTAAAAGAACAAACTTAACTCTCACAGAAAGATATCCCAAGTTTGCCTTAAAAAACTGCCAAAAAAACGGGGCCTTCAAACCTATTCCCATCCCATTATATGGAAGCATTTATGTTCACTTACATAGGAAAGTCACCTCAACTATCCCTCCAAGGCACGTTGATGTTCTTGCCTCAAACGAAGTTAAATATTGTTAAATGACGTACCTCACGCCACAGCTGAATCAGGTTAAAGAAAACAGCACTGTGAACACGTGTATCAAAGAAAGATCGGGGAGATAACTTAGGATTTAAAACACTCAGGCCCTGACGGCTGTACCTGCCACCGAGGGTCTGGGGAGACGCAGACCAGGCGGGACGGGACGGGAAGGGAGCACCGCGAAGGGAGGAGGCGGGAGCGCAGGGCAGGGAGACAAAATGGCGGCCAGCGCGGCGGGCGGGAAAAGGGCTTTGCGCCGTATGGCTGCGTGCAGCCTTCCTTCCAGGGCCAGCAGTGCGAGGGTGGCCACTGGCCACGGCCCTGGGGCTCAGGGGACGGCTGAAAAGTACCCAACCAAACAAAAAACAAAAAAAACCTAAACCAAGCAATGAAAACCACACCAGAAATTCAAAGTTCTGGGCATTCACGTACCTGAGGAAGGGTGCTCAGCCCAGGGGGATCAGCTCAGAGCGCAGTACCAGCAGCTCTGGCTTCAGTCAGCAAGCTCAGCGTCGGTTCAGAGCTTGGGTTTTGCTTTTTGTGAGTCCTCTGATCCGTGGGGGCTCCACCCGCGTCCCCCGCCACGACTGCCCCGTGGGGCAGCAGCTTCATCCCGACATACTCGAGGTTTCCCAGGTAGGATGTTAATTTGAGCCACCTGATTGCATCTTTTGCTTGCTATTCTAACAAAATTTCTGCATTTCCTTGCACTGCTACTCTACAGCAGACCATGGAAGATTTTTTTTCCTAACCAAATGTACTCAGCAGGATCGCTAGTGGGTCCCAAGTCCCTGGATTTAATAAAGCCAATGAAGCACCAGCTCCGGAGTCTAAAGTTAAGCTTATTCTGCTGCAATTATAAATTCACAATGCACAGCAAGACAGAGTAAATTTCAGAAAGCTTTGGACAAACCATGCCCTAGATTTTTATTTTTTTTTTTTTGTGGTATCTCTAAGGAAAAAAGATATATATATATTGCAGCCTGTATTTTATAAGTGAATTAAAATTTATGGTTTAAGATATTATTTTTATTGATTTGCACACAGCACTCCTCTGTTTTCAGGCCCTGCAGAAGACTGGAGTGAACCATTTTGTCCATTTATATTGCATATAAAATTATTTTTATAAAAATCGATACTCTTCACTTCTGTATCATAAAAAATTTTACTCCTGATGAGTAATTTTATGACCTCAAGGTCATGGCTATTGAGGTTTTTAGTGTAGCCTTACAAATTTTGTGTGTTGACTCTGTAGTACAGGATCTTTCATTTCTTCAATTAAACAGCTGAAAATGGATACCACCTGTGCTCTCATATTTATTGTGTCACTGAAGTCCACGATAATTACACCATGCTGATGACAAACAGCATGCCAGAGAACTGACAGCTTGGGTGGATTTTTTTTTAGGTCACATTTTATACAGTATGATCCATGGATCTAACTTTGTTCCGTAGATTTGAAGTCTGCAGTAAACAGAATGAGGTAATTCTTTTGTTAGTTCTCTTGTTTTAATTATCTCAAGCTAATGAAGAAGCAAAAGATAACAAACGTGGTGATAGGAAGCTAATCGAATGGGAAGGGGAACTTGTACACTAGCTGGAAAATGCTGGCAAAGGCACAGGTCTCATTCTTATCACTGAAACTGCAAGGCAAACCAGGAAAAAAAAATCCTGAAATTAGATCTGCAGGATCTCCACTGCTGCAGAGAGTGATAAAAGCAGGATCACAGCCTGTGGGCTTGCAGGCATTGAGCTTGTCTAGTATCTCAGTAAGGCTTTGGTGGGACCCGCTCAAATGGAGCCTTGCTGAACGGAGCTGGGATGCTGCGCTGCTGCCCAGCACGGTCACCAGTTTCGTTAGGTTTTGTCGAGGTTGAGCTGCTTTTCTCCCACAGGCACAAAGGACAGGTGAAACCCAATGCTGCCGGCGGTCCCCGGCCCAGACCTGCAGGCATTGTTTCATTTCAAAGCCACCAGAACAAGGATGCCGTTGTGCAGCGGTCCTCGGCGTCCCCATAGCCTCAGCAGACGTCTAACGATCAGGTGGTTTTGCTTTGGGGTTTAGTTCCACTCCCATTTTCAATGCACCTACGTTTTGAAAAAAGGCTGCTTTTTCCTTTCCCATGATAGCTCCCTGCTAGGAAGATGTTATCAGGGCTGTCATGAAGGGATGAACCGATCTGGCCACAGGCACAAAGGCAGCAGACGTGAGACCAGAGGTATTTCCCTGGAAGATGTGATTAGATGCTGAATTTCTAACTTGCAGATACTGAGGCAAGAACTCGTTTGATTGACATACCTGTCTCGCAGTGACGCTGTGACTTCTGCCATTCGGACAGCACATGGTGCAACGGAGGACCGTCAGCAATTTGGACTCCTTTAGGTTACTGTAAACAAATAACATCTTTATTGGTGCTTTATAATAACCAAACGTCTAACCCAAGTGTCTCCTGCTAATTTACAAAGTCAGCGGATTCTCTGAGTTAGGAATTTTTAATACAAACACTGAAGAGAGCCTACAAAAACAAAAGTTACTCAACTTGTACTCAGCTTTACTCAAGCTTTCCCCCTCAGTTGATCTCAAAGTGGTCGCTAAAAGAAATCAGCATCGTAATCTCCTTTTGACAACTGGAAGAACAGAAGCAAGAGTAAGACAAGGAGCCATTTCCTGAGGGCTATGCACCACATGAGGACCTGTTCCCACTCCAGTACTAGCACCAGCCCCTGAAATCAGTATTTTTCTGGTTTAGTGCCTGACCCCTGAAAGGTCTGAGTGATTTTAACTCTCCAGCACTTCAGCAGCACTCAGCACTCCGCTGGACTCAAGCTGTGATTAGCAGAGACTTCCCATACACGGCTGCAAATTGCACGGTCCCTGCTAATTAGGCCTTCATGAACGGAATTATTTAAATTACACTCATTGGCATGGTCAAGGAGTGCAAATGCCATTTGGTAATTCATTTAGCTATTTGTTATGTGACGATCGGCACCGTTTGCATGCAGAGTACCTGTCCAGGACTAGCAGGGACATTTCAGAAACCATCCTCAAAAGGATCTTCAAAGCCAGAGCAATATAAAAATATTTGCTTGGTGAGTTTTATGCTGCCTGCAGTGTTTACTGAGTGGGGTCATTGAATATTTGTACATTATTAGAACCAAAAGAATCTGTAAAATGAAAAGGGCAGACCTATAATTTTGTGTAATTGGCCTGACTGAACGCATTAAACGCAGCAAATTGTTGAAGGCATTTGCTGTTCAGCGGCTTTGGCTGATACCCGAACTGGCTGAGAATCCAGAGTGCTGATGGAGTAATGATGGATGTCTTCAGCAGAAGTAATGTAGGTGCTGATGCAGCCAACAGGTGCTCACTGTGTTGAGGGATATTTAATCTCAATTTCTCCCCATCACCGCAGCGAGTCTTTGTTCATCTCTCCCTTGGCCCCACACCCGCCTCCTGTTCCCCAGCACTGGACTCCTCCCAGTGCTATTTCAACGGGATTTCCTCGCTCTGAGCAGCACCTTCAGCACAGGAAAACACAGAAACCTGGAGCTTAATTTTAATTTTAAAATTAGCATGAACCATGGCTGGTTTCTGCCTAATCTGTGCTTATTCTGGCTTCTTTGGTCCAGGGAAGACACCAAGACCCAAGGCATTGACATGAGCAGTGCTTGCGTGCCTGCAGGCAGCTCAGGTGCTGAGCGTATGCGTGAGCAAACGGGACCACGCGTCAAGGGCTTGGGTGAGACACCAGCAGCTGTCCTCTGTGGGAAGAAAGCCTTACTGCTGGCAGAGATGAAAAACCCTTCTTTAAGGTGTAAAGTTGTGTGGGACATGTGAGTGCTGTCCTTTCCAGCTGTCCAGGAAGGACAGTGTTTTGCAACACCAGCTGCTCCCAAGACAACAAAGTCTCCCTGTTCTCTCTGATGAATTCACATGAAGCTGCTTAAAACCAGACCCAGCCTTCCCCACGGGCAGGGAGTCAATGGCATCTGCAGGGCCCAAATGCAGCCAGCACGGCGTTTCTGCAGCCGTCCATGCTGGGGGAAGGCAGCATCCTGGCTCTCCGGGGCTGGGCTTGGATACCCGTTCATCTGCAAGCTCAGTTCTTAACTATTTCAACACTAATTAATCCCTTCTGCAACATCTGCGCAAAGGCAGAGCAGAAACATCACACAGCACAGGCGAGCCGGCAGAGCCACGAGAGGAAAGCAAGCCGTCGGCACCAGCCCGTACACCGAAATCAGCTCGTGTCAGGTGGCCATCGCAGAATTTCAGCAGAAAATAAACCCTGAAGTCTGAGACCTTTTGGATAGTCACTATGTAGTTGGTGTATTTTCAGCGAACAGTTAGCAAATAAAGGTATCTACCCCACAACTGATCCTTCTATGTCTTTTTTATAGCAAAAAGTCAGAATAAGGTGCCTGTAGAGGAATTCACTGCTTGAAAATGCTGACACAAGTCTTTTTCATTTCTTTCTCTGCACAGTGATACTCTACCTTGCTTTTTTGAAGGTTAGGCTTTGATTGCCCAAGATTTTAAAGCCCTCAGCCTGCTGTTTAGCTTGCCTGAAACTACAGAGGTAGAAAGTGCTTATTTTTGGAGCACACAAGCAGCGCGAGAGCATTCAGGCTACAGAGGATAAATTCTCCCGCACATAATTCCAAAATAATTTAAGTTATGTCAGTGAAATTACTTGGATTTTCATCACTTTCCCCAAGACCAGAATTTCCTTCTCCCCATGTAAGCAAACAAATGATGAATATTTTCCAACAAAACGTCATGAATTAAAAAATACAACAATTAAAAATAGTGTTAGTGGCAGCTCCCTAACACCGAGGAAGAATGCTTTGGGAGAAGAAAAATAAAATTTTAAGAAGATACTTAGCATTAGTTGGCTGCCATTCAAACATTTTCAGCTATTCAGATGAATGAAACCAAAACCAAATAAATTCTATCTGGATTTCAGTTTGAGGCACACAAGACTGAACAATACCAATTAGGACACACGAGATGAGCGTCGTCCAGTGACAAAAATGGGCAAAACCCCTTCCAGTCTTCAGTTGCTCCAGTTTCTAGCCAAGTCTAAAACTTGATCCCTGCATGAGCAGTTCATAAAGACCACTTGGAATGTAATTCTCAAAGACAGATGGGAATGGCTGTAAGAGAAAACTGGGATCTTAGAGTAAATAATTTTTTTTTTCCCCACCACAGAATTCAGTGAACAGAGCACCAGTGAAATCCAAACGACCCGTCCAAGTTAAACTTTCCAGCAAAAATAAACCTTTGATCTCCTGGCTGGGCGCTTGGCCCCAATGCAGTGGTGGCAAGCCTCCCATCGCCTCCGAGAGCCAGGACCGCATCCAGCCCCTTCCCAGGTAATCACGTGTCAACATTTCCATGGTACGCCTGGCTGCCCATCAGCAAGCTCGTTTGAAAATTCCTGCAGACTGACACTGACATTTTGAATTTTTATCCATCAGAAAAACAAAACCTCCCCCTAAAGCCTGTTCAGAATGCAAAGATGCAAGACCTGATCGAAAGAGGCCTTTATCAAGAAATTTTCCCATAAGAAAATGAACGCTAGAGGTCAATCTAACAACTTGTCCCGGAAATATATATCCCTGAGTAAAATATTACAGACTTCTCTGTGCTGTGCACCTCTCTAACTACATCCAGATTCACTGACTTGGCAGCGCGCTTCGTATCTAGCAAGAGTTTCTTCTATTCTTTTGAGTTTGTTCTTGTCTCGCTATACATTAGTATTTCCTCTCTGGAGCTCGCCCATATGATGGCTGTGCGGATTCACGTGGCTCGCTGATGTGCTTAACTACCCGTTTATGAAACAAAAAGGGAAATTGGCACTTGCGTGTGTAAATACTGGAGGCCAAATGCGTCCCTGATGTAACTCGGTTGAGTTAGATTGAAGATGAGTGCAGAAACAGAGGCGCAGCTTTCGCCGTGCAGATGAAAGCCCGTCTAACTCGGGATCTTGTGCCTCACGGATAAATCTATGGTTTCAAAGAGGCAGCAGGGAGCCAGCGGAGAACCAGGCTGGGATGCGAGCGATGGATTTGTGACTTCCAGCATTCAAGTCTGCTTCCCTTCCAAAGCATCTCTCATCTAACAGCAACAGGGATGACTTCATTACCTGCATGTCACGCTTTGTTTGGCTCCTCTTCCGCACTCAGATTCTGGAGGACTTTGTGGCTACAAATTCCCACCAACTATTTACAGATAACACACAAAAATGGTTTTGGATGTTTTTTTTTCCTTTATCATTCTTAAATGCCCAGTCTTCCAATTTCAGTGAATTTCTTCCTCCCTCTCCCCTGCTGTTAACAGTAGAAATAAGATGCAGCCCTGCCAGCCTGCTCCAGCCTCCCCATCTTTAGCAAACCCCCCGCTCCCCTTTTACGCGGCTCCTGTCTCAGCCACACTCGATGGAGACACGGAAGGAGGAGAGGCATTGCCGACACGGATGCTGCCTCCACCGGCAAAGCCGAGGGAGATTCAAGGCATAAAAGTCAAGTCAGATGAAGGCACAGATTGGGCAAAGAGTGTGTTTAAGCACAAAATTCCTCCCAGGGAGTCACCAGGGCCGCTCGTGTGCTTCGCACTGAGCACATATGTGAGTGCTTTGCTGAACCCCAGCCAAAATGCAGTTGTTCTTTATGAATGTGGGCCAGATCCTGTAGCATTGAGTAAGGCCGATGAGTAACATTTATTCACACAAGTGGTCTCTGCGGGGAAGGGCTGCCAAGTCCTGGCCCCGTACGATTTTTTTTCTTTAGCAAGCAGCCAGCGCAGAGCTCCATATGGCAACACCAACTCCTCACTCAGCAGCTTGCCTGCTGCCAGCTCCTCGGTGGAAACGACGCAGTGAGGCACAAATCTTCCAGCTCAACCTTGTGTTATAATTACTTTTAAAAAACTGCCAGATCATAGAATCTTAGAATGGTTTGGGTTGGAAGTGACCTTCAAAATAATCTCATTCCAACCCTCCTGCTCTGGACATGGACACCTTCCTCTAGACCACGTTGCTCAAAACCCTGTCCAACTTGGCCTTGATAAATTCCTTAAAATTCTTCCAGGGAGTTTCTTCCTGCTCTGGCTGCCTCTATGGCTGAGGCAGTCCTGGCTGCAGCCAGCGATGCTCTCCCAGAGTAGCACCTGAGCCATTCCCATGCAAAGATGTCTCCCAGATCATGTCCAAAGGGCGTCTGTCCTTAGTGCCCAGCTCCTCAGAGGCCTTGCACATCCTGACATTGCCACAAAAGCGATGGGCTAGCTGGAAAACAGGAGACCTCCCTCCTCATCGATCTCCCGTGCAGCTTGCCCCCAGAAGCTGGGGGCTCTCCATGCCTTGCCTTGGTAGTTTTGCCTCCATTATAATGCACAAGGGAAGATGCAATCCCCTTCAGCCGCAGGTGCTGCCGTTCATCCCCATCCGCCTGGGAGTTACTGCGGCCAAAGGCTGGGTGCGCTCAGAGGCTCCTCCCGAGGGCTGGCAGCAGTGACCACAGCAAGAAACCCCTTGCTACAGCAGAGACACGGCGCAGGGCCCACGCCAGCCCCAGTGCCAGCTGCACCAGCCACAGGGACCCTGCCCGAACCCCCAGCACCACAGGGACCTGGCAACAGAGAGCAGCAACTGCCCATTGAGGGTCTCACACACGTCCCATGCTGTCTCCATCCTTCACCATCCCCTCTTCCGAGCAGCCATGCATTCAATTCCTAGCAGAGATCCGTAACAGAGGCTGACATCTTGCAAAGGTCTCTGAAGATGCTGAGCACAACACTTAAGCGATGCAGCTGCCAGCAAGGATTGGCAGCACGCGATGGGGAGCGCAGCCATCTCGTGTCCCTCACCTCCAGCAGCTGCTCCCCACCATGTCTGGCACAGCCCTCAGTGCCGTCGCCCTCCTCGTAGGGTCTGGGCACGCAGCAAAGCCAGGGGTGACCCCACAGCAGTACCTAATGTACTGTGGGTCCAGCCCAGCCAGGGTCAGGGCTGTTGAGCTCCTGGGCAGGATCAGGCCCAAGCCAAGGCTAGCGGTGAGCCCAGCTTACGCTTACGGAACCTTTCGACATCCCTGCAGCCTCAGCCCTGCCATGGTGCGTGCGGTTACTGCCAAATCAATACGCGCATCTTCCTGGTAAATAATTGTGTCAGTGGGATGTTAATGGTGCACAGTGCTCGTGGTGTCAAGGGGTTTTTTTTGTCAACGAAGCAAAGTCATTCATTTTCCTCCCCCTTCCCCCCACGCCTTCCCAAACGCACAAAATGGGCTCCAGACCCACCTCCTACGAGGAAATGAGAACCAGCCCCGGAGGATCACCCAGCAAGAAGCCTCTGTTCGGAGATCTGACGCCTCTTCAAAGACGGGGGAGCAAATGCGCTCCTACCTCTGCTGATTTATGAAGAACGTCTGCGTCACCGATGCGGGGGAAACGCTTAAACGCTACCAGAGGGAAGGGGAATCGAGCGCTCGCCGCCTGCGCTTAGGGGGTTGCACTGAATAACCCTTCTATTTATTATAGTTTATTTTCATATAATTAGATCTATATTGCATTTTGAAGGAAAACAAACAGCACAGCGACTGCAGCACACACCAGCTAGCAAAATCCACGCCGGTGTGCCACCGCTTGGACCGGCCGATGGCAGGCGGGATGTGCCAAAGGCACCTCTTGAATTGCGGGTGGCAGCAGCCGGCCTGGGACTGCGTCTCCACGTGTGAGGGGACGTGGGGAAAGCAGGTGGCTTGCCCGTGCTGGTGGGGAACGGCCAATATCGCCTCGGCTGGAGGCAGGAACAACGCCAAAGCCCTGGGCAGCCAACCTAGCACCCCAGAAAGGCAGGAGAAAGGCTCAGTTAAGTGAGGAGTACAGCCCAGGGGCATCGGCGGAAGCCGTTGTTTCCTTCCTTCCCCCTTGTATTAAAAAATTCTGGGTGTAAATTTTTCTAAGTTATATCTGTTTGGTTTTAATTTCTGCTGATGCCCCACTGTTATTTATGCTCTTGAAATACAGTAGCAGGCACGTGGACAGTGTTGCATTCATGAAATACAGCCCCTGCCTATAGTATTTATTGATCAGCGCAGTAAATAATCCCAATAAGCACGACTCGCCTGAGCGAGCAGAGGACACGGCCGAAGGCTGCCCGTCTGCCAGGGCCTGACGCACGTCCCTTCCAGGGCTGGCAGGATGGCACCAGCAGCACAGGGCTGACAGATCCGCTCCCAAAATGCTCTTTTTCCTCTAAGAGAGCCAGTGCAGTTCCCAGGCTGATCCTGGTGGCAGCTGTGCCCTGTGCTGGCACAGGGCTCCCAGCCAGGATGGCCACTGCTGTGGGGACATCCCTGGGGACACGGGATGCAGCCATGTGCCCGCCGTGGGATGCTCCCAGGTGATGTCAGAAGGGCAGCAACAGACAAAAAGCTCTGCTGGGAGGAGCAGAGGCACCCGAGGGACAGTCACACCAGGAGCTGGATCCCCACAGCACCCTCAGCACCACACACACCAGGCAGCCAGGAGGCCACTGCTAGAAATAAAGGTGCTCAGCGAGGAGCTTTTTTTGGTTTGATTTGACCACGCTTGGGGAGAAGAGGAAGGCAGTACATAACAGCCCTGTGCATAAGTGGTTGCTTGATTAGCATAGTTAATGTCTGTGGAATTTATTCAATGTTGGAATACTTGCACTTTTTCCAGGAGAAAGGCAACAGGGGACTCTGTGTAATGCTGCCCATACAGAACTGTGTCTCTCAGCTGTCCCAGGTATTTCCCTGGAAGCCCTCCCTGTCCTGCATCAATCGGAGAGACCCAAGAAACCCAAGCGCAAGGCTGGGCAGACTTAGCGTTGCCACATTGGGAGCCATTTAGCTCAAAGGTGAACCCATACCATCCTCAAGGACAGGAGCTTAACAAGCAAAGTAGGAAGATCTGAACCAGATCTCAACCTGATCTCAACCATGCAGCGGCGCTGAACCAAACAAGGTTGATTTCTGCCAGCGAGAAGCCAGTCTCTTAGGCTTGAATTCATACCCAGCTCCTACTGCCACCAGCATTGCCAGAGCTGCCTGTCCACGCCGGGCAGAGCTCGTCCCATTAATGCCAGCTCTCCCAGTGACTCAGGGACTGCCAGCAGCCCAGTGCAGAGCTGTGACATGCTGCCAACACTCAGACTCGCAGCATCCCCTCACCCTGACGCACAACAGCAGCAATGGAGCTGTGGCAGTAACTTCCCCAGCAACGCTGTGAGCTCTGGCCTTGCTAATACCGGTTCATCTCCGGGGGGTGGTAAACAGCACAGCACAGCATAAAAGGGTGCTTTCATCAGCTCTGCTGATTTTTACCCTGGGGCAAGCATGATACCCTGATGGCCTCTCACCAGGGGACAACTTCCAGTTTAGCTGGTCACTGCCCCAGAGAGGGTAAGCGCAGACTGAGACACTCTAGAAAACCAAAGTACAAAATCCTCCCATCTCACTTTGAGGGCTGAAGGCACAAGTCCCCACTGCCAGAGATGTCCCCGTGCGCCCAGCATCAGCAGGGTGGCGGGACCAGTGCCCACTGCGCTCCCCAGCACGCCAAACCCCACAGATACTGAGCAGAGCCACACCACCTTGGCCCGCTCCCTGGCTAGGAGCTGGTTGCCAAGGTCAGACTTGGATCTAGCGATAGAATTTTGTGCTTTGGCTCACAGATCCTGAAAACAAGAGCTTTAATCATTGCTTGCTTTTATGCACTGAGAGCCAAAATTTTCTTGTTAAATACAGTAAGTGATCAGTGCTTGCAGTAAAGAACACTTCAGTGACTGCTTGTGTGGGTAATTATTTCAGGCTTGCCTCTCTTCCCCTCTTGGGAAAAATTACGGAATGTGGAAATTATTGCAAAGCCTCCCCGGACTTGGAATGTTTTCTGCTGGTTACAGGCGCTCGCTCCGGGCAGCGCTTCAGCCTGTGCCTACGCCGTGCTGCCTGGTTGTGCACCCATCCCTGGCAGACAGCACCAGGATCGCATCCTCCGCAAGCAGGTACACGAGTGGCTTTTAGCTCAGACAGGTCTAAAAACCCCAACACCTGTCCTAAGGGCAATGGGAGTCTCTGCTGTGCCAGCCTTGGGGTGAGCCCGTCCTCCCCCTGCCTGAGCGTGGGGCATTGGCACACGGCAGCCAAGCCCAGAAAACATTGATTTTATGGTTTTTCCCCCACTTCTGCATCCCTGAGTGGCATCCATGGATCTGTGCTCTGGAGCCTCAGCTGTGCCACAGCCCTGGCCCCAGGCGGGAGCCCTTTTCTCCCAGAGCTCCTCTCCCAGCCCTCTCTAATATTACGTGATTAAAGTTGCCTTTTAGCTTTTACTGTGATTTTTCCCAAAGATAAAAGACTGCTGTAGAAGCGGAGGGAGCCCCAGCACTAACCATGTCATTGGAGTTGAAGAGTGGGAAGTGTCAAGCTGGGAGCGCTGCGGCAAGGCCAGGGTGTGCAGAGGAAGAAGAGGAAGAGGATGGAGCTCAGCCATCCCATCACTCAGCCCCGGTTTTGATGAAGGAATCAGATATCAAACTGCTGCTCCAGAAGTCAGAGGATGTTTTGCTGGAAAAGGAGATTTTTTTCCCCTTTCTGTGCAAAGCACCCTCAGCCTGCTCGCAGCCGGGTTTGCATCACCCGCTCCCCTGCAAATGCAGCTTCTGGCTGAAGCCTTCGCAGGAGGAGGAGAAAAACCTGGACAGGGGACAACCGTCAGTTTGCACTCATTTCTAGAGAAAGGCTTAGGGTTAGAGAAACACCCAAAACTGGCTTTTAAACACAGGCAGCTCCGCACGCAGTGCGCTCCACAGCAGGGTTTGGCACCCACAGATTTCTGCTGAGCCTGGAAACGCTGGGAAAGGCCAGCCCACAGGGAAGCGGCAGCAGAGGGAATAACCTCCATCTGCAAACACACCACAGGCAGCTCCGGCCTTGGAGAGGAAGGATGACTTAGCACCCCCTCCTCATCCTCATCCCCATCCGCTGCTACCAGAAGCTTCAACCTCATGCGAGAGGAGAGGCAGGGGGCACCCCTGCAGACCCTGCAAGCACAGAGGGCTTCCCGTCCTCTCCACCCAGGCATGGACACATTTTTCTCTGCCCCATTTTTCAGAAGGTGTGGGGTGGGGACCCATCATCCACACAGAGGTTTCGGCAGGAAGGGAGTCATTCCTGAGGAGCATTGCTTCTAAACCACTCCAATATGGCAAGGCAATGTTAACCAGCTGGGAAAATGCTTTAAAGATCCTTAATTAAAGGCTGGCTGTTGCACAAGCCCCTCTCCCATTCCCACCAGAAGCATTTCCCAGTTTCCTGGCCTCTCCCCTGCTGCCCTCCATCCCTCGCACTTTCCTTCCCGCTGGCATCTGCCGGCAGCGTGCTGCAGCTGCTGAGGGGTGCCTCTCAGATGAAGTTTGCACTCACAGCAAAAGGAAAAAAACCACAAAAAAACCACAAAAAACCCCTAAAACATCCTCTCCCTGTTGACTTCCAGGCATGGCTGGAGGCAGCCATGCCTGCATGGATGCTGGCGCTGGGGCAAAGCCGGCGTGGCCGTGCCAGCGTGCCCAGGCACTGGGAGCATCAGCTGTGATCTGCACCACCTCTCACTAACGACAGTAAATTGGGAGAAATGGGGCTGAATCAGACCCTCTAGAGCCTCTGACACCAGCCCTCACTTAATGAGCTGCAGCATCGCTCTGTGCCCGGCCATCCTCCTTCTCCTCCTGCCCACTCGGTGTCCATGGCCGTGGGGAAGGAGCAGTGGTGGCAGCGCCCCGTCCCACAGGTCTCCTTCTGCCCTACACCCATGGCAAGCAATGGGAGGTACACGATGAAGGCCTGGGGCTCGTGTCCCACCAGGGGAAAGCTTGGCAGAAAGGCACCAATTTATTCTTTCCATTGATATAAATCGATTTGTTATGCTGTTTCTAATCAAAGAAAAAAAAAACAAAACCTGAGACTGGCATCACTCCACCTTTGGAAACCACGTCTGTTTGAATGCACAGGCAAGATTTGAAATCTGAACAGAGAAGCAGCTTGCATTCTCAAAATGGCTCAAATAATACTTTCTTTTTTGCATCAAGAAATGCAAATAAACTCAGCTGGTTTCCTCCCAGCAGCCACACCACTTGTGTGTCTCAGAGTTGCTGGGTTTGGGGGGATGGTGGCAGGGAGGGACCAGGGCGGGGGGATCCTGCGGCCGGACGCCCAGAGACACCCTCGCAGCGGGGACACACCAGCAGCGTGCCCTGCCCAGTTCAGACACCCACTAACCCCAGCAGGTTGCTCACAAATAAATTATTAGGTTAATTATTTCAGTAAATAACTACTATTTTCCTAAAAGCACCTTGCTGCCTGCTCCCAGAGGGGCTGAGCACCTGGGCTGTGCTCATCTTGCTCCAACTCCAGTTAAACCAGTGAACAACCTCACCGAACACGGGGACACAGGTTGAACCAGGGCAGCCCAGCTCACTCCGGGAGCAGGCTCAAGCACCTCGTACTCCCATTTTCTTTGTTACATTTGTGCACCCTGGATGGTGCCTGTTTGTACCCGCACGTGGGATCCAGCCCACGCTCCACAGGACTTGGAAGCCACCGCCGGGCACCTGGTTGCAGTTACAGCAGCCTCTCCCTCAGCAGAGGCATTTTCTTGTCTGTTGGGGAATATGGCCTGAGTTTATTCTGTGCACTGAGATCACGTCAAGATCAAAACCAGAGCAGAAGCCAGCGGAGTTAGCAGTCCCGGATGCTACTCAACGGCTGTGTGCGGCGTGGGGGGCTTCGTGGGAAGGCAGGACACTGCGAGGGGACACACATGTCCCTCTCCAGAGCTCTCCTCCATGCCAGCTGGGAAGGAAGGCCACTACAGTTGCACCCAGCAGCAAGAAGCATTGTGGCCCCAGACATCCTTGAGCACAGGACGAGGTTTACTGGTGACGCTCTCCACACCACAGCCCATTTCACCAGGAAGGGACAGCCCCGCCCCGCTTGCCACCCTGCTCCCACAGAGCCACCGAGCCCCCATCGCACACCAAAGAAGCACCAGTGGCCCTTGGGCCAGCACTCAAACACCCAGCACGATGCAGGACTGCACCAGACAAAGCTCTTCTTGGGGACCCCGAGCACAGACACTGGAAACCTTGAGATGCAGCAGCACCCACAGACGCTCCCCGAGCACTGCTGCGTGCCACCACGCTGCTCCGTCCCCAAACGCCACGCTGCCCTTACAGCCTCCCCAGCAACCCCCCACTTACCGACTAGCTCCCGGGGCCAGGATAGCCCTCTGCACCCTCCACAGCTGGGGTGGGTCCTGGGGGGAGGATCCAGCCCCCCACCCTCCCCACCTTTATAGCCCACAGGTGCCCACAGCCCCGGCAGCACCTGGGGATGCAGCGTGGGGCTGATGCAGCTGCAGACACTGCAGGAATGGGGACGGATGGGGCATTTTCAGGGAAAAGCATGGCTTTACCCGCTACAGGTTATTAAACATTCCTAGGGCACGTCAAGATGAAATGTGTGATTGCAAACCAGCCCTGCTCCTCTCCCGCATTTCCAGAGCCATGCAAAGGCAGGGAAGTTGTCATTTCTTCCTTTTTGGAGCCTCTTTTTTATTTCCCTTCCATTTTTGTTCTTTCACTTCTCTCCTCCTAAATTTGGTATAAAGAAAAAGGAGTAAATAAACATTTTGGAAATCTCTTGCAGCCCTGCTTTTCCTGGCTTATGCAGCGTTGGGATGGAGGGGGAGACCTAGGGCACAGGAAGCACAATGGTCTGGATAGCTGGGTTTTCAAAACAAAAATGAGGTTGGAAATGGAAACTTTGGTTAGCTGAGATGGGGATGAAAACTGCATTTCCCACTTGGCAGCAAAGCTGGATCTTCAGCACCCTTTTGCTCTGGCAAGGAAGCGCCCGAGGCGCGCTTGTCTGAGGAAGCGCCAGCGGCGTGCCGGGAGCCGACAGGCGTTGGGTGCTCGCCTGAGTTTCCCAGCACCTGTCAGCCTCAGGGAAACATCACCGACCAGGTTTCTGGGCTTTCAGCAGACTGAGATAGACACAATAAAGGGGAAAAGTGTGGTGCACGTGAGCCTGTGCTTACACTCCGAGCAAGAGCCAGGAGGTTTTGTCCCAGGAGATTTCATCCCGGGCACCTTCCCTCTTGCTACCCAAAGCCGATTTTATTGTCTTGATCTAATGAAGTGCAGTCTTCACCTGGACAGACCCAGAAGTGGCTCCTCTGGACGCAATGAATACAAATACTTGACCTCATGAGCTGCGGGGCAGCAATTAGTTTAAGCAGGGAGTTTGTGTAACACTTCAAAAGTCTTAATCCGTGCGGTCAGCCCTGGCACGGTATTTGCCAGAACCTATTGAGTAGTCTTAATGAGTCTGCAAAGCAAGCTTTCAATACATTTTGGGTCGCTTCAGATGCTTCAAATGGCATAGTCTATATGGTATTGTGCGGCTTTAGAAAGGCCCGGGCTTTAAAAAAGTATGGCTCCCTTTCACAGGGCAGACAGAAACCATCTTTAGAGCCGGGACCCCGAACGCTTTGCATATCAATATGGCTGGGGCTGAATGCGGTCACTCAGCTGAGAAATAGGATCACTATCAGCATTTCCAGGCTTTCACAGGCACTTGGGAAACTTTAAAGCCCTCGGTGGAGAATAATTTGGTCGAATGTCGTGGCTGGAAACAAAACCTAAACAAGCCGAGCGCAGTCCATCACGCGGAGCTGCCAGCGAGGCTGACAACAGGCTCCAGCCGCTCCGACATCCAGACCCCAGCGGGTCGGCGGCCGGGGCACCGGCAGGACCGGGGGGACCCTGCCCTGGGCACAGGGCGCTGAGCCCAACCCAGCAACGGCCGCATCGCTCAGAGGGCTCTGGGGTTTTAACCAGCAGAAAACCTGGCCTGATTCATCTCTTCTTACCGTTCTTTTAGGATATCCCAGTTGCTTCATACTGGTCATAAAGCCCCAGGCGCTGGCACCGCACTGGTGGCACCTGCGCCTGTCCCCAGTGCGCTCGCATGTCGACATGCCGCACAGAAACAGGCAGCTGTTTGCGTTTAACTCCGACATCGCGTTAAGCCCGTCCCCGCACACGTCACCTGTCCCGGCAGCGACCGGATGAGCCCAAGGGCTGAGCGGGGCGAAAGCGCTGAACCTCCCCTGGAGCATCGGTACGGAAAATGTGTCCCTTCAAGGGGCGCAAAGGACGTGCCAGTGGCCGGGACACGGGGGCAGGGAGAGCTGTGCGATGCAAAGCGCGACGTGCCGGTGTAAAACCGCCCCGGTGCTGGGAGGAAAGGGGCCGGTGCCTGTTGCGCGTCCCAGGAGAAGTGGTACCTGCTGCCTCCATCGCCTCCATCGCCTCCATCACCCCCGGAGAGCAGCAGCGGGGAGGGGAGGCGATGGCACGCCCGGTGGGACGGTCGGCTTTGGGATGCCGCGTCAGCTTTGGGATGCTGCACGGTGGAAGAAACCCCAGCCAAAGCGTATTTGCAAACAATGCAGGGCCTGAGGGCCCTTGAAAACACATAATTAGCTCATTAAAGAGACAAATACAAGTCACTAATAAGATATTAGAGGTTAATTAAATGTTTTCCCCATCTTTAATTAAAGGAAAACTAGTTAATTCAGCTTAAACTAATTTCTGCGGCCTCCCATGATGGCCCTCTACAGCTGCAGATTTGAAAATCCCTTGGGATTATCGAACTGGAGGGGCAGAGTTGGGAGCTTTGGTCTGCTCTGCTCGGGTGAATTCGGGGGAAGCAGGGATTTTCGTCCTAAGGGTCAGAATTGCCCCGCTTTATTATCCCAGTTACTCCAACAACGTAAGAAGGAGATGCACAACTCCCTCCCCCGGACCCGGTGTTTATTCAAACCTACTGCCGTTAATTGTTTTTCTGAACGAGGAAATTCCTCTGGACTGTTTTCTGTCTGCCAAACACAGCCCACGCTTGGGGTCTGCTGCTCGGCCGGCCGTGCCCACCACTCGACAGCAGCCGCTGCCCGTGCTCAGCGCCCAAATTTGCTTCTCAGCACCCAAATTTGCTTTAGAGAAAACCCACCGGCCGCACGCCCCAGAGGCCAACTGGTTTCCAAAGCTTTTACTGGGGCTGGCAGAGCCATCGTCCCCACACACACCCACGCGCCCACTCACACGCTCCCACGTGCCACCCAGAACGGTCACGGTTAATACAGATTTGCAAGGTTTATATGGAAGAATATTTAATCTGGTCAGGGAGGGGAGAGGGGTCATCTGTGGTTTTATTTCTTAAATATTTCTCTCTACTCCAGAAGGATCCGTTTCTTGCCGGAAAAGGTCCGATATAAATTAGAACAAAGGGAGGAGGATGCTGGTGGGGAGGCCGTGAGCATCCCTGGACCACGGCATCCACGAGCATCCCTGGACCACGGTCCTGGCTCTGCACACTGCTGGGCAGACCGGGTCCCAGCACAGCAGCGTGGCTCAGTCCCACCCGAAGTCCTGCCCTGTCATCTGATAAAACTTCATGTTGAAGGGTCTGTAAAACTCCCGCAGGCGCTGGACCACCCGCACGTCGATTTTGGGGTGTGGCCGCCCCTTGGATTTCCCCAGGCAGCGGGGCTTGCTGCCGCCCTCCGGCTTCTTCAGGCAGGGAAAGCCCTTGGTCTCGTTAAAATAGAAATGTTTGTCTGTCACCACCCTCTTGAGACCCAGAAAGTCCTGGACACGGCCCATCTCCCCGGCTGGGTCGCTGACGAGCCTCTCCCCACTGACGAAGAGGAATTTGGAGAGGGGGAAGTACTGCAGCCAGTTGTCCAGGTGCTTGGCGTAGATCCCGATCCTCACCGCGCTCCAGCTCGTGTCTATCAGTCCCGTGCTGACGTTTTTGAAGGCCAGGGCCTGGAAGCTGGGGATGGCGGGGTTTTTGGAGAGGGTCTGTGTGTAGTCCGAGATGGCGCGGGTGACGGGGTTGCGCACCACCACGATCAGCTTCGTGTCCCGGGACATGTTGTAGATGCGCCGGGGAGCCTCCTTGGTGACGAAGTAGCTGGGGGTCTTCTCCATCGTGATCTGCCCCTCCAGTGTCCGCGGCATCAGGCTCCTGGGGAGAGACAGGGACGCGGTCAGGGCTTGAGACACGGCCGCTCCAACCTGATGCCGTGACGGGGAGCAAGCCCCGAAACCCAGCCAGAAATGCCCAGGGGCTCCCAGCCACCTCTCTCCTTCCCCTCCTGCCAGGCAGGGACACTGCCTTGTCACATGCCACCGGTCACCTCACCCTCAAAAGCCTTCCCTGCCCAGCTCTCTCCTTTCTGCTCACCTTGTCTCAGCATCCTGTTTGTTCTGTCCCCACGACGGGACCATCCAGAGGGTACTGTCCCCCGCAGCCCCCTTCCCAGCCCTGGACATCCCTCCTGCCCCCTCCTCTTCCACCCCAGTGAGCTTCAGTGGTGGCAACTGGCATCTCAACATGGCCTTTTTGGGACGGGGCTGATTTTCATCCCAGCCTCCAACGCGTCCTGATTGTGCCGACTTGCCACATAGGGTTGCAAAGAGGAAAAATCACGGGGGTGTGCACCTACAGAGGCTAAGCCTGAGTGGTGGCAGGGGATGGAGATGCCCACCAAGGCTCCCACCTCCTCTGCTGCCAGACAGCAAGCAGTTAAGGCCAGGAAAAGACCGTTTCCTTTTTTTTTTTTTTTAAAAAAAA
>WHYT01014979.1:194752-209645 GCA_009806455.1 Tetrax tetrax
CACGTCCCCCTTCTCCTGGGAGGTGGACAGGTCCCCTCTGGCCATCCTGGTGAAGAAGGGACTTGGTTTCCCCAAGGATGGAGCTCCCGAGCCAGGACCGTGGGGCGATGCGGAGCAGCCCGGGCGGGAGGCAGCTGAGGGGTCCCCGCGGGCACAGCCCCCAGCATGTCTCCCCAGCACGCGCTGCCGCGGCTCCCCACCGCGTCCCTTGCTGGCAAACACTGCCGATGAGATGTGCCAGGGGACCCACAGCTCCCGCTGCTGCATCCCGCTGCACCCCACCAGCTCGCTCCCACAGCACCCCACCGACTGATCCGCATGGATGCGGACACGGAGCTCTTGATGGGGCTCAGCAGGGATTGAAACAGCTTCGTTTCCTCTGTGCTCCACAAACCACAGTCCCCGTCCCCTCCATCCCACTCGGGGTGACACGCACGCTCCCCCTTTCTTACTTTGGGAAATGACCAAACCACTCCAACAGTTCTTCTGAACTAAGAACTCCGTGTCTGGGTGCACACAGAAATACATGCCATGCATACACAGAACAAGCACTGCTCCCACCCAGGACTTAACCCAGCAGGCAGGCGCTGGTTTAAAATGGGAAACTGAGGCACCAAGCAATGGCACAGCTTGTGCAGGAGCTGCGTGTGTTCATCCAGCCAAGAAACATCCACCATCCTGACAGAAAATCACTTGCATGTGTCAGAAAACACACCGGGATCCAACCCAAGCCACTCCATGCCCCGAGGCATCCCAGGACGAGCTTGGGAAGTCTCTTGGAAAAAGTACTGATGCCCGAGTATTAACGGTGACAAGGGATAAAATACAGCAAAACCAATCAAGTCTACCTGAGATGTTTCACTTAACTGAAAGGAGAGAGTTGGGGCGGGACAGACTTTCCCACAAGGACTTTCCATTTTGCCTGAACTTGGAAGAATTCTGGTTTTAAAGCTCGAGGCGAGCAGGATGAGGATGGAGCTTCCCGCCGGGCTGCGGCAGGGTCCCAGCTCTCAGCAGCGGTGTTCCAGGACAGGAGGGGGTGTTCAGGGATCCCCGTCCCACTGTGAGAGGGGTCCCAGGGTGGGAGGGGACGGCCACGCAGCAGCCGGGGCTGTGCTCTGGGGAAGCCGGGCTCTGCCCAGCCGCATCTGTTCCTTATGTAATGGGAAAAGGCTTGAGGTTTCTGGGTTTTTTTCCCCTGGACGCAGGAAAGAACATTTTATTAAAAGCATTTGCAAGCGACTCCCTCCCCCAAACAAGAGACAAGAGCCACTTGTGGTTTTTCTTCCCCCTTCTTTTCTTTTTTTTTTTTCTTTTTTCTGGACAGTGCCAGCATTTTCAAAGCCACTTCTTGTCTCCAGCATCCCTGCCTGGCTGCCCGGCCCCTCCGTTTGGCGCCAGCAGTGCCTGGGCAGGCCCATCACATCCATCCTGGGACAGCGATGGGTGCTTTCCCCAGATTTTTCAGCACCTTCTCCTCCCTGCTCCAAATAACCGCACTCATTTCTGCAGCGCTTCCCCGGATGCCACCAGGATTTCTGCACAGCAAAACGGCTCCTTCCTCACGCTGCTCACCCACCCAAAACCCTCTCTGAGCTGAAGACCTAAACCAGTCCTTCTCCTGGGCAATAAAATGTTTATTATTAAACAGCAAACACTTGGGATTACGTGATCTGAAAACCAGGAGAGCCCACATTAAACCACAACACTGCTTTTCCCAGCCTGTGCTCCCCAAATCCGCACCGATTTCAGGAATTCCCGGCTGCACTCAGCTGTTGTAAAAGGCGACGGTTTGGGTTTGCTGCCGTTGCCATCGCAGCATTCCTGAGGACATAAACCGGAGAGGAAACCTCTGAACTCCCTGTGCCACAGCGGCGCTCTCCGAGAGCGCTGACGCAGCCGCCATGTAGAGCGATGTGAGCCTGGATACCCCAGCAAAGGTTTTGCTAAACTATTTTACTAAAAGCCATTTTACCCTCCCTCTTCCTTTTTGCAGAGGGACAGCAGGAGCCAGACTGAGCCCACGGGCAAGGCTGTCCCTCAGGGGTCTGTGGGGCAGAGGGACCCCCGACCCTGCTCACCACAGGCTGCCCAGGAGACCTGCACCCAGCAGCACCAGCGCCTTCCCCGCGCTCATCCTGCTGACCAAGGGCTCCTCAGCGCACCGGGGCAGCACCGACTTTAATCAAAGCCAAGCACACCATCCTAGGGTTAATTAAAATGTAATTAAAGTAGAATTTTTCATAAAAGCCCATGTTGGGGCAGGGATTCCCAGCTCTGCACAGGTACCACGGGAGCGTACCTGTGAGCTGCCATGTGGTGCAGAGACCTTCCCGTGCCAGCACGGCCACAAGCCTGGTCCTCACACTGGGGACAGCGATGGGGCAGCGACATCCCACACAAAACCCCAGTGGAGCCGCAAGCTCTGCCAGCCAGCACTTACACGGACCCTCGGACAGGCTCCGACACATCTACAGCTTTGCTTCCGACGGGAACGCACGGCACACAACCCCTCGCAGGCTGGACGCCACTGACTCGGCTCTAAACCCCCGATCCCGCGCTCGGTTAACGCGGAGCCACTGGTCACTGGGGTCAGGGTGGCAGCGGAGGAGCTGGGTCCCAGCATCACCCTGGGACCGCGTCGCGAGCCGCAGCCTCCGAGCAGTTGATGGTGCAACGCCTCCTCTGCCTCAGTGCCTCAATTGCTCCCAGCTCCTTGCAAGACAATTAGGTTATTTCACATTTTGATTAACTCCCTAATACTTCCCCCTAAATTATCCCAGTTAATTATTGATAACCCCTGACTC
Organism: Tetrax tetrax; assembly: GCA_009806455.1. Lineage (NCBI taxonomy): Eukaryota > Metazoa > Chordata > Aves > Otidiformes > Otididae > Tetrax > Tetrax tetrax. Next base: position 197,560 of record WHYT01014979.1, read on the forward strand.
CCTCCAGATCTGGCTTAAACTGGCAAAGAGCAGAGCAGGCGTCTCTTATGCTCTACTTCAATGCAAGCATTGGCAACTTTCATTAAGTCTAAAGTTAATTCTTATTGCCCTTAAGAAAACACCTCGGGAATGCTAAGCATTACCTCCAAGTAGGCGACACTGCAATGAGAGGGAATTCGTGTTTCAAGAGGAGACCGCATGCCCAGGAGGAGGGATAAAACTCTTTTACCTTTCTATGAAGGGGATAAATTTCAGTTTTTCATAAACAGTCAAACAACTGGCATTTGAGAGGCAGCAGAAATGGGGTTTCCTACCTAGAGATATTCAAATGTGAAACGTTGAAGGAAAATTGCAAAATCATGGATAGGGATGGAAAACACCACCGTCTACCTCCAAACCTCCCAGGAGCTGTTTCGCTCATTATTTCACCAAGCTCTCCCCTCCACCCATCCCCATCCTCCTCTCCCCCTCCGAGCTGTGGTACCTGGTTGCTCGGGGGCTGCTGTATCACCCAGTACTGCTCCCCCAGAGCTGAGCCGACAAGCCCACGTCTCTAATTTCCCCTAATTGCTCTCAGCCCAGGGCTGCTGGACCCCTCCAGGACCTTCCCTCCATTACAGTCAATGGGAAATTGCAGATTACAGCCGTGCTCCCAGGGGCCCTCGTTTAGATTAATTACCTCCTCTGTTGAGGTAGCAAGGTGCAATGACTTACAGCCCTGATAAAAATGCAGAAAGCTGCATTAAATACAGATTAACAGCCAGAGCAGGCAGGCAATCAAAGCAAACTTCAAAAAAAGTGGGCTGACATAACTTTCCAGGGTTAATCGGTTCACGATTCCTCCACTCCGGGATGATTTTGCGGCGGACGAAGGAGAAATCCTCCCAGCACCAAACTGAGCACGTAACGGAACGGATGTGCCCGTCCAAGGCCAACCTCGCTGATAAAAAGTCTCCAGCCCGAGAGCATCCCTGTGCTGGCACCCACACTGGCCGCTCGCACGGCGGCTTTGCACACTCTGCGTGCAACATATCCCCCCCCCCCCAAAATCTTTAGCACGGACACAGGTCCGACTGCTGCCAGAAACATGACGGCAGGCCCCGAAAACCTCGGATAAACCACGGGTGATGGGTGCAGTTTGGATCAGGGGTCGCAGGTTCTGTGTTATCACCCAAAGTGGAAGAGAAAAGGCAGAAAAAGCCTTTTTCCATTATTATTATATAAAAAAACCCCCAAAAAACAACAAAGCACCGAGACAAAAAAGCCCTCGACAAAAGGAAGTGAAAGGCGAGGGGATTTCTGCCGGAGGGGATATGGTTGAGAGCCTTCGGCAGGGCCAAAGAAAGTGACTCTTTCAAGGCGATAAGATGGGCGATGGGATGGCGTGGGGGACAAAACCGGGCGGGACAGCCCAGCTTAGCGGCGGCGAGGGCTCCGCTCGCCCACCCCAGCCCGGCCTTGTCGGGGGTCCGGCTGCGGGTCCAGGGGACCTCCTCTCTCAAAGGCAGGGTGACAGGCTGCCCGGGATGGGGCTCAATGGGGGACAGAACCTTTTTTGTGTAAATGTAAAACAGTTTGGAACCGGGAGAGGGGGACAAGGCTTGGGACAGATTTATCCTCTCAGACAGACACCCGGTACCACCCGGATCTGCATATGAATCGCCCCAACAGGCTTATCGCACCGGCGGGACAAGGCTGCCTTTGTGACCACGCAGCAGCTATGAAGTTGTTAAACTGGAACCAGTTACGTAGACTTCAAGATACCGGCCTTTTCCTTCCAGGCAGCTGAAGCAGGAAGCAGCACAGCACCTTTGCCAGGCATCAGAAAGCAGCGAGTGGGATGGGATGTCAGGAGGGACGGATCCAGCCCTGGTGCCTTGGCTCTGCCAAGGAGACCCCAGTTGCCGGGGGGATGCTGAACCCCCCCACTCCCCAGAGCAGAACTGGGGGTACACATCAGGCAGCCATGCTTGCCCCCCACCCCAGTCCCCTTCATCACCTCCTCTTCCCAGCGGAAGCACAGGCGCATCTGTTGAACCTCAGTGCAAGGCAGGGAAGGCTGAACTCACCAACAAGCCGCCCGGGAGCAAATTAGGCCATGTTCCTTTTTATTCCTAATTACCGTCATCTCCCCTCTCTCCTTCCCCGCCACCCCTTCAGAGGAGGCCGAGGGTCCTGCCAGCACCTCCCTGCGCAGGCAGAGCCCCCCAGGCGCTTTCCGTCCCAGGCCTGCCCTCCATTATTTTTTGATTCTTTCACCGATTCAAAAATGTGCAAATGAGGCCGCGGCTTCCCAATCAGGCCTGGCCAGGAGCTAATTGGCTTTAAGCAGGGAAACCTGAATACGCTAATGATGGCAGTAACAAGCGGTGATGCGCCCGGAAGGGGAGCCAAGCCCTCGGCTCAAGATCGGCTGACTCCAAGACACGTCAATTAACAACAGGGGAGATAATTTATTAATGCTCCTTTGCCCCCCCAGCCCTGCCCTTTGCTCCTAATTACAGTTTGACATGTGAAACGTGGTGGAGGTCCTGCTGCAGCCCCACTCCCAGCCCCTGCATCCCTGGAGCATCCTCCCACCGGCTGGTAGCCCAGGACCACGACTGGAGGGTCTCCAGTCAACGCAAAGGACCCCTGAGGTCTCCCACCACTGGACCATGTGGGACGGGGTCCCTGGGCTGGGGTTCAGCTGGGCCAGGCTGAGAGGAGAAGGGGAGACGTGATGGGTTGGGTGGTACCGCCGGCCAGGGCAGCTCCCTGTGGGGTCCGAGCCCCCGTGGCCCCTTCCCGAGCGGCTCCCTCACTGGCTGCTTCGTCCTGCGAAGGGCGTGGGCTGCAGAGCTGGAGGGAGGCAGCAGGGGGGTCTGCTGGGGGGCTCCGGGGAGGGCCAGGAGCTGGGGGTTTGGCTTCCCGACTGATTCAGCATCAAGATCAGGGGGATGCACTTCCCCTTCGCAAATCCCTGACCCCTGGGGCCACTTGGGATACCACAGCTGCTTTGTCCCTCCATCCAAACCTCTGTGCACCCCAAGTCCCCAGCCCCGGCAGGAAGGTAAGAAAAAGGCCGTTTCCGCTCTCCCCAACACCATGGGGCAGCTGCACCCCCTGCACCCACGTAGGCACAGACCCGTTCCCCCCCACCACCCGCCATCACGCTCATGTGTAGGGCTGGGGGTTGCAATTACGGGCAGCTCAAGGCCCTGAAGGTTGTTTTTTCCCTTTACATGGTTATTCCAGTGGGGTCGTAAAGGCCAAAGGGCTCCCAGTGAATGCACATAACGGCAAATTATTACAAAGAGCAGAAACCAGAGTTAATAAGGACACAGCTCATTCCCTGCTTGGCCTCTGTCAGCATCCATGGGATTCGGAGACAGTCCCACCTCGCCCTTCTCCACTGCGGAGCTGTGATGCATGGTGTCACCCCGAAAACGCAGAGCAGCTGAACTCCCCGTTGACGTCCCCTGGGGACCCGGCCCAGCCAGGTGCCCCCGTGCTCTCGCTGAAGGTGATGCCCCTCGGCCGAAGGCACAAAGCCACAGTTACCCTGGGTCTCGCTGCTTGGGTTAAAACAGGCGAGAAACAGGAGAGCTACGTGCATCTCCAAAAACCGCGGGCTGACACATGCCCGGTTTTGGTGGGACGCTGGATTGGGGCTGCGGAAGGCGAGGGCAGGGCTGCAGCGGGCACGCAGAGCCTGCTCCGTCCCTCCGGAATGACGCCTGTCTGCACGGCAGCAATTAGAAATCCTCTTCTCGCCGCTCGCTCCCCGGTGTCCCTTTGATTCCCGAATCCTGGGGGAGCGGGGACGGCCTGTGGCAGGTGTCCTGCCTGTGACCCGGGTCAGCCGAGGGCTCTGATCTCCAAATGACCCTGCCCGGCAGCGCACATGTACCCGCGCGCAAACAGCTTGCAGATGAAGGAGCAGCAGACTGGAGATGATTTATTCAGGAATGAAAGGTTCAGTACCCCTTTTACAGGCTGTGCCTCGGCACTGTCAGCCTTCATTGCACACAATTAAAGGGGTTAGCTGCCCCGGCCCGCCGCGGCCCTCCTCCCTTCCAGGGGAATGGAATCAAACAAAACCAATCCCCCCCACACGCCCCCGCCAAGCCCCACTCCGGTCCCTCCAGCGTATGGAGAAGGACTTGCAAACTCATCGCACGAGTGGCCCCAAGCTCCAGCCCGGAAAAGCTGCACCGGCTCCGTTCTCTGCCAGGGAGCAGCTCGGCTCTGCCCGGGATGGAGGGATGCAGACGCCCAGGTCTTGTCCCCGCTCGCAGGAGGGGATGCTCGGGGTCGGGGTCTCGGCTTGGCCCGCGGCAGCTTCCAGACAAAGCCCATTCCTGCAGCTGGGGCTTGGCGAGATGCTCCGGGAGCCCGGCACCGGGAGGGTTTTTGCCTCCTCCTATTTTTGCCTCTGGGGCAAGACCCAGCCCCTGCCGCAGCTCCGGACCCCCCTGCACCAGCTCAGCACCTTCCCGCTCCGAGCAGGTCGCGTGTAAGCGACACCAGCAGCGTTCAAACACGGGCTCGGATTTCCCTCTCACACCAAGAGGGGAGATAAGGATAAAAATTGGCATCAGCCGGATTATTTTTATTTTTTTTTCCCTTCTAAGTTGTGAGAACTGATGTGGTGGTTTGGCTGCGGGGGGGAAGCATCACTCCTGGGCGCGAGCGGCAGGAATTCAATGAAAAGCTTCCTTCCTCTTAGAAAAGAAAAGGAAGAAATCTGCTGGCAGCCGCGGCTGCTGATAATCTCTTTCCAAGGCAGTAAATTTTCCTGCAGCTACTCGGCAAGTAATCCGGCAGATTATTACACCTTTCAGCGGAATCAGCCTTTTGAACACGCGCTCCCCTCGCCATGCATCTTGTGTTTTACGACCTGCCTTGCTGCCTGAGCGCAGCGAAACACAAATTACGCTCTTCTGCAACCGGAGCAGAGGCGCCGGCGACAAATTTTGTACCTCTGAGAACTGGGATCCTTGAGCGCTGCAATAAATAAGGAAAAATTTGCTCTTGAAGCTGCACGGGGCTGAGCATCACTGCAATGCGGGGAGGGGACGGGACCCCCCCCTCTGCCAGTGCCCCACGAGCCCAGGCAACGCAACGCCGCTCACACGATGAACGCGTACTTCTGCCTATGTTTTACAGACCAGTTGTCCCCAGTCTGAGCACCGGGAGCAGGCAGTGTGCTTCTGGCAGGCTGCTCAGACACAAAATTTATTGCTGTTTAAAAAAATAGAAAGGAAAAAAAAAAATCCCTGAGATCACTCTAAGTATGTCTAGGGTCTTTGTTTGCAATTGCAAATAAAAACCACACCTATTGGTTTTCACTAAATTATCCTCTGCAGCAACGGGCTGATCGTTCCCCGTTTCCTACCCAGACCAAGGAGAGCACGGGAAAGACATAAAAAGCCCACAAAAACACAGGGTTTTTTTCAGGTTTAGTTACGTGGCCAGCAGAAATGGGGATTCCTCCACTTCCCAACGCTCGAGTGGGCACAGGGAAATCCACTCCGGTTACCACGCCGTTCCTCAGAGACAGATGAGAACGCACGAGGACAGCGGGGTCTCTTGGGTCACCGCATGAGCCGTGCGACACCCATCCCCCCGGCCACCTCCTCCCTCACCCTCCCCGCTCCACCTCACCCCAAAACTATGGCCTCATCCTGTCCGAATGCTCCTGGGACAGAAAATCTGAGCCGCCACCGGGTGCCGAGCGCTGCAGCCGCGCTGGCCTCCCCCCAGGAGCCCCTCCGGCGCAGGGGTCTCCCCACGCGTGAGCACGTTGTCCCCCAACATCTCTGTGCCCATGGGCAGACGGAGTTTTTCCTCTCCCATGGCTTAACCCCAGCATGGCACAGAAGTGACAGAAAAAAAAAAATCAAGAACCAAAACACCCAACCAAAACCAATTACCTATAATTTTGCAGTTGTCTGCGGGGCCTCGGGCTGCTGCACGCCAGCGCCCACCACGCCGCGGAGCTGCAGTACTCAAATTTGAGGCAAAATCCTTCCATATTTCGATATTTTGAGTGCATCCGTCCCCTCGCTGCTGTGCAGTGCCACGTCCTGGGGGACAGCGGCTGCAGGAGGTCCCAGCCTATGAATGGTGTCAGCCTGAGCCACAAGCTCTCAGTTAATTAGCTCAGACTAATTAGCCAGGGTGCAGTGCCGGTGGTGGGACCTGGGATGGGTCCCTGGGATCCCTCCTTGCCTCCATCACGGGGCACAGGAGAGGGGAACCCCAGCAGCCGGGGAGGGTGCCGTGGGCAGGGACCCCACACCGGACACCCCGGTCCCGGCTCCGTCGCAGGTGCAGGAGCAGCGGGAGCCGGCGCGAGGGAGGAAGAAAGGAGGAATCCACACATGTCTGCCAGAGCGAGACCTTCCCGCTGGCCGGTGAATTGACAGCTGCTTTGATTTGATTAGCAGATGCTGAGGAGGCATCGAGACAAGTCCCCAGGGCCATGAATAATCTCCGTGTATTTGTGTTTATTTGATCTCAGTATGGGGCTGGCCCCGCCGCCTCGCCCAGCCCCGGCCCGGACCCTCGCAGAGCGATGGGGAAGGGGCTGCTGGCTCTCCAGATGGCTGTTCCGAGGCGGGAGCTGGCTGTTGCCCTCCGGCACGCGTTCCGGGGAGGAGAGAGACCTTCTCCGCGCTCTTTGCCCTCCTCCATCCACATCTCCTGCACAGCCACCCCACCGGGCTGGGGGTGAGAAAGAGATCCCCCCCAGCAGCTTTTGGGGAAGAAAAGAGATGCCCCCAGCCTCATAGCATTTAACGCAACTCACTCCAACATTTTCAAGTCTTTTCTACCTTTCCTCCTCTTTTCAACAGACAAAAATTGCACTTTCTGATTCCTGGACCAGGAAGCCACACGCCAGGGGCACCAGGTCCTGCTGCCGTCACCAAGGGTCAGATGCTCTTTAGAAAGCAATTAATGCACTTTAGAGTAACGAGCAGGCCATAAACCCCCACAGCCCGACACGTAAACCCACCAGACGTTACCTCTGGACCAGTGTGCCCAAGCACTGCACAGCTATAGGGTCTCCTCCGTGAATTAGGGGACTCAGGGGGAAGGGAGAGCTGGCCCGCGCTCCGAGCTGGACAGCCAGCAGAGAATGCTACTGGGAGAAGAAGCCAAAGAAAACTCCCTCCCTGGGATGCCCCCGGGATGCTCAGCTCCTCTGCCCAGCACCATGGTGCACGACGGCGCACGGACCCGGCCAGGGTTCTGTGATCCACTGGCTACGTTTCATGGAAGCTCCTGCAAAAACACTTTCCCACTCCGGCTTTCCCTGCTGAGCAAGCACCGAGCCTGGCTCAAAGCTTCAGCTTCAAACTAACCACGAGTCGCTCTGAAACGCATCCAAAACTGCCTCCTTTCTACCTAAGAAAGCATACATCAGTCCTCGCTCGTGAACCGGAGCCAGGTCTGAGGTCTGCAACGAAGCCGTGGGGATCCATCAGCGGAGTTTCCAGTGACAGTTTTAATCTCTCTTGGCTGGATCCACAAAGGTATTTGGGAACCTAACGCTCGCCGAAATCACCGGTGACCGCGCGCCTCAGTCACCCTGCGACCGGCATCCCCCGCTCCGCCGAAGGAGGAGAACCGAGCTGGTCCCTCACATGGGGGGACCCCGTCCCCTGCAGCATCAAAACCCTCCGGCGCCAAACACCCAACGCCGGGGTCTGAGCAGGAGGGTGCCCCGGGCTGCCCGCGGCGAGGGGGTACCGGAGTGGGGACAGAGGGGTGATGGAGCCGCCGGCACCAGTCCGGCACTGGACCAGCCCGGCTCTGCGCTGAGCGAGCGGCAGCTTCCAGAAACGGCCCAGAGCGATGCAGGAGCTGCAGGGTTTGGCCCCAGGGAGGAGAAGCACCACGTCGGTGCAGTTACCTCAGTTTCCACAAACCTCCGGGCTGGGTTCCATCGCTGGCAGACGAGCAGCATCACCTGCGGCGTCGGCTCTCGGCTGGCATGTGGGGACGCTCGGTGGGGCTCGGGGCAGGGACCAGATGTCCCGGAGCCACCGCAGGTGTGGGGCGGAGGGGCTGCCCGCAGAGGGGGGGACGCCACGCCGCAGCTGCGCGCAGGCAGGAGGGGCAGAAATGTGCTGAGGCAGCGATGCTGCGATGGCAGGCCCCCCGCTCCGGTCACCAGCCGAGGCTCTGAGAGCTCGAGCGGGCGATCGCTGGGCCGCTGCCCACCTGGCGCTGGCAGGAGGCACGGCCGCACGCTGCCCACTGGCCTGGAACATCACAGAGTCCTTGGAATGGCCATCACCCCTGCGCCTGGCCGGTGCCCACCCGGAGCAGCTCCCGGCTCTCCGCGAACCACGTGCTACACGCGCTCCAGCTCTCGACGGCTGCGAGCTGGAGGAGCTGATCTGCCCTCCCGACCTCCACCAGCGACAAAACCAGAAATAGGGTTTGTTTGGTGCTCATCTCGGGCCGAATGCTGTCATGCTGCTCTTGTTTGGGATGGAAAATGCATCCAGTTTTCCACAGAATCAAAAAAGATTCCCCATCTGTGTCAAATTTGTAATACAGCCTGGAGGAAGACGGGAAACAAATTTAGCTCTTTTTTTTTTCCGCTATCAGAAAAAGCCCCGTTTTCTCGTGAAGCGCAGAGCCGTGCTGCCGTGACGTGAGCCACCACCACTTGCGCATCCCGAGGTGCTCCGTGCCATCCCACCCCACGGCACGTGCCGAAACGCCGGCGGGAGCCAGGCGAAGGGAATTGGGAGAGGAGCCCCGACGCCCAGCTCACAGCCCCGCAGCGGCTGCCGAATGGTTTTTGTCCCTGACACCTGCTCAGCTGCCCCCACGCGTGTGCGGGACGTCTGCCCCCAGTCTGCAGCCCATCCCATGGGAGCTGATAACTGGTTCCTCCACAGATAACGGAGAAATCCAGCCAAGCCCGGAGGACAAGGCTTCGGGATGCAGGGGATGCTGCTGGAGCCCCGCGGGACGGCAGCCCATCCTCCTCCCCTCGCGCTGCGGTTCAGCTGGTCCCCAGGCGAAGGAAATCCCCCACAGAGGACGGAGACGTGGGTGGATTACGCACTTTGCTGGGGGGAAAAAAAAAAAAATTGAAATTAAAAAAAAAAAAAAAAGAAGCGTTTCTCCAGCTTTAGAGAAAGGGGTCACAGAGGCATGGGGAAGGCCAGAGGATATCTCAGAGGAGGCTGTCTCTGTGGATTCTCTGGTGTGTAATAACGTGGCTGTGCTCCAGGTTTCTCCAGTTTGGATGAGCCCCAGGCGCCCGGGTGGAGATGGAGGGGCTCTGTGCGCAGCCCGGCAGGTTTGGGTGTCTCACCCGGCATCGGTGCTCCCTCCCTTCCCTCCCTCCAGCAGGAACAATTGGGAATTCTCTAACAAAACATTTCTTCACTGGAAAAGCGTCGGTTTGTGGCAACCGGAGCTGTTTGTGGGAAAGAACTGGATTTTGATTATTTTTAGCCCGGCTTCCTAAGGAAATGTGGCTTAAGCAATCACACGGTCTGTCTGCCTGCCCGCCCAGCTGTCTGCCCGTCTTCCCCCAGCCACGTCTGATCCCGCCGGCCCATTCCAGCCAGATTTGACGAAGGACAAGGATCAAAAATAGGAAGTTTGCACATGTCCATGAAAAGCTGCCACCAAGGCTTGGCTCAGGGCAAGGCAACTCCAGCACAGCCCAAAACTCGCCGCCCCATCCACGCCAGCCCCACCGGGAGATTGCTGGGCTTCAGGCTCCCCAGGTCCCACTCCACACCAGGAAATCTGGGTGTCCAGCGTTGCGGAGGAAGGAGAAATGCACTCCTGGCAATTAAAACTCATCTGCTGGAGCTGGAAAGGCTCTCCATGATCTTCTCATTAAGCAGCTTCCCGACATCCCTGCCCACCGCACTGGGCAGAGCGGCGCTCGCAAGCGGGAAAATCCTGCCTCTGCCAGGCCTTGGGCACCAGTTAAAGCCAGCATCCAGGCCAGACATCCCAAGGGTCCCAGTCTTGACCCCACATCCCAGGGTAACACCAGCCCCCCGGGACGGCCTGCCGCTGGCTTGTCCCCAAATTGCTTTTTTTATAAGGAAAAAAAATGAGTGAGCATCCCAGCACGCCCCAGCCCTGCGAGGTTGGTGTGTCTGGCCACCACAGCCTCTCCCAATCGGACGAAGACCCTTGGGTTGGGCAGAACGTCGTGTCCACAGCGGGCAGGGACTCGCCCAGCCCTGGCAGACGCAAAGAAAGGGCATTTCTGCAGAGCCCTACCTCCCTTAACGACCTGCAGGCCAATTGCTGCAGCGCAAAACTCTCTTGGTCCAAAGAGAGTCAGACCTGGCTGCCTGGCACTCTGGGGACATGAAAAAGCAAGAAGCACGGGCACCTCACTACCCCAGAGCACAGCACCACGTGGACGCTCACTCACCCACTCACACAGCAGTGGGAATGGTTTGGTGCCCCTGGGCGAGGAGGAAAGCAATAATCCCACCAGCCAGGGGCTTGAATCTATTCCTCATCTCCACGTTAGCATCGTTAACGAGACACTTCAGTACCTGGGCAATGATGGATGGGCGGGGGATGACGGATGGGAGCACGCGGCTAGACGGACAGATCGATCCCCGCGTCCCTGGCAGCTGCTGCCGGTGACCCAGCCCGAGGTGGGGTGCAACCGGGGGCTTTGCGAGGGCTGGGGTCTGCGGCGGAGGTTTGGACGGCGTGTTTGGGCTGCAGAGCCGGAGGACGCGTGGAGCCAAGGCGGTAACCAGTAAGACAGGCTGTATTTAAAGGACTGGTGACACCAAGGCTTGCGGCGGCTGGTGGTCCCGCTGTGAAAGAGCTTCATGAACAGCCGCTGGTAAGGAAGAGCACGGGGGAGACCACAGCCGTGGACACAGTACGTGTAGCGGCACAATTGGGGTTGTTGCATGCTAATACCCAGCCTAAGAAATCACCAACAAGCAGCAGGCGTGGAAACCCCCCGCGGAAACCGGGAAAGGACGCAAATGCTGGGCTCACGCTGGTGGGCTCGGCCAACGCTGGTGAGCACACTGCACTGATGGATCCTGCGCTGCCTTGTGACCCCCATGGGAAATGGTTTTTAAGCAGCGGGGTGGGACGGCACGGAGCAGTGGCTCCCGCTGCCTTCCCAGCCGGCCCGGGTGCTCCGCAGGCCACAGGGATGCCTGGGATGCCGACAGCGATGCTGCGTTCATCCAGGCTCACACCACTCGCTGAACTCTTCTGTTCCACAGCAGATAAAACAGATCTACCTTTTTATCTGTCAGCAGAGGCAGGGCGCTCGCACGGCTCGAGTTCACCGAGCTTGTTTCCATAATCACTAAAGTAAAAAGATGTGGGAAACGCACCCGTTCCCAAATGCCCTGCCACCCAGGAGGACAAGCCCACCGCGAGGGGACTCGAAAAGCTCCCATTTTCTCCGCAGCATCCGACTGGATCGCAGCTTCCCCCAGTCACACGTCTCAACGGCGCGAACGCACACGCCGCGTGAGCTCTCCGGCCACCTTACGGCAGAGTGTCCGTAATCCATGTGGGATTGCGCCCGACTGGCAGGCAGCGCCCGGCCCCAGTTGGGAGCTCCCGACTGCAGCAGCAAAGCCCCTGAGTTTCCCATCCCGATCCCAGGGACTGGTCCAGGAAAGCCCCCCAGAATCGGAGTTGGGGCAGGATGGGGCATTAATGCCGCTCTGTGCTCCGTTTTCCAGGGGAGTGGGAATGATCGGAGCCCATCACGGAGCCCCACCGCCCCTGTGCGCACCAGACGTCCCTCTGTCCATTTGTGGATGAATCGACCCCTGGGATGGATGGATGGATGGACGGACGGACGGACAGCAAGGTAGCCCAGAAAGTGCTGGTCATTTCCATTTCAGGGAGACGCAATCGCAGGGATGGTCTGTCCTGGGACTTGGGGTTCCTTCCGCACCCCGGCGAAGGATGCCCTGCCTGCCCAGAGCGCTTGTCCCGGGGGTGTCTGCCCACGCGCCCCCCAGCAGCACGGGCAGCCAAGGATGTGGGCGCACGCTTGCGGCCAGGATGAACTCTGCTTTGGGATGAGATTTAATGTTGGGGGGGGGGGGGGG
>WHYT01014979.1:221720-235966 GCA_009806455.1 Tetrax tetrax
GGGGGGGGGGGGGAATTAGTTCTGAAAAGTCACCTTACAGCAAATTGATTTCTCCCTGCATGGCAGTAGCTTTAAAGTAAAAAACACAAAACCAAAACAAAAACTTATTTGGGTATTTCAGATAGTTTTTCCTGGTTATTGTGAAAATCTAGATCAGAAAATGTGTTGGGTAAAATATTCAATTCCTCGCAGCCTGCAGAGCCTCATCAAAAACCCATTTGAAGTATTACTCCCAAATCCCTCATGGCAATGGGATATTTTAAGGTCAGTTAAACTTATTATTCACTCAAGATTTTCTTTCAGGGCCCTGCATATTTCAAACAGATTTTTCCCCATCTCTAGCCCAACTGTGTTACAAAATGCTCTTTCCTTTTTATTTTTTTCCTGAAAAAAAAAAAAAAGTTGTCAAAAGCAAAGATACTAATCAGAAACAGCTTCCGAAGTCTTAAACCCCACTGCAGTTTGTACTTGTTACCAGAAAACATCAACGCTATCTCCAGATCCCCAAATCCCCTGACTTTTAAAACAGTGAATGGAGCTGTGCTTGGAAAAAAAGAATTAACTCGAATTTGTTTTTCTTATTTGCAATTCCATTTCCTTGAACCAGGGTAAATACATGGAAGTTTTTTTCTCCCTTCCATTATGCAAGGAAGGAAAGCAACTGCAAAAAGTGCAACCTGCATTATTTTTTTGATTATTTAGCATTTCTAACTTAACGTAACTGCAATTTTGCTCCTACGATCCCTTCTTCCTCCAAGGACACTTTTCTTTTTTAAATAAATAAAGATTATTCAAAGAATTTTAATTTCTGAGGTGTCCTCACACAAAACCTAGGAGGGGTGAGCTCTCAAACCAGCGGTACCTGGGCAGGGTCAGCAGGGTCTGTCCCAGATGAGACCACACAACAACTTCAAATGCAACTTGTCTGGTACAAAATTACAATTTTTTTTTAGAGAAAATACAACAATATCTATTTTTACAACCTTCCACGGAGAAGCTGGAGAGCCAGTTATGAGGTTCTGAAGTAACAAAAAGATTAGCCTTCCCCCTAAAACACCAATGTCTGCTTTCTGCTCAAAACCTCCACAGTTTTGAATCACCAACACTGACCAAACCCAAGATTTCACTTGGAAGATCATTGCTTTCTTTGTATTAAAAAAACCAAAAAAAACCAAAAAAAACCCTAACTTTATTTGAAGAAAATTAAACTTTTGACACAAGAAACCAAAGCTTGGCTTCCCTGCTGACCTGCAAAGGGCTTGTACTGGTGTCTTCCCAAAGAGAGAAGCTTTTCTGGAGAGGAGATGAATCGCCAACACAAAGCAGGTGCTGTCATTTTGGGGGACCCCCAGGAAAGTGTGATTTGGGGTCGTTTGCAAAGCCAGCTGCACGCCTGCACAACCCCAGTCTCCCACGCCTGGGTAGCTGGCTGGTGGTCATGGCAGCGGACAACTAAACACTGCAAAAATCTCTTCTCCTGTCCTGGACAGCAATATTGCATCGTCGGGATTTTCCCACCTTATTTTAGCACTTCCAGATCTTCTTGGGAACTCAGGGAGAAAAATCAGCTGCCAGCCTCGCAGGAGGCTAAACGCGGGGATGGACCAGAGGACGCAGGTTCCTGCTCCCTGAAAGATGCTCAACATTTCTACCCCAGATAATACCTTCACGAATTTCTGAGAGTCACAAACAACATTAAGAGCTCTACCCAAAGCCAGAGCAATGCAGCCAACACAGGAGGCAAATTGAGCAGAGGAAAAAACTGCAAGTGCCCGTAATCTTGCTCCAGAGAGCAAAGAGTTTAGAAATTATTAAACAGTTCTTCATATTTCCAGCCATCTGGCCCGCATTTCTCCATTTATTCAATCAGACATATGTTGCTTTTATCCCACACCACTGCCAGCTCTCCCCTGTTCTCCGAAAACACGTGCATCCTCCACTCGCTGCTCATTTTCAGCTCAGCACAAAGCAGAGGCTGCGCGTTCGGCACGCTGCAGATTTCCAGCAAGTGAAGATGCCCGTGATAGCCACTTCCACCAACAGGTGCCACCAACACCCATTTGTGCCTAAAAAACAGTGTTTGCACAAAACAAGGCAGCTCTGGCAGACCGAGAGGCAATTTCAAGTCGGGAACCACAAAAGCATCACTCCACCAAAGCCAATGGTGTCCTATCGATTCACGCCAGCCTGGCACTGGAAGGAGAGATCTCCTCCAGCTATGAAGATGCAGAGGACCAGAGTCCATGAAGAGCTTGTCTCTCTGGGGACACGACAGCACACGTATGCCAAATCAACGCTGCTCTTCAACCCGACTACGCGCAGGCTCTGCTGTACACTAACACGTGCGATAACACCTCCATGATAGGCCATCCCTGACAAGGTGTAGCACCACAAACCATCTTCTCTGACCAGCCCACTCTTCGCATCTTTCCCTTCCAAGTATGATTTCTTCCTTCTAATGACAGAATGCCCGACCCGGGGGGAACCAGGAGCCAGAACTGGAAATAACAGTTAGAAAGGAAGAAGAACGTGGCTCTGCTCCAGGAACTGGACATCTACAGTCTTCAGAGGCCAAGAGAATGAGGAGATCCAGCAGTCTGTCGAAGGACAGTCAATGCTGGCACACTGGTGTTGGCCATGGGACGAGACTTACGAGCCATGGAGGCTGTTCCAGAGCTGTGATCATCACCAGCAAGAAGACAGAGCTGTTGGCTGGGATCAGGCTTTGCTTCCACCAAGCATGAAAATACCAGCCCTGGCTCTCTTGCCGCCTGGAGATGACTGCTTTCCCATGGCATGACTCTTGTCCCCCACCAGCCCACACCAAAGCACATCTCTGTGTCAGTTTTGGCTGCACGTTCCTGTTCCACGAGGCTCCTCTTCCTCTGATTATTGCCCTTCAAGCAGGAACAGTCTCTTCGAATCCGCGACAGGGCAAGGAGTGAATTACGTTTAATTACACACTGTCCAGGGTCTTAAGTATCAGGCCAAGTGTTACCAGATGTGCAGGGCTCTCCGTCAAAGCCCTCCGCAGCCCTGAATGCCTGCTTGGATATTTAATACGTTGGTATCTGGGGTGTGAGGGTCAGAGCCGGGGTTTCGATGCAGATGTTACAAATCTTTTCTACTCTTACCATCACCTTTTAATAATGCCATAAATCATCAGGCACTTCTCAGGTGACCACGTAATTGCCCATTTGTGTATCTGAGCGAGCCTGTCCAGACTCTTTTTCTCTGCTGGCAGCAAAGGAGACCTGCTGAAAGCAAATTCCAGGGTTCTGCGTGCCCCATCTCTCCTTCAACAAGTCATCTCTGGGCATATGTGCTTCAGATGCATCGTGGCAGCGCAAGAAAAAGACAAGTAACTGATACGGGAAGATTAAAACAAGGTTGGATGGGTCTGTTCCTAATGCGAGCCTTGCTGCTCGCAGCCCTTTGATTGCAGCAGAAATAAAAGATGGAAACTCACTGGAGGCAAAGGAATTAATTAAAAGGAGAATAAAGGAGCATCAGTCTGTTGGAGTCCTGGCATCAATTCTGAGATGAGTTTTGAAGTGGCAACAGTTTTACTTGTTCTTTCAAGTTGTTCTTCTGCATCCTGGACGGTGACTTGGTGAACTAATGCGCAGCACGTGCAGCGCCGGGCGCTAATGCCATCCAGGGACAAGGTGACCCAGCCGGCACAGGACCTACCTGCCATGGCATCCTTCCACCTTCTTCTGTCTCAGGGGTCTTCCTCCAGAGGAAGGAGACTTCTGCAGAAACCAGGTCTCCTCAGGGCCTCATGCCACCCTACACTGAACAGCTTCTGACCACTTGCTTCTGATCCACTGAGATCTTCAAAGCGTGGTGGAGCCACCAGGTTTCACCAGGCTGCCAGCTTTAATTTGGGGCTTGTTAACTGTCTGTGGATGGTTTCGTAACTCTGCGAGAAATAACTGCTGAGGTTTTGCTGTAGGTGAGGAGAACGCCAACGACCGTCAGCCAAATCACAGGTCAAGCTGGGATTGCCTTCAAATACAGCTATGCACATACATATGGACCACAGTCCTTCATAGCTGTCTTCTAGCTCCTCAGACTTCACTTTTCTCATCTTCAGGAGATAGTTGCTTCAAGCAAGAAGCGAAACCCTCCCCATCCCATAACTCCAGGAGCTACAGCCCCAAAAAGCCACCAAGTCTCCTGAGATTCATAACAAAATTGGAAGAGTTCCCAACACTGCCCTCCACCTGGATTCTGCTTTAAACACTGATGTTCAGCTGCCATGAGAAGATCTGTCATTGAGAGAGTCCCAGCTGAGCTCAGGAGGGTTTCATGGCCAAGTATCTTCCCAAAGGGCACTGGTTACCACTTCTCTTCATCCACAAACGTGGCTCCAGCTTCACGCAGGTGCGTGGGGTCTGCGGACCATGTTCAGGTCAGAGCTGGGCTCATTGCACACAGGCAGCCTGTTCTGTACTTCATCAGCCTGCGATGTCACGCAACCAGAAACCCACCCACAACAAAACAAGGTGTAAATGCATTCAGGCCACGGGTCGAGCCGTGATGGAAACGCTGACACGAGTCTCCCGCAGCTGAATACAGCTGGAGTTAGGTGGTCACCAAACCTTGGCAGGATTTAAGCCTGGGTTTGCCTTTATTTTAAAGAATGTTTGCCTAGAAAAAAAAAACGTTTAGAAGAGCTCTTGCACCAAAAAGCGATTAATGCTAAAAAGGAATCACTCATTCAAGGTTCCTGTTCAGAAATTCAGGTTTTATGAACCTTTTACACGACAGAGACCTTGTGAAGTGCTGTGAATACAGCCAGCCCTCACATGCTTCCCAGCACACCTTGAAGCAGAGAAATATTAATTTTTAATACACATAACAAGATCAGGACTGAACAAGGCTGTCCCCTTGTTAGCTGCCTTGTAACAAGACCGGGATCAAATCGAGCGCGCTCTCGGGGAGGATGCGGTGGCTGGGTTACACCAGCACCGTGTGTTCTTGCCATCAGCGCAGTGGGTAATTAGCCGGCAGCCCGCGCTGGGCTAACGATGACAACCCGCTGGGAGCCGTGTGGGCTGTGCTGGGCTCAGCAGTCCCATCTCCTCACCGAGACTGATGGGCTCCAACGCCACCTCCGCTGCCCCGTGGGATGCTGCTGGGGCACCAGAGACGAGCTCCGACGCCCAGCACAGGGCCTGCAGTAGAGCTGGGGACACCCTTCATCGCTGTCTAGAAGAAAGTGAGGGACATGGTGCAGGGACCTGGAGAGCCCCAATGACGGAGCCGGGGGAAGGGAGTGACCCGGAGCCCTTCCAACAAAACCATAGCCCACGGTCCTCCCATCTCACCCGCTCCACCAGAGACGAGATCTGAGCTGCAAACCCGGCGGATGCTGAGCACCGCCATCCGTCTAGCAAACTTTCCTCTCCACACGAATTCCAAATAAATAACAAAGCACAACTTCAGCCGCAGGAGCCAGCCAGGCGCAGCCTGGACCCCAGGAAAACCCAGCGAGCGAGGGCAGGATGATGCTCTGGCTGCTCAGCACCATGCACTGCTGCAAAAAGTTTGGTCCCGTTCCTGCCCACAGCCCCTTCCCCAGACCGGGGCGCTGGGAAGCTCCCGCCATGGCAGCCAGACCCTCGTCTCCACCGCGTGCGCTGATCCGGTGGGATCAGGCCCTCGGGGATGCCTTTCTCCCTTCTCTTTCCGGCAGCGGCCCGGCCCCTGCCCCACGGCTCCTTTGTGAAGGGGAGGCACCAGCAGCAGCTCCGCGCCGCCCGGGTGGCAGCCGAGCGGATGCAGGTTGTCACGCTTGGGTCTCCGACGCCGCAGGGGGATGTTCAACTCCCTCCCTTCCCCCAAAATGGGCTTTTCATGGAGACAAACGATCCCTTCCCTCAACAAAACCTAAATTCTCAGCTGAAAGTACTTGGCAGCCACCCCTTGAAATTTTTCTCATGGCTTGTGTGGCTGAGGAACACGACTTTCTGAAACATAAAAGCAACCGGAGGAAGCGGCCGATGCTCTTGTTGAAGAATAACTTCCCCCGCCGTCCCGGCTACGCGTCCCGCTGGGCTGTTGCTCGCGGGGATGGAGCCGGTAGGTCCGAGCAGCTGGGAAAAGCTCTGCCCGGCTATCAGTAGCCCACCCGGCCCCAGCGAGCCACCGCCACGATGGGGCCGCGTCGGCTGGGGACTGGAGGGGCAGCCAGCATCCCCCTCCCACTCCCCAGCCTCTATTGACAAGCGGCAGCGGTGAGGGATTGACCTGATCAATGGCACTTATCGAGCCCTCTCTGCTCTCCTGGTAATTGGAAGATTTCTTTTGTTTCCACTCCTGTTGACGTTTCCTCCCTGGCCAGGTGTCCGTGGGGGTGCGTTGGCACTCGGAGCGTAGGGGCGCAGGGATGGGAAACAACGGCACGGCAAGCAGCGCGAGGAAAACGGCGGGGAAGGGCAGGGGAGACATTTGGGGCGCGACCAGCACCCACAGCTGGCCTCGAGAAAGGGGAAAAAGCCCAAAATGAAATAATCACAGGTAGGGCTGCAGAGGTATTTCAGGATCCTGCCCCATGGGTGCGGAGAGGCAGAGCATCGCGCGGTCCCCTCCTCGCCATGCCATGGTTTGCTTTGGGGGCTCGATTTCACCAATTAGGGGCTTGATTTTGGCGCTGGTTGCACCCACGGAGGAGCCATCCTCCCTTGGCCCATCCTGCCCACCCCAAGCAGAAGGGTGGAGGCAGCAGCCCCCAGCCCAGGGCCCCCCAGGACTGGGATTTGGGATGCCGCAGGGCTGTGGAGCAGCTGGGAAGTCGGGCGGTGCAGGGGGGCTCTGCCAGGCCCCGTCAAGCAGCACCACGCAGCGCCGGGCAGGAGGCAGGAGCGTGATCTGCCTCCGGAGACGGGGTCTGTCACTTTTCCTGTCCCTTCCCATCAATCACCAGCAGGTCTTTTTTTTTTTTTTAATTATTATTATTTTGCACAGCGTGGTGTTGGCCGAAAGCGGCTGCTAACGCACCAGCAGAGCTAGCCCAAAGGGTGCACGCAGGGGCAGGTGAGGGGGTGGCCGGTTCCTCACTACAACCACAAAACCACCACGCGCGCCCGCGCAGACGCGGCCCCGCACACACGCCCCGTTTTGGGGGCTAAGTAATAAATCAGTCGCAAAGTGGTCAGCCCTTCCCTCAGCAAGGACGCCTGACAAGGTCACATCCGTATTCTCTGCAGACTAATGAGTGGAGATTGCTAATAAGACCTCAGTGACAAGTCACTATATTAATGTAATTCTCTCCCGCTTGTGATCAATTCTCTGTGTTAAGATGCAGAGCGGGTTTGGCCGCATGGGATGCTCGTGCCACCCCCAGCGCCGTGGAGCCGCAGGCTGGGCTGGCCAAGAGGAGTTCATTCCCCTTGTGTCCCTGCCCGGCCGTGGTTTTCCTCGGCGGAACACGTTCGGTCATGTTAAACCATTCCCAGAAGCTCAGCGGCACATCCCACTCCCAAAGTGCCACTGTTCCCCTCAGCCCCCTAGAACATTTCCGTGCCAGCACTTTAACAGCCCAGACACCAAAAGTTCTCTGTAACTGCTCACAAGAAGCTGATTTCAGCCATTTCACCCCGTAGCTCGGTCTCAAACGGTGCTGGTCCCAGCACCCTGCGTGCTCCAGACCGGGGTGGCCCCAAACCGAGCAGCGCGTGCTGGAACATGGATGCTCCCCTCGCTGCGCGGTTCTAGAGCACCTCAGCCACGCAACGCCCGCGTCTCCGCAGGCACAACCCTTGGCTGCCGGCAAAGCCCCGCAGCACGCGGGGTCCAACATTTGCGGTGCAGGGGGATGGCGGGCAGGTTGAAATTCAGTTAGCGGGGCCGGCCGCTCTGCGCCCCGGTTACAGCTCCAGTGGCTGCAATATTCCCCATTTGCATTTCAAACGACTCTTCGGATCCAGAGCGACTCACTTAAGGGATGCATGAATAATTTTGAAGGCGTTTAGGCCTCTGTGATCTGCGAGCTGTCTCGGTGCAGAGGGAGAGGGAGGCAAAGCTGAGGAATTGTTGTGATTTTCCCGCCCGGGACCATCACCACGGAAGGCGAGCGTGTAAAACGCACACGGCCGTGCCCTGAGCACCCACACCTCGGGACCTCAGACCTGGCCCAGGGCAAAGCCCCCGATTGCAGAGCCCAGCCCAGACCACACGATGCTCACTCCGCTCAGGGGGAATTATTCGGACAAGCCCAGGGTAAGACAGCCTGCCAGAGAGATCCGAGCAGGATCCCGCAAACCCTGGCGCGTCACAGCGATGCACGGCATCCCACAGCCGCACATCCTCTTGCAAGGAAGGACTCCTCTCAAACCATCACGCCAGCGGTGCCTGTGCCGGCGCAGACCCGCAGAAAGCCCTCCTGAACGTCCCTGTGCTCCTCACTCAATAAATTCCTAAAGAAACGCACCGGAGAAACGTGGTGGGAGGCGCAGAGGGACATCGAAGAGCTCCGCTGGCTTCTCCGCCGTCCTCCCCCCGGTTGAGGGGCTGATGCTTTTTCAGCTTTCTGGAGCAGAGGGCTAGGATGATTGCAGATGGGCTGATGAGTTTTTAGCTAGCAAATGGGCTGGTGATTTTTTTTAGCACCGCAGAGCAGGGGAAGGAGGGTACAGGTGGGCACGCTGCACCTCCCCAGCACTGGAGCATCTCGGTCTCCCCGACAGTGTCTGGCTTGGTCCTGGCCCGAGCCCCCTCCGCCATCCCAGGACCTGGGACGTGGGGAAGGAGCAGCCGGGCTCGGCTCTCACCCAGCTCCCGCAGCCCCCGCCAGCTCTCACCCTGCGTCCCGCCGGCCACAGGAGCATCCCTCCGACGCCGGCTGGCTCCCTAAGCGGGCGGATTTCCAAAGCCCTTTGAAAAGCCATTTAGAGCTAAGTCCTGGTATTAAACCTGGCCTTTCATCAGTCAGGTTTTCAATCTCTGCCCCAGCCTGTTGCAGCGAAAAGTTTTTTAAAAGGTCAGGAAGAAGCTTTTAAGCATATTTGCCAATTAACTATTGTAACCCCCTCCTCAACGCGACGCGAGCTGCCCACTTCCGTCTCAGGGGACGATAATTACTGTTTTATAAATAAGCTTTGAACTCTCCTAAGTAATAGTCTCTCTTTCCATAAAAGCACCCTCTAAATCCGCTGGCCTCTTCTACTTTCTGTCACTGCCTGGATCTAAAAACAATCTAGGAAAAAAAAAAAAATCCAGATAATACTTTTAAGAAGAAACTCCAAAATCCTCTCTTACTCCGTGATGAGTATTTCTCCAGCCCCTCAATAACTCAACTGGCAGCAACCCTGCAGCTTTCACTGCTGTTTGGGAACTTTTTGTGGGGTTTGATGTCTTTTCAGAAGTTCTCTGGGGTTATATGTAGGTGATAAAAAACCTGCCCGCGTTCATACGTTTCCATTTCTAGCCGCTGAAGTTACAAAGAGTAACCAGGGGAGCGCAAGGAAAAGGGCATGAATGAAGGAATATTTTTCCAAAAGTATTGATTCACATAGCGCTCGTTTTTTTCAAACCAGGCCCGTGATTTCTAGGTGCCCAACTTTACAAATGCATTGCAGCAGCCAGGGATAGCAGCGCTGGCAGAACCCGCCAGCAACTCGGGTTACCCCTGCACGCCCCGCTGCACAGCCCCTGTACAAAACCACCGGTTATCTAAAAGAGACGGCGGCGGAGAACGCATTCCTCAGCCAGGGAAGACCACGACACGTTCCACTCTGCGAGTCACAGCTTTTCTCCGAAAAGCCGCAGCCAACGCTAACATGCGGCTTCCATCGCTTTAGCCCGACGCTAGCTACGTAACGACACGCGGAATAATTCAACTGAATTTTGCCTTGCGGCCGAACCGGGACGAAATTCAGCCTGGCAGACCTGCAAGGAGCACTTCACGGGCTGCGGGTCGGGAGCAAGACTCGGGAGAGGGGGGGAACACCGTCAGCATTGGGGCCAAGCCACGCTCCTCGCCCTGTTGCCGACGCGGACTCCTGTCCCTTTACATGGCTTCAAATGTGAATTCCTCGTCGCGGCAGGAAAAGCTATTTTTCATCCCATGGGACAGCAGTTTGGGAAAGCTCAAACCTTGCACCTATCACACATCGCTTCCCGAGTGCGGGCGGTGAAACGGGGACACACCATGATGGGGAGATCTGTCCGGCTCATTTGGGTGCACACAGCACTTAAACCCTGTCCTAAGTGTAGAGCTGGGACTAAAACCTTGTCTAAAAAGCCAGTGAGGTAAAAGGAACGTAGAGTCCCTCTACACACAGACACGTTTTTTTCATCTAACAGCAAATCCAAAGTATTGCCCATTAAGTAAAAACATCAAAACATCTTCCTCACAGTTAGAAAAATCACAGCTTTTTCACATGTTTCCTGTATTTTTGGATTTATTTTCCAAACGTGGCGGTGAGGGTAGGGGAAGCTGATACAGAAAGGCCCCATTTTTCTAAGGAAAGTTAAAAAAAAAAAAAAAAGAAAGAAAGAAGAGATCACCAAGCAATAAACCCAAGAAGCAAGCTGCCAGACCGTGTTTCTGCAAAGGCACTGAGGAAAACAAGAGCCGCTCTGGGCTGAAAGGCGAGTCCATCAGGAGAGCAGATTAGCCGGTGTCAATGAATAAAGATCGCGTCCCGGAGCAGCTCCGGGTGCATCGCCATCCGACTCCTCGCAAGACGCCTTTGTCTCTTCCCACCTATGTGTTTCTTGAACGCGCCTGTGAAAAGCCCTCCCTGGAAGGGGATACGAGCTCCGTGCCAAAACGCAGCCCGGTGACTCCAGAGTAGCTGAAACGCCGGGTTTTATTCAACAGCTTGCGCTATAGAGTGTCCTGATCTGTCTGTACAATCACAGCACGCACAAAAAACCCCTCAAGGCATCTACTTAGCTCTACTTTTCAGCTGCCAATAACACTCGCAGCAAAAGTCAAAAGAGCAGCGCTGGAGCCGCGTCTTTCCCCTGCCACTCAAAGGCTTCAGGGCTGCGAGGTTCCGCGATAACAAAGTCTGGCTCAAGAAATCCTGGATGCCTTTCAGGAACATTATTAGCTCCCATGAATGGGTTTGAAGGGAGAGGGGGGCGGATAAAGGGAAAAAAAAAAAAAAAACAAAAAACACGACAGGGTCCCAAGCTGGGACACCCCCAGCACCACTCAATGCGCGCACGGAAGCGCAGTGTGTAACGAACCACAGGAAAATTTCCTCCCCCTCCCGTGCAAACCTGCGTACGCTGCATCTGATCAAAAGGGGAAAATGACAACAAAACACTAAACTCAGCCTCCAAGAGACTGAGAGCTCTGGGGCGGCTCCGCAGCGATGCCCGCGCACTGCGCACCACCACAGCCGGCCCTGGGGCTCCGGCGCGGCCACTCATTGGGAAGAATTGGCCAACTTTGGCCATCCCGCAGTACTTTTTACTACTTCTGCCCCAAACTGTAAGAAAACAAGGAATTCTTTATAATTCCTATGAAATCCAGTGCGCGCCATCGCGCAGGGCACAGTTTCGCAGAGCACAACCCCGCACAGTGTGGGGAGCTTCACCCGGGGTCGTTGGGAGCCTTGGCCTGGCCCCGTTCCTGTGTCACGCTTTCTCTGGTTATTGGAAAAAAGCAGGAAGAGGAGATGGAAAAGAGGGACTCGGATTGCAGATCGTACGCCCCCAAAACATCGCCAGCGGAGCAGAACGGCGTCCGCCGGAGAGCCCATCAGAGCGCACGGCCCGCAGCCGCACTTGCACGGGCGTCATACACAACTCAAACACCCCAAATGCCGCCCGTGACCCCAACTCTGCTCCCCCTCACACCGACAAGACCCGTTACGCCCCGTATCAACCCGGCCCAGGGACGCACTCCGTCTCAACGCACACAAGCGAGGGCAGGATTTGACCCCGCACTGTCACTCTGAGCATCTCGTCAAGTTTTTGCTGTGAAGTTCTACATATCACGGGCAAACATCTCCGATTCAATCAAATCCCTAACGTTTGCCTCCGCTCCCATCAAGCAGACGGACGGCAAGGTTCCCGGCTTCCCAAACAGGACACTCGCGCTCCCCGAGCCCCTGCGTGAGCAGAGGAGCAGACACCCCAACATCACGTCTTCTTTTTATTAGGTTTACATTAAGCAGCGCCAAGTGCCAAAAAAATGTTAATGTCACGTCATGCTTGGATTATCCATTAGGTAATTCATGTTGGAGTCTGGAAAAGGTGCTTAATCTTCTTATAATTAGCTAAACTGACAGCAACTCAAGGAATTTCATACGAGATGCTTGCTGCTTGTGCTGAACATTTTCTTTTCACCAGCAAAAAAGGGCTACTCCAGAAAAAAAGGGACTTTGGGCTACTTCAGATTTAAATAAAATAAAATAAAACACTCCTGTAAGAACAAACGGCTTCTGCTGGTAACTTACGTTACAACGCAAACTGCTCGGCTCCTGCCGCAGCAGTGAAATCTCTATGGGACCGGACTACCAAGAAAGATCAAAATAATTCTGTGGCCATACTTCCAAGGGATTTTTTTCGCCCCCCCACATTTATTTAAGACAAGCAATGACCTACAGGTGCCTTGGGGCCGAATATCTTGGCACGAGAAGCAGTTGGCGTAATTTTGGTTTCCTAGCAAGTTCAAATATTTTAAAAATGTTTACACCACTTTGAGATATTCATTGAAAAACCTGAACTTCTGCCCAACTCCTATTTTTCTCCGCTCCAAACGCACCCCAGCTTTAAACATTTAGCTCTGTCTGGCTTAAAAAACCCTCAGTATAGGAAGGTCTTGTAAGAAGACAAAACACGAGAGGCAAAGAGAAGAGGAAACGGAGGAAAATAGTTGTGCCTGTGATTGAAAACACACTTGCTCTATGCAGAGTTAAAGCAAAACACCTACTGATTTTTTTTTTTCTCGCTAGAAAGGATACAACTTCTGCCCAGCACAGTGTAAGCTTCCCCGCGATGCATCTGTCTGCGCCGAAAACCCTCCCTGCTCCCTTTCTCCAAATTTACCATAACCATATGCAGCAACATCTCAGAACATCTCGCTGGTAGCGGGCCAGGCTCCCCGCACGCGCGTACGGCACTAAAAACTCACGACACAGCAAGCCAAAACTGAGATGTATTTCTCCTTCCCTCGCCGCGGTCCATCCTGCTCGGACTACGGCGAGCGATACGCAAGCGTTCCACCTCCCACGCTTCAACTGTGTGCTCGCAGGCATTCAACTCCCGCTCCGCCAAGTGAGATCTATCTCGTAATCTTCCCCCAAAAGAGGAGTTATCACCACGGTTGTTTCTAGAGCCGCGTAGCTACAAACGGGACCGAGGAACGAGCTAATAAATTACGGCGATATTAATACAGTCGTAAAAATAAGTGCATTACTTACTGCGTTTGAAGGTGTGCTAAGCCAATAACTTTACGGCCCAGATGCGGTCGTGCAGAGCTGAAACTCTGTGGGTAAAATTACCGCTAAAATTACCCCTCCCGTTAAACACGCCGACTCTCACAGGTTTTTCTTTTGGCGAGGATCGTTCCCCAAAACAGCGAGAGACGTTAAAAGCACGTAAGAAATACAGGATTCCCGCAGGGGAGAAAAGGATGGCGAGGCAGGAAGGACAGGGAGAGCTACTCCTTTTATTATTTTCAGATGTTTCCCCAAGAACACGGCAGCGCTTTTATAAACCGACGCCTTTGGACTCTCTTCAAAATAACGGACCGGATTCTTTCCCTGCTCCAAGGGACTTAGCGCTCCGACTCCGTTTGGCCCGGCCACGCCACAGTTGGCCAAGAGACGGGAATTTAATAGACACCACATGCACAGTAGCTGCTCTTCCGAACACTTTATCACCCGAAGAGCTCGATCCCATCGGAACACTCAAACCCAAACAGCTCCCTCCAATCGATGCTCCCCCGCCCTTCGAGGAGCCTAAGCAATACCAGTTCACCCTTCCCTTCCTTCGCCGTTTCACCGGCACAGCCGGGATCAAGCCTGGATCCTGCAAGCCGAGGTCCTTCCTCCCCGTATTTTTCTAAGCCACTTGAATAAAATAATTCCCAAAGGAAATCGGGTGGGACGGTTGAGAATAAAGCGTTAAAGATGAAAAAGGCAAAGCCTGAATAATGGGGAAAAAAAGCAAATTTCTGCTGTGGGGCAGCCCGGCTGGGCTGTGCGATGGGGAACACGGACACAGGGGGAACACGGGGGGACACGGAGGGACACGGGGACAGAGGGACCAGCTCT
>WHYT01014979.1:262266-282343 GCA_009806455.1 Tetrax tetrax
CTGCTGGGGACACCCCATTCCCTGGGGCACAAAGAAAGGCGCATTCCGGGTGCCAAAGAAATCCTGTCCAGTGCCGCAGCATCGCTGGCACACGGGAACCGCACCGAGCAGCTGCGCTGGCAGCATCCCTGGGTGCCACTGGCCAAGCTTGGACCCGGAACACGGCATCAGCACTGTCCTGGCTCACTCGTGCCATCACCAAACGCAAAAGAGCCAAGGCCTGGCCTGGGGGTGCCCGCGCTTGGGGGCTCCCGTGGGGCCATCACCCCATCACCGTCCTCCCTGCCCCACGCCTGGAAACGCAGAGGCCGATTTCCAGTCTTAGGCTAAACCCTTCCCTTTTTGTATCTGAAATCAGCAGTGTCTTAATTAACCTATTAATATAATTAGCTCTTTTTATAATTAGATCCCCCCCAGTCCTCCAAGAGCATGGCAGCGAGGGGGAGATCCGTGGCCTGAGACCGGACAGGCTGCAGAGCTGCGCGAAACGCAGCAACGCTCCTGCACGGCTGCACGGTGCTGCAGCTGTGCCCTTGCACGCCCGTACCACGGCACGGCGGCACAACGGCGTGGCTGCACGGCGGCGTGGCTGCAGGGTGGCCCAGCTGCCGGGTTGTGGGGCTGCCTGGCCCATCAGGAGCTTTTCGACGCGAGGAAATAACCACGTGAGTGCGACGTGGAGATCCCTTCCAATTCGCAAGGCAACAGGTTCCCTGGGGGGAAAAAACACGCGGAGGAAAGATTACGACGAGGAAGTGAATCTGTTATCGGGAGCAGTCTGATAAATAAAAATGCGGCCAAAATCTGCCGCGCGGTGCTTGCCAGCTCTTGTCGGGTTTACGTAAGCCATTAGAGATGGGAACTGCTTCACGCTGGGCGAGAGCGGGCGGGAACCGCTCCAGGTCCCTGTTTGGGTTGGGGGGGTGGGAGGGATGTTGTTGTTGGAAGATGCCAATTTGTCAAAATGGAGACGTTTGGCAAGAATATTTTCACAAACTTCTGTCAAAACACAGCCAGGGAGGCTTTGGAAAGGCAGAGGGGGGAGTGCAGCACAGCGCACCGACCCTCCTCATCCTCAGCACAGGGGGTGCAAGCCTGGGGCTGCCGGCAGCGAGCGGGTGCAGCGGTGCCTTGGGCGCTGCCGGGTCCCCCACTGCGCTGTGGGTGCTGCCGCATCTCAGCAGTCGGAGGGGCAGCACCTTTTCCTTTCTCACCTTCAGAATGGGCTTCAAACGCTCAGGGCTCGCTGCCGGGGCCAGGCGCTGAGCGCCATGCTGTCCCCAAGGCTTTCCCAGTGTCACATCCAGATGAGCTGGTGGGCGCCATGCAGGAGGGTCCCAGGCATCGGCTGAGACCCATCGGACAAGGACCAGCTCCCTGCCTTGCCAGCAGCTCAGGCAATTAAAGACAAGCAGTGCTCAGGTGCCATTTTTTAGCAAAATTAGGACATTTTGTTTGAAAAAAAACGATGCCCTGAAATGACATTTTCCATACCTGGTGCCTGTGGCAGGAGACTCCATCGCATCTCTGGCCGCCCAAGGAGGGCTGTGCGGGATGCGGCTCCGATCCCCCGGCCGCGTGCTTTCCCCCTCCGCTAGCGCTCCTTCACCTGCGGCCCTGCTAACACAACCTCCCGGTGATCGCAGCTTCCTGAGAATTCAGTGATCCCGGCGCTGGTGTCCCTCGAGGGACACGGCTGCATTCCCCAGGCGGGAGCGATGCTGCCCCGGTTGGCACCCGCGTCTTCGCACCACACGGGCAGCGTGCCGGCTGTGCCTTCGCGGTGCGTGGCTGGGAACGGCGTTGGGAGGATCTATCCTTGCCCCCATGGAGAGCAGGGTCGGGTGCATGCTGTACCCCAACACCTCCGCCTGCTCCCAAGGCCGGTTCACGCCACGGTAAGCCCTGGCATCAGAGCTCTGCACCCTCGGGCAGCACCCACGGCCCCAGGGGGCTGGCGGTAGGGACCCCACGGGCACCTCCGGGGCACGGCCGGTCCCTAGGGCCGCTCACGGCATGCAGGAACCACCCGGCCGCTCTGGCAGAGGCAGATGAAAGCGTTCGGGGCTGTCACCGGCGTTATGGATGGGCTGGCGGGGAGCGACGCGCAGACACTGTGGATGCGGAAGGAGCCTCTGCGTTTCCGACCCCTGATTGATGAGATGCAAGTGCCAGCCGTGTCACTTTACTGTGTCACCGTTGCCTCAGCCCTCCAACCAGGGCGATTGTCTCCGCTGAAGGACAGGAAGGGTCGTCGTTTCCCCGCCGAGGTCCCAGCAGGAGCGAGCAGGTTCCCGGGAAGCCCCGTGACCTGGCTGACGGCGCAGGAGCCGCAGCGTGGGCGCTCCAGGGTTTCCCAAAGTTTGTTATTACAAAGGAAGAAAGAAAAGGGCTCAAGGGATCAGTGGGGATGAAAAAATGCTTTAGAAACACGGGAGATCATTTAACAGGTCACCTCCGCAGCGGAGTTTGCCAGGCTGATAAAGGCGAGCGAACTTATTAAGGCGCGCACAGCTTGATTCGAAACGGCTGCTCCCAAACAGCCAATTACCCCGGGCCGCTCCAATCCAATTAGGAAGGCTGCTGCCCTGATTACGGGTGGTGTGTTTTACAAATACAGCGCAACTCCTCGGGTTCAAAGAGCAATCCGTAAAAGAGAGCTGGGGAAGAGCCGGCCAGCGCCCGTGGCCGGGGCAGGCAAACCTCATCCCTGGGGATGAGGGAACCACAGGGTCTGGGATGCCCAAGCCCCAGGCACGATGACGCTCGCTGGAGGAACACCCCTGTGACCATCCCTGAGGCAGCACAGCCCCGCCAGGAAGGTGACAGCATCTCCCGGCTGTGGTCCCCACCAGAGGCTGGGCCATGGGGTCATCCAGATGCGGGACACCACCAGCCCTTTATCAGTGCCACCCCTGCAGGGTCTCGGTGAAGACCACCCCTTGTCACCCAGCTCAGCTGGCCTGTGACATTAGCAAGCCTTTCCCCAGAGACCTGGGGAGCCTTGAGATTTATCCACTGGGAATCAAACCCCCCCCCCCCCTCAATGTAACATCGTGGGGAGATTCGCCCTGATCCTGCCGCTGGGGAGGGGCAGGTTTCACAGGCGGGACCGTGGGGGCTTTGCCCGAGCTCGCCAGGGCTGGCTGAGCTGGGCTGGGAGCGGAGGAGGAGGAACAACAAATTGTGTCCCACTCCAACCAGGATCGCGAGTGCCGCGATGCAGCGAGCAGAGCCCATCCCTCCGGACAGGGATTCTCATCACCTGGGGCAGAGGAGATGCCAAACTCATCGCTGGGCTCACCCAGAGGATGAAAAAACTTAAATTCCAAACTCCCTCCTCGCGAGACAGGAAGGGCCAGGGCCGAACCACAGCTCCAGCACCTTCGCCGCCGGCCAAGCCCTCGCCGCAGCCGCTCCGAGGGGTTTGCTCCACAGCCCTGGCGCGTGGCCACCGCTGGGGTGTTGCGCAGCCCCCTGTTATTAAAATGTGTGACAGCAGCTCGAGATGGAAAGTGAAGTTGTACATTCTCCATCTGAAACTCCGGGAGGAATTTCAAGCAGGGGAATGCAATTTCCAGCCTGGAGGAGAGCCAGCAGCACGAGGGCGAGATTTTTCTTAATATGGTTTTGCAAAACTCAAACGCAGAAAATTGCCCGTAGCTATAGCAATACCAGCCGGCCCGAGACAGCCCCGCGTGGGGAAGAGGCGAGGCCTTTGCGCAACGAAATCACCCACCCACCCCAGCCAGCCCGCTGTCCCCTGCCAGCGCCGCGCATCGTCGCGGTGCGGACCACTGAACGACGACACAGAAGGCTGGCATCACCGCAGGGAGGACGTGGCTTCTCCCAGACCCTTGGCACTCGGATATCTCCGCTCCCTTCCACCAGCCTGGGATGGACACGGGTTCAACGGCTCCACCTTATTCTCCTAACGGTGTTTTGGGGCACTGGCGGGGCAGTAGCCGCAGCAGCCACGGGACCCCCCAGCCCGGGGAGCGGTCGACGGCTCACGGCAGTGCAGACACGGCTGGCCCCCAGCCAGCTGCAGTTACAAAAGTGCCTTCCCCCTTGTTTCTGCTTTTGATTTAAATAGTCCCAATAAGGGGATAAAGCAGCCAAAACCCATTGATTTTTTTAAAAGCTCCAATTTAAAAAATAATATACACAAAATGTGCGATTTTTATTAGAGCAGGCAGAGCTGCAGAGTATCAGAGACAGCCCTTCGCTAACCGAAGCCCTGGCCCTGGGACGCCAGCTAGGAGCCGTGCCGTCCCGAGCGCTCGGACACCCTCCGCACGGCGTCCCAGCTCCGCCTCAGCACCGCTTTCCCTCTCCCTCCCCACGCAAACCCAGAGCTGGCTGCCATTTCCCCTTTACCGGTGCCCTCCCAGGCAAAGACGCAAGAGCGACAATAGTTTCGCATCCACCTGGGAGCAAAAGAATTACAGGGCCCAAAGCAAAGGTGCTTTTTTTTTGTTTGTGTAATTTGCTGTCTGGTCGCACTGCTCTGTGGAAGCAGGGTGTTTCTTTACTCTGTTTAGATGTACGGGGGGGAAGGATGCCCCCGTGTTCTTGGGCAGGGAGGGGACAAGGTCTGGGGTCCCGCCATCAGCTTCTCGTTAGCCTCTCTGATACCACTCATGTGCCCTGCGCTTAATTCTCCCTCTCTGCTCCATCAGCCTGCACGACGAGCAGTTGACTGACCAGCCAGTGGAATCTCACCAACAGCTACCTGCTCCCTACAAGCTCGGTAACTGGGTGAAACCGTCACTGTACGTGCATTGCTGTTCTCATTTCCAGCTAACGACGTGCCAAATAGACGTATCGCTAACACGCTGGGAAGCGTCCCATCGATGCATCTGCGGACGCGGGCGTTCGTTTCACCACCCCACGCTCGTTTGCGGCTTTAAATCGATCACATCCTCCTATTTGGGATGGGGGGTGTCAGTCCAGCTCCGAGGGGGGAGGCGAACATGGGGGAACCTGTCCCAGCCACAGTGGGTGAGACCTGGCCCGGGCTGAGCCCCAAACCCATCAGCTCTGGCAGCAACATGGCCAGTTTGGCAGATAAAAATCGCACGCCACACCAAAGTTCCTCATTTCTTTCTCCAAAATGCACCTACAACAGGCTGGGAATAGAGTTGCCACATGGCTCAATCCCAATTTTTAGCCTAAAAATGGAACTGACTCCATTTGGGTCATGCTGTTCCCCGCCTGCTGCTGGGCTGGGGGCTGCCATCTCCACCAAAGGCACTGGGATGGCACTGGTGTGGGACTGGGGAGCCTGGAAGACTCTCCAGCACCCTGCAAAATGGTGGGGGCAAGGGATGGACACCAGCGCCAAGCCCACAGTGCCAATCCCACCGGAGAGAGAGGGGAGGGCTGGAGCCTGCGTTGGGCAGGCAGGACTGGCTCCGTGCCGTAAAGGACCGTCACAGCTTGTCACCTCGGAGGGCAGAGCTGGAGAATTCCATCCTAAACCCTCACAAAAGCAGCCAGTGAGCAGCTTTCCCCCAAGTCGCAGCCGTGTGCCCAGTATTTGAGGGAATCGGCTTTTTTCCAAGCAAATCTGTTCACAAGTTTCCTCTTTTTTAAAGATAAATAAATAAATTAATAAATCCAAACCACCAACCCAAAATATTTGGGGGTAGGGGGTTGTTTTCCTTGTTTGCCTTAAAAAAAAAAAAATAAATAATGTCACCAGGCGCAGATGGCGGCGTTTACGAGTCCATGAAGCTCTGGCATGGCCGCCGCTAATTCCATGCGCAGGTGGGGGGCAGCTCTCATTTGGCTCTGGTTCAGCCAAATATTTGGTGGCCGAAGGGAGAGGAAGGTGTGGGATCGAGGACTGGAACATCTGGAGCCAAGAAATAACGAAATGCAAAGTGAAGTTTGAAAGAGAATTTCTCAAATGGATGAAGGGGGTGGAAAAAGAAAAAACAGAGTTCAAAGGGCTCCCCGCTGCCAGTAAGGAGGGAGGCAGGCTCCCAAGCGTCCTTGTCATGCATTTCCTTGAGTTTTGGAAATGGGGGGGGGGTGTTGCAGGAGGCAAACCAACCACTGGATAAACCCTGGCCAGCTGTGCCTCCAGCTAAACCCGCTCCTCCGCTGCCGGCCACGCGGGTTCTGGAGCTTAGTGCAATAAAACCCGAATTTCTGAAGTTTTCCAGCAGCGGCAGAGGGATCAGACTGTGGCTTTGAGTCAGAATCCTGACTTTTTGGCCCCGCAGGGCAGGGATGGTCCTGCTCCCTGGGCCATCCCTGTGCTCCCCGTGTCCCACGGGTGACACCGGCCGGACCCTGGCTCGGGGCAGCGGGAGCCGGTGCCCCCGCGCATCAGCCAGGCTCACCAGCAGTGTTTAAGACATACACAGGGGAAATGCATCTTCTTTGTCTGTTTTCATTGCCTGTTCCAGTCTTAATTCTGCAAAACCCTTACGACAGCAAAATATTGCACCATTAAGAACAGCTAATGAACAGATAATGAATTGGGTAATGAACGTAACGAGCTAATACTCTCATTGCCCTGAATAGCGACGTGCATCACGTGCACTCATGAATTACAGCTGCCGAAATCAGAGCCCAAGCGGTCGTCAGGTCACGCTGGAGCTGCGCATGCCACGCGTGCCACGACCCCGCGTTCCGGGTGAAAAACGCCTGCTTTCCGACAACGCGTTGGGTCTCACCCGGGAGCAAGGAGAGGCGAGCGGAGCGGAGCCACGGGGAGCGTGAGGGCAGGGTCCGGCCCCGGCAGGCAAGGGCTGATCCCGCTCGTTTCTTGTCATCTGCACGGCACATGCCGGAGCAGCCGTCGGGGAGAGGCTGGAAAGCCTCCAAACTGGGAGAGGGCGCAGGGTACGCTGGCCTCCCCGCAGCCGCGGGGCCGCCGTACCTCCCGCACCGGTAACCTGCAGGTGCCGGGGGATTGCGAGCACTTGCCCGCGTGCGTCAGTATCATCCGTGTCCTGCCTCCCACTACCCCGGCCCCTTCCCGCTCGCACATGGCTGGGAAAGCACTGGGGACAAAAAGCCCAATTTAGAGATAAAAACCCCTTGGCGGTGAGGATCCCCTTGCCCGGGGACAGCAGGCATCTGGTTCCTGTAGCACAGGCACCCACATGTGCTGCATGCCCCCGCGGGCCCCGTCCCCACCCCGAAAAGGCACATCAGCGCTGGCCGGCTCAGCAGGAAGGGGCTGGGGTTTTGTCCGGAGCTGGGCCCTGACAGGGGCTTTCAAACAAATCAGCCGGGCTCTGCCGCGCCCGGGAGAGATGGAGCTGGGACCAAAGCCACGGTGACCTGAGGCTCGTCAGGCCAAGGGCTTCACCCCAGCAGCCCTCAGACCACCATCGCTCCACATGGGCTTGTGGTACCCACCAGCATCCCGTGCCCCAGTGCTTCATCCAAATATTGGGGCGCTTGTGCTCCAGGGCTGCCCTGTCACTCCCCACGCCGCAGTCCCCAGCACGCTCATCCACCCGGGACCCTCTGCTTGTTCCTGACAAACACATCCCGACAGCAGCAGCCCCCATGGGAACTTCACGAATAAACCCCCGGAGCAGCACAGAGAAGGGGAGAGCTGACCTCTGCCCAGAGACGCGGTGGATGCCCCATCCCTGGAAACACTGGCCAGGGCTCTGAGCAACCTGATCTGGTTGGAGATGTCCCTGCTCCTGGCAGGGGGGCTGGACTGGATGGGCTTTGACAGTCCCTTCCCACCCAAACCACTCTGTGGTTCTAACAGCCCGCGCTGGAGGTAGCACAGGAGCATCCCCACCGCTCTGGGTCTCACCCATCACCCAACCCAACTCCTGAGTGCAGACAAAATCAACAAGAAAACCCATAAATCTGAAAACCAGGATTTAGGATCACACTTTGGGGGTGAAACCCAGACAGACGCTCATCCATACTGCACATCCCTCCTGTGCCAGGGCTTAGTCCCCGTCGTGGTTAGGGCTGCCAGGATGAGGCCCAGGGGAGCTCAGTCACGGGGGCCGGGTGCCCACAGCCCCCCAAACAGGGACATGTCTGGGAGGAGCCTGTGCCTCCCAGGGCATCCCTGCCTCCCTCCCCCCACCCTGAACCCTCGCAGCCATCAGAGCTCCTCAGAGCATCCTCTGCCTCCCCAAAACACCCAGGGCTGCCAGGTGGACACCTCAGTGCTGGGAGCCCCGACAATGCTTGCCCACCCTGTGGCAGCCTCCCTGCCCCTCTCCTGTTGCCCCCTGCCCCGCAGCAGGACCAGCCTGCAGGACCCACCATCCCGGGGCTCGTGTGAACGTCCCGTGGTCATTTTTAACCTCAGATCTTTGGCATTATTAATAACGTACATGTGGGTCTCACTTCCCCTGTGGGGTAACATCTGGGGGATATTCATCACGGCCACCGCGGGCTGCAGCCCCCCGCTCTCCCCGCCGGGCGGGATGGGTCACATCTGAGCACTGAGCCACTTGATGTGGAGTCATTAGCATGCAGAGACTTCCAGCCCAATTACTTGACAGATGAAATCAAGATCCATTGGCCTTATTGTTTGCATCTGGAGCGCTGCATCCGCACACACTCCTCCTCCTCCTCCTCAGCCCGGCCGCACCAGCACTGGCTTCATCTGGATGTCGTTTACCACGGCTTGGCATATGGGAATGTATCAAACACACCATAATGAAATTAACCCTGCGCTACAGCGATTATCCACAGCACCTTCGGAGAGGAAGGGATGCACCGTTTCCCAGCCCTTCTTCCTCTCTGCCTGTTTGCGGCAAGCGGAGCCCGCTGGTTTTCCTCCCAGGAGCACAGCCCAGGTGGATCACACCACAAGCTGCTCGCAGCTCCAGTTTTGCAGCCAAGCCGCTGCTCTTCCACCCACCAATTTCACACAAAGGAACAATTATGCCTCGTTGATACCCATTAACAGGTTTGACAGCGCTGAGCTCACTTTGGGAGGGGGGGAAAAAAAAAAAATAAATTAAAAAAAATTGCATCAGAAATATTTGAGGCGCTGAAGTCAGCACACAGGTGTTTGGGCTGACACAGTGCCCGGCAGCACCAGCCCAAGCACAGAGCTCCAAATCCTGGTGATCGCAGCCCAGAAACACGGGCGTGAATTAGGGGAGGGGACGTTCATTCTTGCCATGTGTCTCCCACCGAGCCGATGCTTCACCGGGGGCTCGACTCTGTTGCTGGATGGTGACGCAGGGTCTCTCCAGAGGAAGCCCTGAGTCCTTGCCAGGGCAACAGCAAGCGTTGGCGGTGGGCAGGGAGCAGGGACAGCATCCCCGTGTGGCATCGTCCCCAGGGCAGAGGCGCTGGCATCCCCACTGTGGCTCGCCCAGCACGCAGGAGGGTGCCCAGCCAGCCCCATGGCCAGCTCGGAGCCGCAGCAGGGACAAGGGGCTGCCTCGGAGGCAGGCACCAAGCAGCAGGAGGAATTTGGGTTTCTTTTTCCCCCCCATAACCCATCTGTCCTTAATTTCTTCGGGGGTTTCTCTCCAAATTCTTCAGATTCTACGGCAAATGCTTTGCAGTCCTCAGCTCGGCTCGCCTCGGCGGCTGCCCGGCTCAGGACTGCCTGCAACCGGAGCAGAGCGAAGGGAAAATACCAGCCCCACAAATCCACCCACAAATTCCCCATGTCCAAGCAGCATCACCAGCAGCAAGGCAGAGGCAGCAGGAGCCTTTACTGGGGGCTGTAGCAGCCCATCCCTCTGCACAGCAACGGGGGAGAAGAGATTTTGCGGCAGAGGATGACAGCCCTGGTTCCAGCCTCCATCCATCCATTGCTACATCCCAAACTCTGGCCGGTTTTTGCTGAAATGTTGACCACGTGGTGCCACTCCTGGCCAGGAGGTACGGGCACAGCCATGCTCCTGCTGTGCATCCCTTCCCCTCCTGACGA
The DNA here is from genome assembly GCA_009806455.1 of Tetrax tetrax. Classification (NCBI taxonomy): domain Eukaryota; kingdom Metazoa; phylum Chordata; class Aves; order Otidiformes; family Otididae; genus Tetrax; species Tetrax tetrax. The sequence continues at coordinate 272,162 of WHYT01014979.1, forward strand.
CTGGAGCACCACGAGGCAGACGCCAGCCTTGCCAGAGCTCTGACATTTCCAGGTGCCATTATCGTTTTTAGCAACAAATCATTCGTTTTGCCCTGTTTTGCAATTACAAGATGGTGGCCCTGGGCTACAAGCAAACACAAATGCCTCAGGCTGGGGAGCAAAACGGTGTCGCACGTGCACCCAGCCCCACACTGAGCAGCGGCGCAGTAGGACGTACGCTGCAGTCACTGCTAATTAGTTGCTAATTTTACAGCCTTCTTTATGGTGGCAGTGCCAGTGGCGTAGCGGGACCCCAGGATGTCTAGGGCCAAGCTTAGGGCAGTCGCATGCCCCCTCAGGCACCTCCACCTCTCTGCGACACCGGGATCAGAAATCTCTCCCCACAGCCGTCACGCAAAGCGGAAATTCAGATCCTGCATTACAGCAGGTAAAACCGACCCTGTTCCAGCAGCAGCCCGCCCAAGCCCACATACAGGTTAAGTTTGGGCTCGGTTTTGGAGATTTAAGCAGAGCCTTGGCTCGACACAGGCTGCCTGCGAGAGCATGTTTCCTCTCCAGAGCCTACGCCCAAGCCACGGGTTTGATAAGCGTCAGGACACCGCGCTGGCCTCAGACGGAGAAATTAAACAAATACCTCGCATATTTCAGCGGCTCACGCACGTGAGCAGCTGTAACTGAAGACACGATCCGTCTCGCCCTTCGGCATGTATTGGCAAATCACAGCCTTTCGTTATTTCCCGGAGTTTAATCTGCGTGGAGGCAAAGGCGTTCATCTGGCGCTCGCCTCTCGCAGGGAGCCCCGCTCCCAGCCAATCCCTCAGAAACCAGAAACGCTCCGGGCTTTCCTTTGCACAAACGCCCGCGTGCCGAGAACGCCCAGCCCCAGTCAGGTGTTGGCACAGCCAGGATGTGGTACCCAGGAATATCCAACCATTGGGTTTTTTTTTTAATTCCCACAAATACCACACTTCCAGGGTAACCTGGAACAAGGCAGATAGCAAAATTAAATGGTGTTCGTTGGGGGTTGTGGGTGCCTCTCAGGCTGAGCAGCACCCCCGACCCATCGCCCAGACTGCAGCTCCTGCTCCGCAGCCCACCTTTCACCCCAATGTTACCAGCATTTATCAACGTCTAACATTCGGTTTTTAACATACACAATAAACAGTAAGATGAGGATGCAGCTCAGGGTCGATGCTCAAGTCGGGTCCTGGGGCCATTGGGCTGAAGCACCCACTCACCAAACAGGACAATCACGAAGGGGAGCTGCTCCTGCTGACTCCAGGGATCTCCATCCGGATGGTTTTGGGGGTCACAGCATTGACAGAGACCCTCAAGCAGCCTCTGCTCCAAATCCCAGATCAGCTCATTCTGGGAGGAAGCAGGACCAGCTGCTCCCTCTTTTAAGCCTGGCTCTGGGCGACACCTGAGCCCAGGTGGAGCAGCTCAGCCCCATCAGTGCCCCCAGTCCCACGCTGCCCACCCCACCACCCATTCGCCCCCCAGCCACGCAGGGCAGGATCGGGGCTCACGGTGCCCACCAGGGCCTCCCGGTGCCCCCTTTCCGCAGGGATGATGCCCGGGTCCACGTGCCAGCGAGCCAGACCCATCCTTGCCTGATGCATCCCTCTCTAAGGGGCAAGAAGGGCCGAGCTCTCCGTGGCCATGAGCCGGTGCCTCTGGGCTGGGAAACGACATATTTGCCCATCGCTCAAACTGAAGCGGCTGCTTTTTGGCAGACCGTTAATTACAGCGAGCTTAAAGAGAGGGGAGGTGGGCGCAGCCAGCTTGTGGACCCCGAGAAGTGGGTCAGGATGAGAGCTTTTTGGCAATGCAACAGAAGAGGGTGTCCGGGAAGCGCAGCCGAGGCCGAGCCCACCAGTGGCATTGGAGCCCCCCGCTGCCGTCCCGCAGCGCCGTGGTGCAATGGGACAGCCCGGCCCAGCTCCACGGGGGGCTGCCATCCTCGCTTCGTGGACGAGCTGGGGTCAGATCCCCCAGGTACCGGACACCCCAGGGGGTTCAAAAGCTCTTTGAGCACCCAACCGGCCATCCCTCGCTGCCTGTTTCCACCCGAGCGCCGGAGCCGGAGTGGGACAGGCAGCCCGTCCCGGCTGTGGGCTGGACAGGAAAAGCGGACAACCTCCGAAATTGCATCCTAGGAGCCATCAGTTAAATGAGCTATTTTAATTAAATGCAATCCTGGCCTAGCCAGCGGAGAAGGATGTATTTCATGAGCTTCATTAGCCCATGACCCGTCACCGACCTTGCCCCACGCACGCTCGTGCACGCTCGCAGGCTCGCACACGCGCTGTGCCCACAAACCCCGCACCCTTCAAGCCAGACTTCCCAGGAACAGAGCGTGCCACCCGATTTCTGTCCCGCTGCCTGGGTCCGGGTACGCAGCAGGGATCACACTGTGCAGCATCCCTGCACCCGGACAGACGGACACGGGACGCGGCAGCGGCAGCACCTCCCGCCTGCGTTACATCCCTGTCAGAGCCTCGACGCTTCGCCCGCTGGAGCCAGCAGCTTAAATTAATCCGAGATTAACTAGTTTGATCTCTTGCTCTGAATTTTACGCCTGTGAGACTTTTTTTTTTTAAAGCTCAGAAAAGTTGATTTCCAGCAGAGCTGTCGTGCTGCTGGCAGGCACAGCCATGGCCATAAAACCCCAGCCCCGACTCAAGACGTCAGAGGGGAACAAAGATAGACTGTGATGCAGAAAAGATGCACGCGTTTAAAATAATCCCCGGAGAACGCCACGCAGCCCTGAAGACACATCTCTTCGGCGTCTCTCCTGAGCTGATCTTTTCCTCTTTAAACAAACTGCACCGGTTATTCCCTCCCAGCAGCTTTCCACTCTTTATTTCGCATGGAAAAACGGTGCCGTTCCAAACCAGCATCTCCTCCCGGTCCCACCGGGAAGCCCCTCGCCGGGTGCCGCTGGCCAGGCGCGCGGGGCTCTGGGAGGTGGCCCCTGCCGCGCAGCCGGCGCGAGAGCCCGCGGCTCCGCAGAAAACCTGGGGTTTGCAGAAATTCTTGGCACTCCTCCCACAGCTTCCCTGCTCCTGAAATTAAAGGATCAAGCAGCAGCAACCCCTCCATCTAAATTAAAACGAGCTATGTTTGCCGTTCACGCTAATTGAATTATATTAACCCTGAGCTGGATGATAAGCAGAGCCGTCCCGTTCGGTTCCTGGCTTTAATGTGTTTAGCGTTCAGACAAACGCACGCCAGCGTGTCGTCGCGTTCAAAGTGCAGGAATTTGGTCCTGGGCTGTTTTCACCCTGCCCTGACGGGGCTGGTGGGGAACTTGGTGGGTTTTTCGGTAGCTGAGGTGCGGAAGCTTTGGCGGCACAGGTGATGCCGGATGGTGCCGGTAGCGCTGAGGTGGGCTCGGGGCGATGCCGAGCAGGAGGTGGTACCAGGGATGGGAGCAGCTTCTCCCCTGGATCCATATTCCCCATCTCCACGGGGCGAAAGTACAGCAGGACCCAGCTCCGTCCTCCTCCTTCTGCAGGATGTGGACCCCACGGTGCCGTCCCCAGCGTCCCCATCCAGGCACAGCCACCCACACTCTGCAGCACCCACCCAAAAGCCGGGGCAGCAAAGGGGTCCGGGCTGGGACAGAGCACCCTGAGGCAACAGGACAGAGACACTGACAGAGATGGAGAATGTGCCGTCGGCCCTGGCCCGGCCAAGAGGAACTTAATTTGAAAAAACGCAGGCAGGAGGCTTCAATAAGAGCAGAGGACCCTGCCAAGAGTCACACGTCCTATATCGAAGTGCATACAAGCTGGACATGCAAGAGATGAAGGAAGCACTGTCGGGGCAGGCCAGTGCCAGCCAGCAAATATGTTACAGTGGGAACATGAAATATTAATCACCGGTGCATAAAACAATAGGAAAAAACCCGCCTTTTGAGGCAGCCATCAATCCTCACTCAGCAGGGAACATCAAGAGACGCTAATACCATACAGGTTCTGCTTAAATATTTGCCTTCCTTAATGCTCACGCAAGAAGCATTTGCTTTGAAGTTGGAAATGGACTGTAAATGTCTTTTGTGTGAGGTGAAACATGATAAGACATGAAACCAGGAGGCTAAACTGTAGTTAGTCATCGTGGCTTTACAAGCAATAAATCATTATCGTAGGCAGTAATGTGTGTCGCTTAAAAGCACGCGCCACGAGGATCGCGGAGAGGAGAGCCCCGGCCCGGCGTCGCCGGCCACCGATGGGTTTTTGGGCTGTGGGCTATCGGGGCGGCAACGGGAGCAGCCGTGGTGCTGGACTGATGCTCTCAGGGCTGGACCGATGCTGGTGCAGGGCTGGATGGATGCTCGCAGGGCCAGAGCGATGCCGGCACAGCCCAGAGCATCTTCCCCCGGTGGGGTCTTTCCCCAGGGCCACGGGGGTGATGTGTTTTTGGGGACAGTCCATCCAGCTCCACGCCGGGGTGCGGGGAGGGCAGGGTGCTGCGGACGTCCCCGCACCAGCACTGTCATTGCGGAGGCTGACACCGGCTCTGTTGGCACCCCCGCCGCAGGATGGGGTTTTGGCTGGGGGTGATAAGTCCCACCCTGGGCAAAATCTGGGAGACCCACACAGGGAAGCCACTCTGGAAAATTTGGGATGCGCTTGGGCTGAGGATGGAGCCCATGGCGGGCATGGGAAGGGCAGCACGGCCGCCAGCCCGCATCACGTCCTGGTGTAGCCGGCAGCCACCGCGGAGCGCAGGGGCGTGCCCGGGACAGGTATCTCCCACATCAAAACAAAGATCATGATGAGAAGTGATGTGCACTTGGGAGCGTGAGATAAGACCCCAAAGCAAGTGTATGACTGATTAACAACTAAACCCTCACTAATTGCCTTAAAAAGTCAGATCTCAACAGCTGGGAAAGAAAAAAAAAAAAAAAAAAGCACTATTTAAATTTTCCGTGGGCTAAACATTTTTCCGTCGCGCTCAGACTCGCTCTGAATGTTTAATGTTTCCAGTCATTATCTCCCTAACTAACGCACACCGCAAACTGAAAACAAATTTTCCCACCTCGCGGCTCTGGGAGGTTCAGCTGGATTAAACAAATCTCGGGAGCAAGGTCAGCGGTTGCCCCCTGCCTGGCGAGCGGCCTCTCGGGCTGGGAAGCAACCTGGAATAGGGAGAGATGAAGTTATTATCGGTGAACAAAGTGGAATGAGCCTTTAATTTTCTCCGGCTGTTGCTGGATGTGCTGGGGGGCAGGTGAGCTCCCCGGGACGGAGCGGGTGAGCCGGGCGATGGGGACACATCGCTCTGGACAGCCTCTGCGTCTCGGGGAAATCAGGGTCTGTAGTGTTGGGTTTTTTTAAATTACTATCACTTTGTTTTCTGTAATTGACACAAAACCAACTCCAGCCCTTATTGCCCAAGAAGGAATTAAAATAATCCCTTTTAAACAAACTGATGCTTCAGAGCCCATCATGGGATGAGACCCTGGCACAGAGAAAAACTGTTGATCAAAGGTAAAATTAAATCAAATTACGCAGACAGAAAAGAAGGAGCCATCCCTGCAAGGCTGGGCAGCTCACTGGGAACACGAGTGAAAATTTCAGGTGAAAGCAGCTGGGTGCAGGCGGAGGACTGCTTGGCCAGCTGGCTCGCTCTGCGCTGGCTCCGAGGAATAACGGTAATTAGAACTTATTAGGAAGGTCATTTTCGTTTTCCTCACATAACGTAATTTCTATAGGGCTTGTCGTCTTTATTAGGAGAATTAATCTCAATCTCGCGGTGTCCTGGCCGCTTTGCCATCCACCGGAGCCATCCCGAGGAGGGTCAAAGAGGCAGGTCCTCTTCATGGCATGCAAATAAAAAAATTTCAAAATGTACAAAGGAGGTCAGCTGGAGGCTATGGCGGAGGAAATGAATGACTTTTCAAACAGCCAGGGAAGTTTGCGTCGGCCTGGTAACGTAATTCGATTTGTCATTAAACCCGCGTCGCTGGTGCGGGGCTGCTTTTGCCCAGCCAAGCAAAATCCTCTGATGAAGGCAGAATCGTCACCAGCGCGCTACCAAACCGAGGATGAACGGCAGTGGGGAAGGACTGGCCGCAGCCGGGATGCCCAGTGCCGCAGAGCAAGGGAAGGGCAGCGCAGGATTCCCCCCGCCCCGGGCACTCGCAGCGCTCCGCAGAAGGACGAGGGACCCCGGGTACCCGGGATGGCTGCGGGCGCTCGGCGGAGCTGGGAAGGGGCAAGGGTGGGGTTTGCCTCTGCATCCTGCACCCTCAGCACCAACTGCTGCCAACACCCCCGGCCAAAATCCTTGCTGGCATCACTGGCGTGGACCACATTTCCAGGAAAACGTCCCATCCCTATTTAAACCATCCTGAGGGGTATTTTTGGCTCTGGGGAATTTTCCTTCTCGTTGCTGCAAGGATGGATGCACAAGTCTCAGCATCCTCCAGCATCTTCCTCCACCCCAGCAGCCTCCTTCCCTCCCTGCAACTCCCGGGGAAGGGTTAGGAAAAGCACTTGCACCCTCCCGTGCCTGCGCCCACGAACTGCAAGGCAGCGTGGAAGCGTGGCTGGGTCCCCCGCGGGACACGGTGAGGGGCAGCCCACGAGTGGGAGAAATCATCACCGTCCCCTTGCCACCAGAGCTCCCAGTTTCTTTCCACTGCGGCGTCTCTGGGGGAAACCACCCCCAAAAAACACCAACCTTCCCCGCACCCCACGGGTGAACGGTCCCACGGTCTGCCAGCGTGGGAAGCAAAGGGGCAGCCGAACCGGGGGCAAAACAGCAGATCGAGGGATTAATTGGTCAAGAAGCAGCTTGAGCTTGATTAATAATTACAGCCGAAGGTCATCCCGCTGGCTCCTGCGCTCCAGAGCGAACTTTGCCCCCTCAGAGCAGGGAACTGGAGTCGGGCAAAGCCCAGCTCAAGTCTCCAGCCTCTCTGAGCCTGGTTCTGGGGCAAGGAGAGCTTTGTGAGGCAGGGAAGGGTTGTGGCTTCCAGTCCCGCGGGCAGCTTCGTGTGGGGAAACGATCGGGAGTGGTGTTCTCAGCCCAGAAAATCCCGCCAGCCCAGACGGCACCACAAACACACTGTGAGACAAGCTAAAACCAGCTTCAGCTGGGAAAAAAAAATGCTAACTGGAGTGAAAAGGAAACCTTCCCCAACGAAAGTTATGATCCTGGGAATGCCGGAAGGCCTCCGATGCATCAGCATCCGCCTTTCACACGGCAAAACCTGGGGTAACGGTAACAGACAGGGTGAAAACCACACACACCGACCCCAGGCTCGGGATAAAAACCACACACACCGACCCCAGGCTCGGGATAAAAACCACACACACCGACCCCAGGCCGTGAGACCATGCCGGGCACGAGACGACGCGTGTCCACACCTTGGGTCACCGGCTCTGCAGCTGGAGATGGAGGCTCCAGACGAAACCTGCTCTCAGCTCTCCAGCCAGGGCTCCGGACCCGCATTCGCGTCTGCCCCGCACGCATCCCACCGCCGGCGCAGCCTCCAGCACCGGGCAAACCGAGCAGAGAAGCAACCCCACGGCAGACGCACCAGGGTGCCATCGCCCACGGTTTTTAAAAGAAGAGGTTACTTCCCCAGCACAGTGAATCAGTGCTTTATTCTCAGTATTGACAGAGGTGCAGACCAGCAGTGAGCTCCAGGTAACGAGGTGGTGCGTTGCATTTTTTTTTTTTTTAGTCAGTGCCCTCGTGACGGCGGGATTGAGGCGAAACGCACGCAGAGAAAAGCCTCCGACGTGCCACCGCTCCACTCCGGCGGCGCAGCCTCGCCGAACCGGCCGCGCGTTGCACCAGAGCCGCACCGCCAGCCCCAGGGGTCGGCAAAACCTTTTTGCCGAATTAAAAAAATCCCTGCAGATTGATTTCAGAGAGGAGGACGTGGTTTCTGGGACAGGGAGGGAAGGCCACGAATCAGAGGCTGAATTAAGGAGAAATCAGCGTCGCAGCCCATCCCAGCACAGAGGGAATGCAAGTGTGATTCCTAAAGCCCAAGTTGTGCAAAGCGCAGCCCACAAGCCCGATCCCGGCCTCCCCGGCACCGGCACGCGGCGAGGAGGAACCGTCAGTGCCCGCGGGGTTTGTAGCACAGTGATAGATCTGGGGTAAGGCCAGGTCAGGATCAAACCCAGCGGACACGAGGAACCTAGAACTGTCTCTGCTGCGTGTGAGATGGGCGGAGGGGGAAAATACCTGGATGCTGCCCAGCGGGATCATAAATCATCCTTGCCCTAGCGCCCTGGAAGGGTTTATATAGGGCAATTCATAGCATGATCCCAGCCCAGAATAGCTCCAGGGATTAACCCCAATGCTGACCTCGGCTAATCCAGCGTTACTCCCCGGAAATGCCAGCGGAGCCACCCGGGACTGCGCCGGCCTCTGCTGGCTCCGATTTTGAGGGTGTCCCGGCTCGGCTGAAGTCAGCGGCAAAACCGCCCCAGTGCTCAGCAGGGGCAGGACCGCAGGCGGGCGCGCTGCTCTGACGGCCGAAGCCGAAAGGAGCGGCCGCCGGCTGAGGCGAGGATGCCGGGGAGAGCCGGCGGTTGGGGTGGGGTGAGGGCGGGTAAAACGAAGAGCTGCAGCCTTCGCATCACCCCGACGCATGCGGAACGCCCTCGGGCACAGGTCATATAACCCAGAAAGTGCAGAGCTGCAGCAACACCCTTTGCCCCCTCGCTTCCTCCATGCTCCTCCCGGCATCCCGAATCAGAGCCGCCCGGAGAGGGAACCAGCCCAGGGAAACCGGGAGCTTCTTTGGGGTTTGTGTTGCTCCCGGTGTCCCCTTGGCCGGACGGCGCATCCCGAGGCGTGAACGCGTGATCAGCCCCAGAGCAGCGTGCCAAGTAGAGCAGCTCGCCTACTTCTCCTTCAGGCCCTTGTCTGCCGTGCCTAAAAGAGAGGGAGGAAAAAAATCAGCGCTGGTGTTTCCGGCTCCGGAGCCCCAGCCCCTGTTATACGGTTATTTTGCTGCGTGCAGCCCGCCTCTCGCAGCCGTCGCAGTCCGACGAGCGGGACAGCAAGTCGTGGCCGGGCCGCTGCCATGAACACGGCCTCGCAAGGCCTTTTTCTGATTCGGGGGAAGCAAACAGCACGATGGCAATGGCGAGCAGCCCTGCCCTTCCCCGCAGATCCGTAGGGCAGCCGCGATATCCAAAGCTCCCACCTGACCTCCCTGAGGAGCGAACCAGCAAATCCTCCCAGCCCCATTTTCGCCCTCCTGTCGCACCACCGCGGAAAACCCCCAGTGCTTGGCGGCCCCTCAGGGACACAGGGACCCACGGCCGCAGCCGGGAGCGCCGGCGTTTCACCGCGGGAGGCCGGGGAGCCCTCCCCGAGCCGCCAGCGGAGCGGACTGATTTATTTCGGATGCGAGCGGCTCCTCGGCTTATCTGAACAGCCAGCGACGCCCCGCCGAAAGCAGTGCACCGCGCACTGCGTGGCCTGGCTATCAGCAGCTTTCCCCAAAAAAGAACTACGTGGGCTGAAAGAGCCGCCAAGCCGCGGCCCGTACCTTTTGGGATGAACTTTAGCGAGCTGCTGAATATTCAGAAGCGGGACTGCCCCCTCTTCGGCCCATCGTTGAGGAACTCGTGGCCGAGCCCGTTGCCGCACTTGCCGCAAGACACCTAGAAATGCAAGGAGAGGGTTCGACAGCAAGACAAACTCATGAGAAAAAAAAAAAGTGTTTTGTTTTTTTTTCTGCTGCTTCCCAAGGGGTTGCAGAATTGGCACCTTCAAAGCCCCCGGCCGCTCCTTGCGCTTGGCCACGCTGTCCTCGCGGACGGTGTCGGTGAAGGCCGGCCACGGGGACGAGTGCTCGTACTTGGCGCGGCTGGAGAACAGCTCATGGCCGCACTTGGCACAGACGTAGATGCCTGGGGAGAGCGGGAGGAGAGGGGTCAGCGCTGGGGGGCTGCTAGGGATGGAGGCGGGGGGCAGCGGTGGGGACAGGTCAGCAGGGTGACCCGGGGCACCCCCACATGCCAGACTTTGCCCACGTGGGCCACTGCCAGCTCCTGCTACCGGACCCCCGGGGCCAGGCAGGCGAGCGGGACCTCTGGGGCCGCGGGGCAGGACCCACACCCCCTACAGAAGCCCCTCAGGGGGATGGGCCCCTCCAAGCCAGCCCCTCAGGGACGCCCCCAGCCCCAACTTTGCGGG
>WHYT01014979.1:282703-295668 GCA_009806455.1 Tetrax tetrax
TCCAGCAGCTCCTCACCCCCGGCACCGGTACCGGTACTGGCACCGCACCGACCCTGCTCTCCCGGCACCGGCATCAGCCCCTGGATCCCGGCACCGGGACCGGCCCGCATCCTTCCCCCCGCTCCCCTTCCCCGCCTCACCGACACCTCCCGACTGGCCCAGGTACCGGTGCTGCGGGAGCGGGGGACTCGCGGGGAGGGGGCCGGGGCAGACCCACGCCCCTCCATTAACGGGCGATGGAGCTGGGACAAACCGGGGGCTCCCCCGCCACGCACAACACCGGGGTCTCAGCGGGTGGGGACCACACGCCCCCCCACTCCACACCCACGGAGGGTGACGCGGGCCCGGGCTGGGTCCCTTCGCGGGGTGCGTGGGGCTCCCGGAGGAGGCGGCAGCAGCCCGGCATGCGGCACGGTAAGGGCTTTGAAGGTGAACCGCAGGCTCCTTGGCAGGTTCCAGGAGGGACGAGCTGCACGCGGCTTCCCTTTCCTTCCCAAAAACCCGGCAGCGAGCAGCTCCTCTCCCCTAGTTTTATCCGAGGGCCCGTGGACGAGTCCCGGTGGGCTCCCACAGAAATGGCACCTTCCTTGGTGCCAGAGCAAAAACACCGGAGCCCTTCGGATAAAAGCCAGGGATTGTCCCAGGGAGCCAGCCCTGCGGCCCACGGCAAAGTGCTTGGATGGATCCCCGCTCCCTAATGCCAACGGACGTGTCCATCGGCCAGCGGCTCACCCCGGGGCTGTGCCCGGCATGGAGACACCGGTGTGGGGCCAGCACGGACGGTGCTCCTGCCCGCTGGATGCTGCCGGATCGAATTAGGTCAGGCTCTCGTCTCGGGCGGGCTCAGCTCCCCGCTCCAGCCCCGGGGATTGATGATTTGTGGCAGGAGCCTGGGCAGGGGGAGGAAGGGGCTCTCACTGCCGCACCGTGGGGCAGCAGGGAGCCAAGGAGGCATCGTGTCATGGGTGATGCTCCGTTTGGAAAGCACCTTCCTCCTGATCCACCGGGATCAGGCTAGCAGGGTGGCAGGAAAGGCTGCAAAGAGACTTGAGGGTTTCCAGCCAGGGGGAAGGAGCCGCAGCTGCTGCTGGGAGCCCGTGTCTCAGCGTCGTCCATCCAGACATCTGCTGCTGACCAGTAAGACTTTTCGGAAGGTGAAGCTCTGCCCGTGGTAATGAGAGAGACGGGTGAACCGACTGGGTCCTTCCCAGTGCCATGTCCTGGTGAAAGTGGGGCTGCGAGCTCTCCGGTGACCTGCAAGGGCCACACCATGAGGAGTGCGAAGGTCTTGGGTGGCCCAGGCTCCCTTCGCTCCGTGACGGCCGTCCCAGTCAGCAGCTGCTCTCAGCATCGCCCGTACCCTCTGTGGGTAGAGGAGAGGATGGGGGAGAGGATGGGGATGGCTGGGACACGGGGTGAACGAAGTCCAGAGCAGTGGAAGAGCTGAGCTCAGCCCTGGGACAGCACAGGGTGCTGGGGAGGCTTTGGGAGGGGGTCACTGGGGGATCAGACTGGGTGCTGGGGCTGGCTCTGAGCATCCCAGCAGGCACAGCCGTCCTGGAGCCATTCCCGCGGTGCCAAAGCCTCCACAGCTCCTCACTCCCCCGGCGGCGTGAAATCCACTCCAGTACCCACCAGTAAAACCCCCTGAGAAGGAGCAATGAGGAAGCAGGAGACAGAGCTGGGATCCCACGCTGCCCTACCCATTGCCCAAAGTTCTGTCTTGAGGCTGCAGCCAGACTTTCTTCAGAGCTCCGGAATCAGAGGAGAAGGCAGAGACCTCTCCAGTCAGAGCGCTAACCACCGCGGCGGTTTGGTTTCCGTAGCGGTGTATTGCGGAGATAATTAGATGAGGGGTTTCCAACTCATTTGGCTGCGTGACGAAGCCTCCTCCGCGCCCGGGCAGAGCTGTGCCACTGTCCCCTGCCACTGCCCGTGCTCCGCCCCAGCCACTGGCACCTCCAATTAACTGGAGAAAAATTAATTTTTCAATTCACTCTCCCTGATTTCACAACAAAACCCCAGTTGGGCAGTGCCTGATGGGGCTGGCACCGGTGGGGCAGAGCCTGGCATGGGGAAACTTTCTTTTTCCACACATTTTGTGGGTGCCATGCCGAGCCGTGCCATGCCATGCTGTGCCATGGAGGCTCCTGCTGCCTTGGGAATGTAAAGGGAATATTTTGGGGGGTGATGCTCAAAGACACCAGTTCAGTCCAGGCTGCGGCTTATCTCTGCGTTAGGTCAAGTCCAAGCGCTGAATTTGAACCAGAGCGGAGAGCAAGGAGCCAAAATTCGAGTCCAGCAGGGAGGCTTGCTGATGTTTATGGCTTCGGCGTTGTCAGGAGAGGCGAGGGGGTCAGATCTTGTGTCCCTGCGCAGCCGGGGCGCTCGCAGCTCTGAGGCTCTGCGGAGACGTGACCGTCCCGGGCCGGGTGGCCCAAGCATCGCGTGCTGTCCCCATCCGTCCATCACCCAGCTGTGCCCACCCAGCTTACCTCCAGCGCTCGATGCCGATACTCGCTGGGACCTTTGTATTCGATTTCTCCTGTAAAGAGCAGAGAGAACCCCCCTCCCAGGTGCCCCCGTGGTCGCAGGCTCCAGGGTCTGGGCTGGAAGGTGGCTCAGTGCTGGCTCCTCTGAGCTCACTATTTGCTCTCTGGAGCCAGATCCAGCAGCAAAGCCTTCACTGGGGCTGCTCTGCGTGGCCCCTCCATCTCGGGGTGCTGCCCACCCCCCCGCCACCCACGCCCCGCAGAGGTGGCTGCGTTTCGGCAGCGTCTCCACAGCCCCCGCTGCACTTGACGTCCCTGCCAGCTGAAAACTCCCATACAAACCCAGGCTATTATTATCTCCGTCTTCCACCGTGCTAATGGTCTCTCAGGAAACAGTCACCGTCTTATTTCTTTTTTTTTTTTTTTTTTTTTTTTTTTCTTTTTTTTTTTTTAGCTTTTAAAACCCACGAATACCAGAGCGGTGGTAGCGAAAAGCCAGGCACGACAGAGCGAAGCGTCGAGCCCTCGCCGAGCGCAGGGGAACCGGCGTCCTCGTAACCTGGCGGGGCTGGGGAGCAGCGGCCGGGCAGGACCGGCCAGGGACCAGCCCTGAGGCTTTCTGGTAGGCACAGCTGAGGGCTGGGAACGGCGATGGGCAGCACTGGGGATACTGGGGGATGGCTGTGGCACCGGACTGCCTGGAAACCTGCATGATGAGGGGCAACCAGCCGTGCGTGGGCAACGCGGCATCGGGGAAGGGGTCCCTTCTCAGGCTCAGCTTTGCCGCTCGTTTTTCCCCTGCCCGCTCCCTGGTTTGGTGTTTGGGTGCTTTGCGCGGTGCCCCGGTCCGCTCCGTCTGGATGGCACCAGCCCCTCAGCCAGGGTTTCTGCGGGATGCTGGGCATCGCCGGGGTAGTCACCCGCAGATTATTTGGGGTTAACAAGTGGCTCCTGTAAATCAGAAGCAAAGCGAAAGCCACAAAGCGTGAGATTATATAAACGGCGCTGGCAGCGGCTGTGGCACAGCCTGTAATTAATGCAGTGAAGTGCTTTGAAGATCCAGGGCGACGCGGATGCCGGGGGTGAGGCAGCCCGAGGGGCAGCACCCGCCAGCGGCTCGGCCCCAGCTCCCATGGGACAGCATCCCCGCTCCTGGCACAGGGACACTGCCTGGCGAAGGGGCGGTGGGAGAGCTGGAGCCCCCCAGGAACCCGCTGGGTGCTGGGCTCAGCCCCGCCACGGCACTGTGGAGCCCGTCCTGCAGCCGCCAGCCGCCCTCCCAAAACCACACGCGCACGGCCCAGGAGCAGGGCCGGCCCCGTCGCTTCGGCGGGAGCACAGCCATGGCGGGATCGCGGTGGCTGCTGGGGACGGGACGACGCTTTGCCATGGCTGGGAACACTCTCAGGGCCACGAAACTTTGTGTGTTCGGAAAACTTGTGTGCCCCTCCAGTAAAAACAGAGATGACCAACCCCCCTGCTTCCAGAGCATCCTCACGCTGCACTGGGCAGCCCAAAATAGGGATCACCCAGCTGGAGGTGACGGGGTCCCTGGGGACCCCCCATCCCTGCTTGGTGGCTCGTGGCAGCGTTGCTGGGGACGGCGGGACGGGGGCAGGGACACGCCATGCCTCGCGGTGGCACGAAGCTGAGCCGCTCCCTCCCGTTCCTCCGGCAGCAGCGCCGGCGATGCGAGCGATGGCAGACCAGGCTGCGGCGGCAGCGGACGCCTCTCCAACGCTGGCACCATCCCCGGGCTCACCTCGGCACGGGAACGCCGGTGGGCTACCGCTGCATCCCACCGATGCCAGGGAGGACGGCGGCGGCCACGACGGCTGCAGGCTCGTTTTCACCGCGGACGGGGACGCGAAGCCCCCCGCCTCACCCCAACCTGAGGGGATGCTCCTGGCCGACCTCCCCCGGGCCCCCCAGCCCCGGCTGAGCCCGGCCAAGTCCCGCACGGCCCCGTCCTCCCCCAGCATCTCCCCGTCGGAGAGCCGTGCCGCGCTGCTCCGGCTGCGGGAGGCCAGGCTGGAGGACACCAAGAGACGGCTGTCGGAGGCCGTGCAGGAGCCCCTCAGCCGGCTCAGCCGGCTCATGGCCGAGGAGAGCGGCCCCGCGGCCCGGGCCAAGGCGGGTGCCGGGGCGCAGGAGGTGGGGGGCAGCCGCGGGGCCGGGGGCCGCCGAACGCGGGACTGGAGCCCTTGGGAGCCCGCCCTGAACTGCCGCTACGAGATCTGCTCCTACGGGGACGTGATCCAGGTGGTGGAGGTGGCGCAGCGGGATGCTGAACCCCGGCTGCCACCCCCCGAGGAGCCACCGCCAGCGCAGCCGGGGGGCACGGTGCCGGGAAGAGCCCTCGCCTCCATCACCCTCCTCACCTACGGCTACTTCATCCTGCCGCTGCCGCCCTACGCCACCGGCCTCTGCCTGGGGCTCGTCTGTGGGCTGGTGCTGGGCTTCCTCGCCGTCCTCCTCCTCGTGCCGAAGCATCCGCCAGCGGCACGGGGACCGCGGGGCCGCCTGTGCCCCGAGCTGCTGGTCCCAGGGGAGCCACGGGAAACCCAGCACCTCCAGGTAGGAGAGAGGTGGTTGGGGATGGGGTGCTGGGTGGCGGCTGGAGGGAAGCCCGGGGTTCGGGTGCTGGCTGCCACCCGGGAAGCAGCCAGCTCCTTCTCCCCTCACGCAGGGCTGGATGAACCAGCTGCATGTCTACGACCCTGAGCTCTTCCACCCCTCGCTCACGCACTCGGTGCTTGCCACGCTGGATGGGGCCACCCTCAAGCTCTCCTACCCCAAGAGCAACCTCCCACGCCGAGCCACCTTCAAGGAGGAAATCCTCGACACCGCCTTCATCAGCCACCGCTCTTATGACCTGAGCGGTGCCAAGGTGAGCCCACAGTGCCGGACCCTCTCACGGGAGTGCGGGACTCTCCCTTTGTGGGTACCCCCAGTGCCCTGCCCTCACCGCTGCTCTCCGTGCTGCAGGTCTTCCTTTGCCCCCCCAGCCTGGCCCGAAAACGGACGTGGAACAAGAAATACCCCATCTGCATCCTCCTCCCTGAGCCGGCGGCTGAGGAGTGTGGGAGCAGCGAGGAGCACGACGCGGAGCTGCAGAGGGATGAAGGGACGGCAGCGGTGCCGGCGCAGGATGTCCCAGGGGACTGCAGGGAGAGGTGCCTGTACCTCTTTGGGAGGACAGGGAGGGAGAAGGAGGAGTGGTACCAGCACCTTGTGCGAGCCTCCCGCCGGACCCCCGGCAGCAGCCGTGGCGACGCCAGGGCAGGTGAGATGCGGCCACCGTGGCTTCTGCCCCGTGCCGGGACTGATCCGGGGCAGGAGCCGCACGTGTGGCGGGAGGACAAAGCCTCGGTAGGCAGCATGGGGGGACACGAGGCCGCCCAGAGCATTCGCAGCAGCGGGGAGAGCCCGGAGGATCCCCCTTTCAGCATAGGGCGGGTGGCATGTCACCGCGCGTGCATCACGGCCAGGCGGCATGTCGCCGCTCACGCCATCCTGGACCCACTCGTGTCCCTGTGTCCGCAGGCGTGGGACCGGCTCTGCGGAGCAGCAACGGAGGGAGCACCGAGGACATCCCCTCCGCCGTCCCGCCCAAGGACCTGGCAGGAAGCGTCCGACAGCAGATTTTCCTGGATTACAGCACCTACATGGCCCGATTCACGCCAGCGCAGGCCGGGAGCAGCCCAGACCGGAGCCCCTCTCACGGAGCGCTGGGCAGCCCCACACCCACAAAGGTGAGTGGGACAAATTCAGGGCGTGGGACACGAGGGCTAAGCAGAGCGTGATGGACCCTGCGTGCGGCCATTTCCAGTCCTGTGGTTCCTCTCCTCCCTCCTAGCCCCACGGTCTGAGCAGCCAAGCCGTGGTGCAGGGGGGCACTCGTGGGTCCCACCTCACTCCAGGGGCTCGTGGCTTCCGTCCCCTCCGCAGCTCGGCGAGGACGGGGCCGGGCGCAGCGAGGCGTGCATGGCCTGGATGAACGCGCTGGTGGGGCGCATCTTCTGGGACTTCCTCCGGGAGCGATACTGGGCCGAGCAGGTGTCCAGCAAGATCCAGAAGAAGCTGAGCAAGATCAAGGTGAGAGGCAGGAGCATCACAGCACCCGCGGGAGCTCCACACCGTCCTCAAGGCCCCGCGGTCACGGCGGTGACCATCCCCATGTGGTTTCCCTCCCTCAGCTCCCATATTTCATGAACGAGCTGACGCTGACGGAGCTGGACATGGGCACATCCATCCCCTCAGTCCTCAGCGCCTCCAACCCCACCGTCAATGACCGAGGTAAGAGCTCCGCAGAGCGGCAGGGACCCCAGGGCTGGCTCCATGGCAGCTGTCGTCGAGGTGCCAGCCCAGTCTCCGAAGCAGGGAGGTTTCGGCAGGCACACGAGCAGCCCTCGGCCCCTGCGGTGCTGACAGGGGCTCACCCCGTCCCTCTCCTCGGCAGGGCTCTGGGTGGACATGGAGGTCACCTACAGCGGCTCGTTGCAGATGACGCTCGAAACAAAGATGAACCTCTGCAAGCTGGGGAAGGAGAGTGCCGCAGAGGAGAGCAGCCCTGCAGAGGCCGGCGGAGAGGGGTAAGGAGCTGCATGGCTGGGTTTCCTCCTCCTCCTCCTGCCGGAGCAAGGCAAGAGGGTGCTGGCCCCGGGGCACCCCCGTGATGCTCCCCGGGGCTCGCAGGGCCAGGCCACGGCTGATCCTGCTGGCAGACAGCGACGCGGAGTCATCCAGCGCCGGCTCCTCTGAGGAGGAAGATGTCGCCACCGCGGAGCCTGCGGGAGCACTGGGGGAGCGGGTCCCACCGCCCGGCACCGAGGGGTAAGGGGCCGTTTGGGGACTGCGCCGCGGGGCGGGTGAGGAGGTGCTGTGTGGGGCGTGGTGCTACACCAGCACCGGAGCTCGGGGCTGGTTTCCCCGGGAAGGTGCGCACAGGCACCCGGCACGTGCTGGCAGCCCTTCACGGGGGAGTCCCGTTCCTGCGGAGGGCTCACGGCAGATGGCTGGGGGATGCCAAAACCCAGCACGGCGCTGGGTCTCACCCAGAGACCACTGCTGAGCCGCGGCTCCCCTCGCTTTAGCCACGTCAGCAGCAACAGCACGAGCCGGAAGATCCTGCGGTTTGTGGATAAGATTGCCAAGTCCAAGTACTTCCAGAAGGCCACCGAGAACGAGTTCATCAAAAAGAAGATAGAGGAGGTTTCCAACACACCACTGCTGCTGACGGTGGAGGTGCAGGAGCTGGCAGGCACCTTGGCCGTGAACATTCCCCCGCCGCCGACAGACCGTGTCTGGTACCAGCTCTCCTTCCTCCCGTCGGGGACCCACGCGCATCCTCCCTCCAGCTCCCCTTGCTCCCCACGGCTCTGCCAGGAGCCAGCTCTGGGGTTTTGGGTTCATCTGGGGTGCCAGCAAGCCAGGGCTGTTCCCCCAAAGGGACTCGCGGACCTCAGACTCATTTCTCCTGGTCTCCACCCAGGCCAAGACAGGATCTGGGGACCCAGAGCTCCTGCTGCAACCCAGGAGCCAGGACCCTAAAATGCCACAGCAGGGCCCCACGGGCTGTGCCACGTAGTCAGGCCGTGATGCTTTCTGCTCTCCTTTCCCCTCGCAGGTACAGCTTCCGAGTCCCACCCCAGCTGGAGCTGAAGGTGCGCCCGAAGCTGGGCGAGCGGGAGGTGACGTTCCTCCACGTCACCGAGTGGATCGAGAAGAAGCTGCAGCACGAGTTTCAGGTGCCTGCTCTGTTAAAGGGCTCAGCAAACCCTGCCGAAGCACAGGCACTGCTGCGGTCAGGGATAATCAGACCTCCCTCTGGGCCAGGGTTATCGCTACAAAAAGCCAATGTCTGACCTGGTCTGCCCAGCTTTGGGCAGTCAAGAAACACGACCTGAGTAACCAGCTCTGAGCGCTGCTGCTCTGAGCACTGCAGTGCTGGAGAAAAAGCGGTTTCCTCCCAGTATGTGCAGCCCTGCCCCAAGGAGGGGGAAATAGGAGTGTCCGCAAGTCCCAGGTACTCGCTGGTTTGTTTTCAGCTTCTCACATTTGAGATCTCTGGTCAAAGAGCAGAAATGTCTCCAGATTTTTGGGTCCCCAAATCCCCGCAAAGTGCTGGTCCCTGCCCTCTGCCATGGCCACCCTTGAAGCCATACAGGTGGGCAGGGCAAAGAAAAACTTGGGGCTTGTCCCCATCCTGAGATATCCAGAGCCAGTAACCCTCCAGGGCCAGGTGCCTCCGCTGCTGCCGCGGGGACGGGAGCGCACTTCACAGCCCCGCTCTCTGACCCGAGTGCGGCTCCCACCGAGGCCGCTTCCCGCCAGATGTGTCACCAGTCAGGCAGTGGTATTCAAACCCACTTACTGGTATTCTGAATTCCTCTTTTCAGAAAATCTTGGTGATGCCGAACATGGACGATCTCATCGTTCCCATCATGCGCTCTGGCCTGGATGCTCAGCCGCCCGCGGACCTGCCGGCCAAGGCAGAGACGAGGCTCTGAAACGCAGCCCCACGAGCGGGACAGAGACACCGCACCGAGTTCGGGGACCTTGCTGGGACACGGAGCCAGCCAGGACCTGGCTACGCCCTGGGCTCTGAGCTTCTCCGGCCATCTCATCCTCAGCACTTTTGTCAATGAGCCTCCTCCTTAAATCCCACAAGCACACATTCAGAGCAGAGCCAGACCCAGGGCAAGGGCTTTGCTGGAGACCCAAGAACTTCATGCACCTCCCACCAGGCTCTGAGGACTCCCAGTCAAGGGGGCAGCTCTGGACCAGTGGAGGGCTGGGCTTCCCACTGTCTGGTTCCCAAAGAGGGTGCAGGACGCCCAGATCGGTTCTGCACTGATGGAGTTGCGATCATCGCTGATCCAAGACATCACAGCTCCAAGACACATCACACCCTCCCCGCAGGCAGCTGGACTGCAAGGAGCACACGGGTGGGAAATGAGTCCAAAATCTGAATAAATCCATCCCTGCCCAGTCTTACCTCGCAGCCTTCTTACTGTACACGAGTTCCCCGCCAGCATCGGGGGCTTTGCGCAGAGAAGTCCACGGTCGCACTTCCAGCTCCGCAAAAGGAGCACCTGGGCGTGCGTGGGTGAGGGGCGGCGAGGGGAGAGAGGGTCAGTGAGGCTGGGCAGAGGCAGGGAATGGGGAGACCCTGTGTTCCCAGTGGAAACTGGGGCAGAAGTGCTGGTACCTGCTCTGTTCTCCTCTGGAAGAGAGGAAGGGGAGTCTCCACGGTGGTTTGGGTGAACACAAGCAGTGGGAAAAAAAAAATACTGGGCAAAGGAGAGGGAGGATCCAGAGGACAGAGCAGACACTTGGCTGTCCCAGTTAGTCCCTGTCATCGGGCCAGCCTCAGGTGCTACCTGTCCCATCCCCACCTGCTGAGGAGCCTCGAGGACGCACTGCTGCCCACGGGCAGTGCTGAGTGCAGGCCAGACACCCCTACACCCCTCCAGAAGGACGACAGGCAGCAGGCACGGCTTCAAGCTTTTTTATTAGTTAGGTGGCCTTGTACATCTCAGCCCTTACAGCTCCTCCTGCACGCTTGGCTTCCCTTTCACCAAGTGTTTCTTCTGAGGGCCCTGGAAGAGAGCAGAGAGGAGAGCTCTCAGGGTTAGCGGCAGACAAACCCGGCCTACAAGGCTGCACGTGAGCTGCAGGGAGCAGAACTGTAGCTCTGGTCCCTTTCTGCTGTGCGAGGCTGCTCCTGGCTCTGCTCCCCACCCGGGAGCCCTGTGCTGCCCTGCACCAGCCACCCAGGGCCCCCCGAGCGCTGCAGGAATCCGGAGCGGAGCATCACTGCCCTTGCACAAAGGGTTTGTTTCTCTGGACAGCACAAAAGCAGCCGAAGAGCAGCAAGGAGTGACCTGCGCCGAGCCAGGAGGGCTGGCCTGCGGTCAGGGGACACGGAGGGGAGGAGGAATGGTGCTGATGAACGCTGCCAGGAGCGCGCCGTGCTGGAGCGCGCGCCGAGCTGCTGTACCAGCCCCGGAGGAGGCAAGGCCTCCCACAGCCAAAGGCACAGATTCTCACCAGCCAGCTCAACAGAGCAGGTTGCAAGAATTACTTATGTGCCTCTGCTTTTAGCCAGATGTAAAGTTTTACTGCAGTGTACATTGGGGAAACTCTCACCCTGCAGTAGAAAACGGCAAAGAGAACATCTGCAAACAGGTGAAACCACCTCCTGCCACTAAGCTCCGCGTCACAGCTACTCAGGATTTGCAGCGACAGCAAGAGCAGAGCGCAGAACGAGCTCCTGACTCTGAGATAAAGGAAAACAGCTTAACCTCTGAAGAGCTCCGCAAAGGCACGGCACAGCCAATCCCCCTCCCAGGGCAAGGAGGCTTAGCCAGTTTCACACGGGATTTCCCGCTGACAGGCCAGATCCAGACACGGTTTACGTCTGCGCGGTATCCAGGCAGTTCTTTCATTTCTGCTAGCTGAAGGCCTGGCTTACTTAACGCTCCCTCAATTTCACACTCAGACTTAGGCACCAGCCTGAGCTAGGCTGCAAAACTATTCAAGAAACTTGGCTTGTTCTAGATTTATTTGAATTTTTTTTTTTGCCCTGTATTGAAGAAAAATATACTGCTCAGCCTTTTTGAAAGCTTCCTGAGAAAAGAATCGCAAATTTGTGTCTGAATTTGACTCAACCTTTTCCTCTCAAGAACATTACAATTATAAATCATTCCAAAGAAATCAAAGAGGTGCACAATCGCGGGTGAAAGGGACCAGATGTCCAAGGCAGGGCCTGCCAAGTTAACTGCTTGTTTAAAACATCCCGTGGTGAAGGGGAACTGGTTGGCCATCTGGTATATTATTTGCTAGTTGGGTTGTCTTGGATCGCTCACCCAACCATCATGTTCTTCCCTAGCACAATATCTGCTGGGTGAATTGAATTCGTGCCTGTCTTTCACGCAGGGCGGTCCCGATCCCCCATTTGGCCGTTGTTGGATGGAGCAGCAGATGTTTGGTTGGAGTCAATCGGTTGCTTTAGCCCCAGCTGCGAGCGTGGCCCAGGAGCTGGAGCCGGCGCAGAGCGTAACTCACCATAAAAGCCCGCTTCTCCTGAGCCGTCTGGAAGCAGCCGTGGCCAAACTTGGAAGTGGTATCAATAAATTTGAGTTCAATGGCTTCCTGAGCCCGGCGGCTCGTATGCACCAGAAGGGACTGGAAAAGAGGAGTCACAACGCATCAGACTTATCTTTACAGAAAATCTGGACATCTGCTCTGATGGAAGCGGGGTTGAAATATCCCAGGTGCATGCATTAGACAAATATCTCCAAGAAAATGCGCCTTCTCAGGGAAACGCCCCGGCAGTCAGGTGGCAGGCGATGCCTCGGATCGCAGAGCAGCTCTGAAATGAGCCTGCTCTTAGCATTTCATTCCCTCACAAGCTGCTTATGGCCAAGGTTTCCCAGGACAGCCCTCAAAGGCTTGCAGCTTCTGCCTCCAGAAAGCGTAGGGCCGGCTGTACGCGCCACAACCAATCCAACCACAAATGGTCTTGCCGAGCACCTCGCTCACGTGCCACGTGCCCTCGGCAACGCAGCGTCAAGGACCCACCCGGTCTCCCTGCCCAGCGTCTGGAGGCAGTGGCAGCATTCTCCACGGGGTGAATCTGTTTGTGGAGAGCTACAGCCCGTCCCACGCCAGCGCCGGTCGCACTCTCACCTTACGGAGGGTGAGCACACGCTTCTTGGTGCCCACGACGCAGCCTTTCAGCATGAGGAAGTCGTTGTTGACCTCCCCATAGTGAGGAAAGCCACCCTGCGGGGAGAGGCAGAGAGAGGGCTGGCAGGCAGGAGAGGAGGAGGGGGGGGGGACATCTTCTAGGGAAGAGGAAGGCAGGGCCTGGCAGTCCTTCCAGCTAACGACACTCAGCACGTGAGCCCCCCTGACTGCGCCATCCCCGCAAGAGCTGGGGAAGCAGCAGCTCTGCTTCCTTCCCTGGAGGATGTGGGTGAACAGAGCAGGGCTGGCCAGAGTCCCCAGGTAACAGCTTTCAGCAAGCAAAAGTGAACGTTTAAACCAAGTAACAAACATTAGTCTGTTAAGTATCAGATTTTTAATGTCATTTATGTTTCTTTTTCTTTTTAAACAAAGTTCACAGCTCCTGCCCAAGTTACCAGCTGAAAGTGATATATTTGGGCCTTAAAAATCACCTCACAGAAACAGTTTTCCATGTCCAAAACACGAGGAAAGGAATCACTGCAGTTCTTTCAGTGAATCCCCTTCATATCACTTCCCATGCAGCTGTCTCCAGCCAAGGATTTACTTCCCTGGCTCAGATTCCTGTAGCCAGGGCCAGTCACAGCCCTGTCACCCCCTCAGCCCTTACCAGAGGCGTAATGGTCTTCTCCGTGACGTCGTAGTGTGTCGAGGCGTTGTTCTTCACCACTTTGCCGTCTTCCACGTGGATCCCATGGCCGATGCGGTAAATCTAGGAAC
>WHYT01014980.1:4232-24324 GCA_009806455.1 Tetrax tetrax
AAAATAAAAAAAAAAAAAAAAAGAATTACAGCGAACTTCTCCCTCCTAGAAGGGAGAGGGGCAAATGCATGTAAATAGCAGCTCCTGCTGCCCCACAACCCTTCAATACAAACAACTTCAGCACAGCAGAGTATGGAAGTGTGTGTAGTAACAAAAAAAGTCTAGCGAAATCCCGACAACCTTCCAGCTGACAGACACTGAAGTAAAGCTCAGCTGTGTAGTTCAGCTCACAGGAGCCCCTCTCCTAACCAGCGCTAGAGGTTAGGTGGCGATGATGAACGAACCTGCCCCCTCACTCCTCCACTGAAAGAAGCATTCCAGTCAAAAAGACATCCAAGTATCTAGAGAAGGTGAGACACGTATAAAAACCCCTAATAAACCTTTAATTCGAGTTTGTTTTGGTTTTTTGTTTGTTTTTACAGGACAGGGTGACAAATTACAACAAACATCTGATTTTTCTCAAATGTTCAGGTATCATACACATTCCCATCTGTCTTGCAGGAAGGGATATTGGTCAACTTAACAGTTTAAGGTAAAATAAGCTGCATAATAGTACATATTACAATAATAAAATGTACAGTGTTTACAAGAAATATAGTTTAGAAGCAAGATAGATGCATTTGCATCGAGGCGACCTTTTAAAATGCCACAACTATTTTTACATTCACTCTTGTAACAGGTCACAAGATGGGGTCACTAAGGTCAGGTTAACAAATCACTATGATGCACATCAAATACAACAAAATTAGTTTATATACATATATATAATACATATACATGTATATTATACATATACATATATGTATATAGTAAAACTCATCAAAATCTACCAGACCTGGCACAACCTACTTACCCTTCAAAAATATGTACTTGTCCCTTGGTAAGTAGAATTCTGCATGGCTGATTATATATTATATATACTCATTCATTAGCATCTGAGACATAAAACTGAGGATTTAAAATTTTTCGGTTAACAAACTCTCCAAATAATAAACATGGTGCCCACAAAAGCACAAAGGTAAGGCACAATAGGATTTTTCTGTTGCAGAATAGTGTGCATCATGTTTACTTAACCATAAAAACGTGCATTATTTGTGCAAGTTCATGCTGCAAATCCATCGTATCTACAAAGTAAAGTGAGTTTCAGTAAAATCTGTGGGACTGGTGTACTTCCAGTCTCACCCCCTACAGGGTATTCAGCTGGATAAGTAGATAAAATTGTTCTAAGAGTGGGGGAGTAGTAAAGCCAATAATCTTAGATTTGCAACTAAGCTTCTCAGCAACAATTCTGTACTTCTAGGTAAATGTTACTAAATTTACAAGCTTGGGATCACAAGATTTACTGCCAGCTGTACTTCTCATTTGCATTAGCCAAAATTGTTGCAGGAAGTATCTACATTTTAAAATTTTAACAGGTAACTGGTTCATTAAAACAAGATACAATGTACTGGGAAAGTCACTTAATCCCAATGGTATTTTGTCACAGCCCTGGCAATTGTCATAATAAATACAGCTTTTCACAAAATATTTTTCCAGTATCTGCCAATTGCTTCTTTATTGCTCACAAATTTGAATTTATTACAATTGGTATCAGACCTTTCACACAAAATCATAGTCAGGTATTTTAATATAAAAGCTATAAAAGATATTTAACCTGTATCTAATACTTTAAGGTATTTGGCCTCTTGTCATGGTACAGCCAAAACCATATAAAACATTAGGTTTTGAATAAAATAGGAAGCTTATTCACTGCTTAAATGCAGACATCCTCACAGAACACAACCATTTTTGCCACCACCAGCATTTACACTTATGTACAAAACCCAGTACATCCACATTCAGTTTGTTTTCCCTCACACTTATATGCAACCACTAATGCCAGATTAACTTTCCCCATACCCTAGCTGCAGAAAAAGATTCTTAATACAGCAACAAAAACCTAATATTGACTGAAAAAAATTTTAACTTGTTCACCATCAGGAATTGTAGGTTGCTTGTTACAAAATACCCACAAGATTATTTCACAGGAAACTATGGAAATACAGGATGTCTTCTTTTCCCCATGCTTTTGTATTATCAAAATCACTTCTTGGTGCAAAAATACAGTCACCACATCTGAAAATGTATAATGAATTCAGTATTCCTCATGCAAAACTTAAATGCATTGGTTTACTATAGCCCCGGAAAACTTCCTGAAGCAATTTTTTTTTTCCTTTTTCTTTTTTGTCAGCTCAGTATTACTGCCTCATTGCTAAGTCCCTTTGGAAACAAGATTTCTGGAACGTTCAAACTTTTATTTAATTCATTAAAGTACTACATACAAAAAGCACTAAAAAAGGAAGACGGCAGCCAAACAGGAAAATTCCTGTTGCGAGTAACAGTCCTAGCAGTTGTAGAAAGTCTTCTCAGGAACTTCCCTGAGAAGTAGTTGTGCCTGTCCGAAGACGCAGATGCGACATAGAGTTCATGTGTTTGTTTGATGGCTTCAGTGGAGTGTTACAAGTAAGAGCCTGGGGAAAACGATGATGGTATCGATCTAGCCGCAGGTATTTTACCGTGACCAGCTTTCCTATGAGGCAAAGAAATAGCAGAAGAGAAACCTTCTAGTTCAGTATTATTACATTTTCAGGATGTAATCACAAAAACATGTCGTCATACTGAAAGGAGTTTACCAGGTGATGACTATTAAAAAGATCCAGTTTTTGTTACAGCTCAATACTTTAGATATAAAACCCTTCTCCATCTAAAAAAACTCCAACTGCACCCATCTTCTGTCATTTCTACCCATGTTTTGTTATAAATCCCCACTCCTTACCATCAAACCAAGAGCCATGTAATGCCTTGAAAGCTTTTCCAGCATACTCTGGAGAGAGACACTTCACATATACACAACCCTGCATTAAGAAAAAGAGGGTTTGGTTGTTTTTTTTTTTTAAGTGCAAAACACAAGGATAAACAAAGCACTAAGATGTTACGGGAAAAGCACTCACCTCACGTGAATTTTTGTCGACAGCAATATGAACAATTCCATCATTATCACTGCATTTCTCTAAGATTGCTTCTTGAATTGCGAGATGCCAGTGATCACCTATTTCCCTATGCAAACAAGGAAAGATTTAATTAAGCACATCATTTTTTAAACATTGACAACAATCTCATCCTTCCCCATTGAGTTTTATTTCTCTGTAACTTGACATAATTTTCTGTTAAATGTCTTTGGGACAGATTTAGTACTTTAGCTATTGAATATTCAGTAAATTGATCCACTTTAGAAAATTCAACCCTAAACATCAAAAGGAATAATCTGTACCGGGGGAGGCTGTTCTCCCCTTCCAGCTCCCTGCCATCACCTTCTTGTCTGAAATTGTGAGTAGACATAAACTTATCTTCCCACCACCTGGTGAGACAGGCTGGCTGTTCTTCCAAAGAGAAGGCCACTCCTAGGCTGTTCCTACTGCCGTGGAAGAAGAGCAAGGGAAAACAATGGCAGAAATGCCTCTGCCCCTTTACTGTATCACCTCTATCAGCAGTCACAGAAGCAACATTTACATGCCAGGGTTCAGCAGGCTGAAGGAGCTTTTTAGATATTCAAACACTGTTCATCGCTGAGATGAGTATTCACTATCCCAAACAAAGCATCAAATTGCATTTCTCCCATAGGGTACTGATAGAAAACACCAATTTAAATCCAGAAATATAAGTTATTAAAGTGAGATTCCAATTTGGGGGGCTTTTAACAAAAAATATTTTATTGTCAAGACTGACCAATCTTTATGTACATCATAAGAAAAGACTGAAGTCTATGTATTTTTGTGAAGGTACTGCAGGAATTACGTGGTCCTAATAAAATAAATCTAAGCAGATGGAAAGCTATTTCAACAGCCTTAATACATGTTTAAGCCTGCCTGAATAGTCTTTACACAAAAAACAGTGAGCCTACTCTTTCAATAATACTATCAAGAGCTTTGGGCAGTTTTAAAGAGTTTTTTCCTACATAAGGCCAAAATTCTTGAAGTATTTGATCTACCTTCCTCCTTATTCATAAAAAAACAAAAAACAAAACAAAACAGTGCAGGGGATGGAATGTACATAAGGAATTGGTCAGGGATGTTAACTTAAATCTGTTGAGCAGGACACTAACACATTTGAGGGACTCTGGCAACATGGAATGCCAGATTTGTTTCTGTCGTTTGACCTTGATTGGTTAGGGGATCAAAATTTCCAGTTGATGTCTGTTACACAGAATGATCATATATAAAAAAAAGCAAGCAAAAGTAGGAGAGGGACGCAAGGGTGCAAAGAAGATCCAAATGAAGATCCTCCTGGGAGAGAGACTTTCCAGTGGAAAACATCTACAACTTAAAACCCTGCAAAATTTAGAGGAAGATGCACCCTACTCAGATTGGAAGGAAAAAAGTGTTTTCTGTTTAGTAAATAGCTCAAAATGAAGGGAATATACAAGTCTCTTCCTGTTCTGTAACAGTGTAAACAATATTTTCTAAATAAGATGCTGTGCTCAGGATGTTAGGGAAACAAAGTAACTCCAAGTTGCAAAAGCCAGGAAATCTTGACTTGGGTGCATTCCCTCCTAGCCAGAACTCATGTCCAAGCAATCAGATTTTCTTGAGAAGCATGCTGTCATCAGCAGAAAGCCAGCTACCATAACAAGAGACCACATTGTTAAGAGTAGACAACCATATTTTCTTCTTGTTTACTGTATTCTTCCCAAATACTGAAGTCACTGCATTAACCCCGAGTGCTCATTTCCTATTTGCAAATCAAGCAAAAGTGTGTTCTCAGCCTAGTCTGCCTTTTCTGTTTTTCTGTTCAGACCTGGGACACGAAACATCATGAGTTACCACCTAACTTGGATTTCCCATAGTGAAATGGCTTGCCCTTCCCTGATCCTACATGTTTGCTCCATTCGCTGTCATTATGAGTCCTGCAGGAACGATGCTCATTCCTTATGAACAATTTTTTTTTTTTTTTTTAAACCGATTTAGTGGCAGATGCAGAAACACTAAAACAGGCTTACTCAAATGACGCCTAGACCGATATTTTTTAAAAAAATAAAAAAAAAGTTTGTTTCTGGCATAGTAAATGCCTAGAACGTACACCCAGAACAACTAAAAATTTTAAGCCTGCTGCTGTGGTCTGAGGGTTCACAAAGCCCAGGTATGTTTTCTGACTTCTGGCAGTGGAATGATTGTTTACTCTGTTAGAACCGATGAATAGAAGTTAACTAGTATATTCTCTAGATGATTCTCAGGTCAACAGATAAGACCTCTATTACGGATGGCTGCTTTTACTAGCTACTGGCATATTGTTGAAAAGTACTTGGTCATTTATTGTTAGTATACAATAGCTTGACTTGAAAAGAATTAGAGAAACTAATTTTGTTAAACATACCATTGCAAATGTCAAAACAGTATTTGCCAATCTAATAACACACACTGGTACATTCTGTGCTTTGGGTGGTCAGTGAAGACATTCATTCCATTCAGATCTGGGACAAGAACATAAACCACCTTCCTTTTTGGACAGAAGCAGTTGATTAAAGTAGGTTGTCTTGCACTGAGGGTTTTGGGTTTGCTTTTGGTTCTGTTTTCTTTTAAGATTACTCCCAAGAGTGTGATAAAAAGTACTTCCTTATGTAGCAGTCCTCTGCAAGACAGCTCACGGAAGATGAATGGGTTGGGGCACGCAATATGGAATTGGATGAAGTATCCTGCTACGACTGTAATCCAGCCATCCAGTAACAGAACCAGACCAACTTCCAAGGTCTAAGAAGTGAATGTATTAGAAGTTGCATTGTTCAAATAGCTGACTGGACATAGACACTGAAGAGTCAAAAGATAACTCCTACTGTATATATATATACATATATATATATATATTTTAATGCACTTGCTAGGCATACGTGGGGTTGGTACTGAAAAAACACCGAAATTTACAGCAAAGATACAGCCTATTAAAGGGAGATTGTTCTGACAAAAATAACATCTCAGTTACTAGTTCCATTAACAGCATTTTGAACAGCCAATATTTTGAAACAAAAAATTAACCAATACAGCATACCAACAAATATTACAGTGAAGCTTCAGGAATGGATTTATTTTGGTACTACTCTGAGTCATATAGCTCATGAAATATCCTTTGTAGCAAGGACAATAAGGACATTGATCTTGCCTAAAATTCCCAGCAAATCTCATTTTATTTCATTCTCCTACAGGAGGATAAATTTGCCTCAAACAATGCCTAAAATTTCAGTTTTGCTCATGCTACTACAACCTGAAAATCATGAAAGAAGCCACAGTTGGGGTCTTCGCCCACGATGGTTATTAAGTCTTAAAGCCATTGAGAAAAACAGTTTTTAGAGTACTTCTCTATGCTAGGGATAACATCATCCTCAGCTAAATTAGCTAACAGCTTTCCAATTAATAAGGCAAGGAACTAAAGTAATTAAGTGTGGCTAGAAACAGAAGTGAAACAGAGCTGAAGAAATATATCCAAACTTTGCAATCACTTCTGTCCATACTCATGTCCCCTCCTATTTCCTGTTATTCCCTATTCAAATCAAAAGGTTTTATTTTCCACTCAACTTCTCATATCTTCAGTCACAATTAGCATTTCACTTTTACTCTGTAAAACAGCACAGCATCTTTATTTCTCCCTTATATAAGCACATTAGGGAATGAACTACCTCAGAGTTATTGGAGTACCTGTATCTCTTTGCACAGGACAAACCAGGCTTCAAAGATTAGAAAGGCTGGAACCTATGCGTTAGTCCCCAACTCCTAACATGATCTAGTCCACAGCCAATGAGGATATAACAGGACAGCAGATGAAGCTAAAGACTACAAAAAATTACTCTTCCTTAACTCTTGGCACATGAAACAAGGCTTTTTACTTACTCATACACAGTACGTACTTTAGAATTTTATCTGAGCATTAGAATCCAGTTCTCTGCTTTACTTTAAGACCTTCCAACTACAAAAATCCATTTGCTTCAAAACTAGGTAGTCACATTGACACAAAATAATAAATTATTTAATTCCGCCTTCAAAGTTTAAACTGTTACAGAGCTTGCACAGTTTTCAAACTCCAGAATACTTAACAATACTTCAGAAACTTACAGTCTGTTGTTAGGCCACATGAGTCTCCTCCCCTGTTAGCTGATATAATTGACCATGTACAAAATTAATTTATGGAGAAAGATCAGTCATTGCTCCAAGTACTTTGACTAAATGCCACACTTCAACAAGTGACCCAAAGACACGAAGCAAGACAAGGAAGGACAGAAGACAGACAGTAAAATTGTTTATGTCTTCTCATCTATGTTAAGAGGAAGATAATTTTTTTTTTTTTGTACAACCCATCTGGGTTTTTTAAGCTATTCATGTTTACTTCTTCCAAACCCCTCTCAGAGGAAAGAAATGGACCCTTCCAAAAGAATACAAAAATATAGATAAGTAACTGGGTTTACTTACATAACTGGATCAAACATATTGCGAATCTTTAGGCATGGTGTCAAGCTGTTTGGTGGCGAATTTCTTCTATCTAGATGAAATGCTACAAAGAATAAATAAATTTAATAGTATTTATTGACAGACATAATACCATCTAATTAACAAGTGTCACCTTTATACATTAATACCTTCCTGTTTTTATTCAGAAGAATATTTTCCTTCATACACGAAAAAGCTTCAAGCAAATTAAGTTCCTCACAGTCTTCTACTGCACTGAGGAAAATGTACCATACTTCACTGATTTTTTTTTTTTTTTTAGATTTACAATTTCTACATTTAAAAAGATAATGCACTCTCTTATATCCAGGCCACAACACATGAAAGGGATTCAGGATATTTTTTAAAAATACCATACAGTTGAGGAGAAAGTATTTGCATTACATCTCCATGAAAAGACAGAGATTCTTAACATCTGGAGCAAATTTTTTTGAGCTGTACATTAACCATTCAGTTTTAACTGCCTGATGAATTTTCATTTCTTCCACTTTTGGGGCAATTTGCTGCCTATCTGACTAAGAAACAAGGAGATGCCTAGACGGATGTTCTACTGCATCTGTATTGCAGTAACAACTGCCAAGGAGCACTCTACAAGGATGGAGCTTTTGTAACCCTAGATGCTCTACACAAATGATCAGAAGCTTGCAAAAATCTGAAATGAAACACACCAGAGGATAAAACAGATGTAAGAAGAGAAATGGAAATTAAAAATAACAGAGTAACTCTTTCAAAGCTGAACAATCCCATGAAATACATTCTATTAACTTCTCTAAAGTTCACAAGTTCTACATGTGGGAGTCAACAGAAAACTGCACTATAAGAAAAGGAATAAAGGAGCCCTTCAGATTCAGATAACGTAGTTCCGCGCCTTAAGAAAGGCCAACAAAGCAGCAACAGAAGTGGAAGGAGATAACCTGGTAAAACAACTTCCAAGGCTTGAAGGAATTTTCACTTTGAAGACTTGAGAAGAGTAGATTCAAGAGTTTAAACATAAAATTAAAAATCTCAACAAGACAAAATGATGTTCCAAACTGATGCTAATGCTTCTCCTTTGCAATCTCTACTTTGAAAAAGTTTGACAGATTCAAGATGTTACATTCCAAGTGTTAGAAGTCTCTGTTTCGGGCAGATGACACTACAAGTCTGTGCTTCTTATTGCTGACCTTTTAAAGTAACATCTTGCAAGTATATCCAAAATGCATGAACACTGCTGCTCTTCTGTATGTCACCAAAGTAAAATCCCTGTCACATAGAAGAAATTCAGTCATGTGGAAGACACTGCATGGGAAAGACAAGCACTAACCAAGAGAAAATTAACTGCCTGCAGATATGGCACAGACAAACTTGCTTCTTATGTAAATTTATGAGGAAAAAATACAACTACCAACTAGAATTTAGAAAACTTGGCCTCCAAATCTCATATGGAACCTACTGTAAGTTCCTCAAATAACTAAAAATGTTCTTATTAGAATATACACACACAGAGTCCAAGTCATCAACACTTGTAACACCTGTACACCTTTTTTTTTTTCTTGGGAACAGATTTCTAAATATGCTGGTGACACTGCATCTATCTCTGAGCTGCCTATAGTTTAAGGACAAGTCCTTTTTCAATAGCACATGGTTTTGTAAAGTTTTTTGCCCTTGATTAAAAATTATACATAGGGTATACAATAAAAAACTTTACAGAACTAAGCAACATTGAAAAATAAATGGACTTACCTTACTCACGTAGTTTGGCTCCAGCAGATCAAGGGGAGGTGAAATGTCACCAGCATATTGTACACTGGGGCACCACACCATACTGGAGAAGGTGACCTGGGGTGGCCTAGTCATGGACCTGGACCTGAAAAGGCGTGGGGTTGAGGACATTATGTGCTGATTGTTAGCAGCTAAGTTTATTCAGCACACAGTTTTAATCCGAGGACAAAGAATAGTGAGGTTATTTGCAGAGACTCTAGGCCCAGAGTATCAACATCTCTGCGAGCTGTTTATGAACTCCAAAAAAACCCCACTGTTTTAAGGCAGCAGCTATACCAATGAGCTATGCAAAAGTAACTAAATGGGGAATTCATACTTTAATGTAGATGTATATAAAAACCAAGCTTTGTCTCCTTCGATTTCTAGTAACCTTGATGTCTTTTGATTGAAAGCTCTCAGGTGCTTGCAGAGATTACTTCAGCCACAGCACACCACCAGCACAAAATTACTCTGCAAACATAATGTAACATCATACTAGCAGAGCAAGTGTGCCATGGGCAGTGCAGCATATGAAAATAAAGAGGATATCTACTTTTTCTCAATAATGTTTCGAAGTCATCATAAATTAAAATAAAGTTTTGAAACTTAGATGAAGGTTTTTATGTATAAGAAAAAATTAGCACAGAAATCAGTGAAGTACATAATTAATGCTAGCACAGTAATAAGCATTAACGTGTATACCAGAAGTGGGACAAAAAGGAGAGGCTAAGGAAGACACAGGCAAGTCAAAAATAATGCTGTACCTACACAACAAAATTCAAAATAGCGTAGTTAACAGATGTCTCTAACTTCATTACACATCTGTAACAATTAATTCTCCTTCTTCCACTAAAGAGCAAGTGTCCGTGACAAATCTATTAAGTGACAAACTCATTCAGATTACAAGACTGATTATTTGAAAATTTACATTGGTGCGGAGCATACAAAATATTCTCCTGAAAATAAGGGCATATGCAGATGTTCTTGCAGGATATCAGTCTAAGCTACATCATAATTAACTAAGCACCTCACCTACCATTTCTTTCCGTAAATACTTCTCAACAGTAAGACTTACAAGATGAGGGAGATGAAATAGGAAAGCAGGAGCACAACTTTGTGCAGTAAGTCACTGACAAGAAAATTTTTAGGACTTTCATTAAGTGCCCTTGCAAACTAGCGAGCACATTCAAGAAAAGGAAGCCACTTTATATTTCAATCATAATGTACTTTCGTTTATTACCTTAAATGAAATAAGACTGTATTGTTCCAGATTCAAAGAACAGCAGCAGCCAAAAGCGTGTGCTTTCAACAACCTCTCTATCACTATGACTGGAATATGTCTACGATGGCAGAAGTGGCTCTTGCACAGACTTCAAAATGAGCATCTAAGACATTGTAGTACAGCTTTCTATACCTCTTGAATTACTACTGTATTCTTGCTGAAGGGATTCCCCAGTATCACCATGATGGGTTATAAGACAGCTCAACAGATCTTCAGATGTGGATTTAATGCACCTGATAAGGCTCAAGACTTGCATCAAATACAGGGAACCATGTTTCTGAAGAAAAATGTATTCACATTAAGCCACAGATGACTGATTTATTTTGTTCTTGCCCTTTTTGTCAAAGGCAAGAACAAAAGCATAAAACATTTAGTTGAAAATGCTGGAGTTACGCAGTGTCACACAACACAAGATTCTTCAGTACACAGGAAAGATACTGAAATCAAACTACTACGAAATGTTATTAAGAGAGAAGAGTGGTTGACTTGGGGTTTAATACAGTTAAGTTCATCAATAGAAAGGCATGGGATGGATACAGTACTTTACAATAAGCATTAGATATTGCAAGAAAACTGGATTTTAAGAATTGTTGGTTTTTTTTTTTCCCCTAACATGGAGAAAGGATTATATTCTCACAAGCTGAGGAGGAGGCGTGTCATTCACACAAGGTAACAGCTTATCTTCCATGCTGTGGGATGAAATATCACACTAGATGTGGTACTTCAGAGAACCTCTTTATCTCATCTGCAGAGCTGTCAAGGAACTTTAGCTATTGCTGTGAGCTTAACCACATTGGAGTTTGCCTACCTATTTTTCTTTAGAGCTCCACTTATCAAAGCCATGATAGGACAATAGCATCTGTTCTTTCAAAAGCAAACTGAACACACTAGAAATATTTTTTTCCATTTAATTAAATGACACTTTGGCATGATCAAGATTGTTTTTCAATTGACAATTCTCTTGACAATTGTTTTAAAAATATCACTCGTATTTGTCCATCATCTTACAAAGAGTTTACCTACCTCTTTTTTTGACAGATACATCTACTGTATCCACTGTATCCAGTAGACAATATTTCAAAGCAAGTACACAAGACTTTAATCTGACCCAGAAAAAAAAAAAAACAACCCCAAGCTGTCTGTCAAAACACAGGATGCATCCCGAAGGACTGGACAAAAGGCCACAGTGATGCTTGACTTCTAGATGCTAACAGACAGTAGAGTCTAGATCTTCACACATGCTAGAAGTCCCATATTTAAAATGCGTGCTATCATCTACCAATATCCTAGTACACACTGACAGGTCAAAAGGCTTTCTTCTTCAATTGCACATACCCGAGGTATTGTGCTCAGCTACAGAGCACTACCAGATCTCAGAAGGTTAAAAAAATTGTGACCTTGAAATTTATTCACAAGATTCAAAACCAATAAATTAATTCTGATTTTATATGTACTGAGTTTGTTTGAAGAGTATTTAGATTTATGATCTTCTATATTCAAACATCAAAACTAGAGGATGAACTTAATTCCAGTTGATTTATACTTCCAAAAATGAAGAAAGCAACATGTACATATAGAATTTCTAACATCAGGAAAGAAACAATTGTGCAAAGAGTATGAGACTTACGTAATGGAACTATTTCCAGCAGTCGTATAAAAACAAGGAACACAAAATAAAAAGCCTTTGCATGTGAAAATTGCCCTTGCTTGCTGACTACCAAGATACACAGAGCCCAAATGACCTATGTTTTTTCAGCCACTACTATTTCCATGCACTTCTGTTAGAAGCGAAGTATGCAATTTAAATTCTTCAAAGAGCTTTGCTGAACAACAAACAAGAAAACTAGGAAAATTGTCATCAAAAGAACCAAAACAGGACAGATCTTAATATATCCTACTCAACAGAAAGCACGGATTGTTAAGCACATACTATAGGCAACATACAGCCAAAAGCCACAGCTGAAGAGATAAAGTTATTCTGTTCACGTTCACAATATGCTAAAGCAGGTATCACATGCTCAAATTCAGATGGTACCTAACAGTAGTTACTACAGCAGCTGTCTTTCCAGGAAGTTTTGGAATCTACTGTTCTATTGAGAGTCTTGAATGTATGTTCCATGTAGCAAAGCAGGACCTGAGCTATCACACATAGTCTTCCAGATGAAGGAAAAACCCAGCCCAATTTCTAATATAGGACAGACTGTTATGGAGTGATTTATATTGTAATCAAACAGGACAAGAACTGAGAGTAAATGAGTAGTAAATGAGAAATTCCAGAACTGGAGTTTCACAGCCTATACTGAACAATAAACTACATAGAAGATTCAGCCTAATAATATACATAGCTTGCAGAAGCTGTATTCCATGTAAGTGTTAAAAATCAATGATGACAGTATTACAGAGACGGAACAGAGACAGCTGCTGAGCCCACCACTTCTGCACTGCACCTAAAGCACTTGCACATCCCTAATGGACAATATCCTAGAAAGAAAAAGACTCTGCAACCCTTATAATAAAATTACTATTCACATCTTACTAACTAAAATTTTGAGAAACTGAAATCACATAATACAGTCGTCACAGCAGAATGCCACATTACTACTACTGCAACACAATGACTGCAGAACCTCAAGGGTACAGTAGCATTTACAAGGTTATTAAAAAAAAAACAAACAAAAACCAGCCTTCATTTCCAATGAACGATTTAAAATGAGAAAAGCAATACAACATTACAGAAGAACGTAAGGCAAGACAGACTCTTTTAAAGAGTCACAACATTTAAACAATTGGCAATTGAGATTTCACTTTAAACATTTACCATTACACTCAGATACTGATAGAAATTACCATTCTTTTTTTAGTGCAACCCATAATTCAAGTCTTATAGCTTCAATTTTTCATTGACCAAAAATACTCTACCCCAAAACCTGAAGCTTAACATGAAGAAAGGCAGAAACAAACATGAAGGCAGAAACAAACAGAACTAGTGAAATATGACAACTGCAGACAGACAACTGCAAAGCCACTGGATTCTTGCCAGCAGGCTCCAGGATAAAGTTGAGAAGTGACAGACCACTGCAAAACCCGTGTATGACAACAGCCTCCTCTATTACAGCAAATATGTTGCTGCACCACAGAGCTTGAAATACAAATGCACAGTGTAGATGTGGAGGTTCTGCTGACTAAGGAGTCTTTTGTCCCAGCAGTTTCCCTTTCAAAATAAACATCTGTTCCTCCAAACTCTGTCTTTAGGTACCTGACTGACAACTTAAGAGTAGGAAACTGAAGTCTACAAGCTCTGATACAACCAATTATACTTACTGGAAGTAATGGAAGGCATGCATGTCAGAATCTGACCAACTCAAGAGTACTTTTAAATTCATGAAAAGGAATAAGCATGTCTTTTTGGCTACATGCCCTCTGCTGTATTTCTGCAGTAGCTGTAAGAGAAAAGCTCATTTTGCTTGAAAACAAGCAGATACTGAATGCACAGAAAAAGTAAGTCTACCAAACAACAAGGTAACAAAGAAATAGTACTGACAGATCATAACAACACTTAAGTGTGAGACAAAACAAGTCTTTCATGTTCAAGCAATGAAATACCATTCAGAAGTTTGATGCAGAAACCAAAACAATTACAGTTGCAAAATATAACTAAGCTTCAGTACCTTGGCCTTGCCACACTTTTGATGGTATTACTAAAATTTTGTCACATGCTGCAGAAGGTTGCATCCACTTCCAAACCACGAACTCAGCACCACCGATTCTTCGTGTCTCTGTGTGAACTCTAGATTCATTTGCTGCAAGAAAGTCAACTGCTCTATTCCAGACTTTCCTCATTTTCCTCCTTAAAAATTGAAGTAAGAATTAACAAAGTTAGTGTTATAACAACCTGCACAGCTGACATCCAGCATGTAAGCGAAATACAATGTTTTCTCCTCCTGACTCGGGTCAATAAGAATCTCCACAATATTACACTATGCAACCTACTGAAATTAACCCATTTATTTTTATTGTTTCCCTTACTTACACATTAGGAAATTCCATACTTCTAGGGAGAACATACCTGTCCTGAGGTGGTATTAGAGAATCACGCACATGTAAAACAGGCATGTAAGGCTGCAAGTCTTTATTTTCAGAACATGCCTCGCTGTGACTTCTTAGAACATCTGAGGACACCATAAGAAAAACTGGTAACTACATAGTTCATGCAAACATTAAGAAAAATATTAATTCTGGCAATGAACAGCTACTCTGAGGATCCCTGACATTTCAGTAATTAAAATTAAGGTGGTTTTGGCATTTTGAAGCATTTTTCCTCCTAACCATGCTGAAGGCAAATAAAGAAAACTAACCACACGCAGTCCCTCCAAGTATCCCAACTAACTTTGGAAAAAAGGTCTTGCAGTTACTCTTGATTGGTACTTTTAACTTTGAAAATGAAGTGCTCTCCGCCCACTCCAGGCAAACTTGATTCGCAAACAAAAGGTAGAAAAATGCTGAAAACAGGAGAACAGCTTCAATTTGTCTACCATGTCTGTATTTTTGATGATTGCCATAGGCGAAAGTTATAAGACAATCTAAGTAAAAACGCAGCCCAAAGTAGAGCTTCAAAACTACAAACTACCGAAAACATTGTGGCTTCAACTAGAAAGGCAGAATTTCATCAGAACTCAATTATGCATGCTATTTTAGTAACATAATTTCTGCTCAAAGTGGTTAACTAAGGTTACTTTTTCTATGAAAAGGTATTAAGGACAGAATTGAGAGCCACCACACATTTTAGGAGTGGATATTTTAGCTAAAGATAGCTGAAAAAACAGATACAGAAAGCAACATGTCACCACACTTCTAGTCAAACATCACATTTATACTCATTTTCAGTGGCAAGATGAAACACCACCCAGTCAATGGGTTTTTATTATAACCGTGTTGATGGCTACAAACATTCACAAATTACAATCTTGATAACAAAAGTTCTGATCAGGTTTAAAGAATGATGTTTTGGGGGTTTGGTTTGGTTTGTTTTTTAAAGACAAACAAAACACATGAAGAAACATGTATTTGACCAAGAACTCTAACAGCACGATGACTGACAACTACACAAGCAGGAAAAAAATAACTGAATTAATGCCAGTGCTTTGAAAGCTTATACAGAGCTGATACAGAGACATCAGATGTGACTCAAGAAGCCATACCTATGATTTTTACCACCATATCATACATCTGTCTTGTTTCTTCTTCTTCTTTTGCCCAACGGTATTTCATGTAGTGCAAGACTCCCCAAACCATTGCTATACCTGCATTAAGATGTATAATACTCTTTAAACAGCATTAGAACATTTGTTAATAGAGCTTACAGCACATACTTCAGAAGTCAGTTGAACTAGCTAAGGTTCTGTGGGGGACACAATTTTAGGCCAAAATCGGTGTTAGTTAATGACAATACATCTAACATTTATACAATGGTTTTATTGTTTGTTTGGTTTTTTTAAGGCTTCATATTAACCTTAATTACAAATGAGAAAGTTGAGACATGGAGCAATTTGCTCAGCAATTTGCTGGCTTAGATACCAAGTTTCGTCTCTGCATCCCAATTCAACCCTCACACCCACTGTTATCAGAAAAATGACAAGGTGGGACAGTTTGCCTTTGATTTTTTCAGTTTGTCAAAAGGCTAGTGAAGGAGGTCTCAAGTCTTCTGCTCATAGGCATGAGATTGTTAAGACATTGGGATAAACAATTTAATAAATATTAAGTAATTAATAAATTATTACATGGTATAATATAATGTAATAATTGTATCAATTAATTTAATATTATGGAATTTATTAAATATTCAATAGGTGCATGAGATGAATTCTGCATCTTCAATACTTCTAACTAGCCACACAGAAAGAAGGGAAGCATCTGCACTCAGCTGTACCATATTTTTATGCTGCACAGTAGCATATCAAAGATTAAAAGAATAAGTCTTACTGAAGAATTAGATGCATTTTTACAACATAGTCTTAGAGGTAAGAACTTTTGGATACCCAACATGGTTGCCACCAACTTTTCCTAAAACTAGGAAAATCATCTTTTTTGTAGTTATGTTTCTAAGGTTCCTGGAACAACAGTGAAATATCCTCAAATTTAAGGCTATTATGTCTTGTTAGTGAGCATTTCGTTTTTTTCAAACCAGTTCAACCTGGAATTTTTGAAAGCCACAGGTACTGCTTTGGCAGGGAAAAAAAAAAACCACACACAAAAAACCACAAAATAAACAGAGTTCCTAAAGAAGGAATATGTTCAGCTGACTACAGCAGCAGCAGACAGCAACCAATGTGAAAATA
Source organism: Tetrax tetrax (assembly GCA_009806455.1). Taxonomy (NCBI): domain Eukaryota; kingdom Metazoa; phylum Chordata; class Aves; order Otidiformes; family Otididae; genus Tetrax; species Tetrax tetrax. The sequence continues at coordinate 21,116 of WHYT01014980.1, forward strand.
CTGGTGCATCAGAAATGCAAAGAAAACTGCATTGTAATCAAGATTACTCCAAGTTCTACGGTTGGAATTAAAACTCTCTCTAAATATGCTGTTTATTTTTCCCTGTACACTTACATAAATGCAAGTTATAAACAAAAAAGTATGATTTTTAATTAACTTACCCAAAAGCAATATTGATAATCTGTGAGTTACATTAACAAAAGCACGGCGGAAACGACACCTGAAAGACATCTTTGGACTCGTGGATTCCAGATACTTCACATCTGTGACATTAGTGACATCCACCTCATTAGGGTCATTGCTGAGACACCTATTAAAAATACACAGTATTTATGAAAAAGGATACATTCTATTAAAAGAAATAAAGTTAAGAAACAAAGAAAACTTACTTTATGCCAACATCTTCCCCTCTACTCAAGATCCATTGTAATGCTGTGTTAAGTACACTTTCATATTCTGGATCTAAAGTCTGTCAAAAGACAAATATTAATGAGTAATTTCACAAACAACCAGAAAGTTATCATGCCACTATAAAATTCACATACTGCACAGATCAGTAGACAAAACTATGTGGTTGTTCTTGACTCTTCAGACTTTGCTGAAGTGTTCACTACGCAAAGTGAATCTATACATGCTATGAGCAGCTATCAGACTTACTGTCATTCCTCAAATTAAGGACTATTTGAAAAGTCAAGCCACATTTGCTGTTTTATTAACAATTCTAATCTACAATAAGAAAAAACTATTCAGCCACTAGGCGGTGCTCATTGAAAATCTACTTGAGGAGTGAAACTAAGACTAGATATTAACTCAGCTGGAAATGAGTTCTACAAAAGCAGTTCAGGGTTTGTTTTTTTTTTTCTTATTTTTTATTTTTTTCTTAGAGAAGCTAGAGCAAAATCATTTTTAACTGATATTTTGCAAATAGTCCAGTGTTTGTAGTTCAAGAACTGATATTACGATATAGAAATTGACTTTAAATAAAAATTAGTTGGTATCAACTGTCATAGTAGAACACTCACTGCTATCTGAGCTAAGGCTGTCTCCATAGTTCTTGTATGTTCTTTTGCAGAAAAAGAGAAGCAAAAATGGAAGTTACTACTGTATTTGCAATTATAGTCTCCAGAAAGATTTATCATCTTTCCTTTGAAGCTCACATAATATAACTGGCCTAGAATTAAAGGGTAAGCACTGAAGAAGAAACAGTAACTGTTTTATTTTCAACTTTGAGAGTAAAATATTAGAGTTTATCACTGAACACTGAAATTCTGCAAGGAGTTATATTTATACTCACAAAATGAGGAACTGTAGGGTTAAATGACACTTCGTACAAAGTGACAAGTTTTCATATGAAATTTGAGCTTCTTACTCAAGCTATACAGTTGTGATAACAACTGTAATTCTTGCAGCACAATAGAAAAGCATGATCATCAGTTACCTGGCATCAGCTTAATTTTTTCCAATGTATTCCCACAATGTACTGGTTTTAAACACAAATAGAATATCACTGCCAAACCATAAACCAGTGTTAAGAGCTTCTTTAGGATGCTCTTAAGATTGCCCTTTTCTGTCTATGGAAATGTTTGCCAAAATGTAAAATTTCTATACATGTATACATTAGAAGTCACATCAGCTTAACTCCCTCCCCATCCAATCAAAGAAATATTACACCCTCAGCCTTTTAAAAGCTTCAAATAGTTTTCCACTGAAGGGTACACCAACATGGGCTAAAATAAACCCAACAGCTGTCAAGACAAGGCAAGAGTCATCTTTTATTTGGGGAGTGAGGCAAGGGAATGACAATAGAGTGGGATTTCATAATATTGCACACCTATCAAATTAACAAAAAGGTCTTTTTTGACCATTTCTATTTAAAGCATCAACGAACAGTGCCTCTGCAAGCTGTTGCCTGTCAGGCCTGCTGCACAGATCCTCCCCTCCTAAAGAAAGGCAGGTAGTATCCTTTTCTACTAATGCTCAAAACATAGCATACCGATTGCTGGAGAAGCTTCTAGAAATAAACTTTATAAATTTATTATTTTTGTGTTGGTGAGCGATCCCCATCAATTCAAATTATGCCCTAGTGTTTTAACTAAAGGGAAAAAACTGCATGCCATCGAAGCACTACTATCTATGCTTTCACAGCAATTAAATCACTTTACTTCACCTTCCCTCTGCCCCAAAACCTCGCTACATCCCCAAATAAAAACTGTAAGTAGCATGTATTAAAGACATCAATTCCAAACATTTCCAAATAACATTCAATACTAAGTCAAATTTTAGTCAATACACTAGATATGAAACCAAGCCTTACAAATTGTAACTTACACAAATCTTATATACAACCAATGAAAAATACTTTGTTTACTTACTTTTAAATATGCAGCTGCCTCTTGGACGGTAAGATTTCTTTGAATAGAGCTGCCACATTCATGTTCCCCTGGTAAAATTAAACTTGTTTATTTTTATGTACTCATTACAGCATTATATAAAATAAAATCACCTGAATGCAAGCTTATAGTTAACATGATCTATACAAGAAGTAGCAGCTCAATAATTCTCACAAGTTCCACTGAAAATATGGAAAAACCTCTGGATAAATTTTTAACTTTTTTTTTTTAATGAGGAAAAATGAAGATTGTCACAGCTAATAATACATATAAATCACATCAATACAAGTTCACATACTGCGCAGAAAGTATGTTTTGGTATTTACACTGAACGTAGAACAAAAGGTAGTATGAAGGACTTATCAGAAGGACATTACCATAAAACAGTTGCTGCACCCCGACTCAACTTCTTCCAAATAAGAAGTACTCCAAACTATGTATAACCTTTTATACAGACCAAGTTAGTTCCAGTTGCAACATACCCATAATACTATTTCAAGCCCTATGAAGTTACTACATTTTAGACTGGTCTAAGTTATCACAGTAAAACTCATCATCTTCCCGAACATGCACAAAATCACAACATGGCCTGAAACTGGTGGGTTTACATCCTCCTAATTCTTTTGGAAAGTACGCAGAAGTAGTCAGGAAATAAGGTATTATACGCAGTCAGTCCTCACAGCCACGTGCCATCATCTTCCTGATTTTCTTTGCTTAAGTGAATGTACCCGATTCATGTAAAAAAATACGTAGTGACAGTCATACCAATAAAGTCACACAGAAAAAAAAAAAAAAAGGTCTAACATCAGTTTTATCTAT
>WHYT01014980.1:24344-54799 GCA_009806455.1 Tetrax tetrax
TTATCTATCACTAGGCCATCATTTCTGAAGAACTCTCAGGGAGTGGCAAATCCCCTTTCCTGATCTTCAAAAAAAAAAAAAAAAAAACCAAAAAACAACTCAAACATTAGCATCTATAACTATGATTTTACTGTGCCAAAACAATAAAATTGGAAACAACAAACCCAGTCTTTCACCGGCTCAAGGTTACGCCTGCCTTACCTTCCTGAATCTATGCCAAGCTGCATGATTCACAAACCCATAGCACAGCTAGAAAAGTTTAAGATATTCATGTGTATACAAAATAGAAACCTTTGCTTATACTCTTACAAAGTCCTAAAAGTTGTAATTATTCCACACTGAAATGCCTTTTAAATGGAGCAACTTCAAGTATTAATTCCCTACACAAACAAGAACATTAGAAGCAACTTGAGCAAAAATTAGGAAATGCTAGCAAGTTACAGAGAAGCATCTTCACGTCTCATTCACAGCAGGGAGTTCCAAAGAAATAAGTGTTTCTATGAAGCAAAAGTCCTTCTCAGACTGCTAAAGCAAAGTCTTCTTCAATACACTTCACCATATTTAAGTGAACTTGGCCTTGCAAGCACATCAGCGTAACAGAGATTCTCTTCTCTTACTGTTGGGTTATAGAGAAAAAGGAACACTGTTCTTAAGAGCGCTCATAGGCTATCTGGCCTCGAAGTGCTGCTGGAACTAAGCCTGTGTGCATGCATGTATTTTTCATCAAGCACTAAGCAGAAAAGACACTACTTTTAAAAGTTGTTTCACTTGGTAATTAGCATGCAACATCTTAGAATTTCCAATGGTCTAAGTCTACCATAAGAGCAAAGCTACATAGATCACTGGTGAAAACTGACACCACCTTTGCAAAAAGTTACTCTGAATTTAGAAGTCAGCACGAGAATTGGAGTTATGGACTATTCTTGTATGTAATTTAGGCAGACTTTCTTTTTGTGCAGCATAAACTCTACAACCTGTAAATTTACATGTGTAATCATCAATGATTTCATGTTTCAAGATCAGCACACTTGGGATAACTATATATCACACTCATACAGTCTCTGGTGTAAACATACTGTTTTAAGTCTAAAACTGATAGAACAAATACAACAAAACCAAAATGTATCTGTAGAAGCCATATGTACAATCTCAACCAGGTATTCAATTGTATGACAAGAGCAAGTCTGATAAATATTCATCCATTTAAGGGGGTTTTTTTTGTTCACTAAGATCTGAGGTCTTCCTGTGGTCTTTCTAATACAGAAAAAGCATGTCTGTCATAATTTGACTGAACAAAACAGCTTGTGAGAGCAGGGGGATGAGAGCCTTCTGCTAAGGAGATTTTGGTTTTGGGTTGTTTTTTTTTTTTTAATTTTCAAGGTAAGCAGGAAATCCCATTTATGAAGTAAATAATAGAAAAGAAAGGGTGAGTTTAATACACAGAAAAGAAAAAGGAAAGAAACACTAAAGGAGGAGACCAGGCTGTAAAAAATTAATTCTTAAAAACAAGTTTCAGAATTCGCTTTGTATTTTCAGTCTCACAAGAACACAGTTATTACCTCTTACAAGAGGACAAAAGCTCCTTTAGATGGAGGACTACTGGATTACTTCAGTAGTTTCAAATTCTAATCTTATTTGCCTTATTCCAGGAATTATGTTTATGCAGTATGCAGCCAACACTCTGACTTCACAGCTTCTGGTCTCATCTTTAAAAACCAGCAGACAGCTGCCTCGCAGTCCTGCTTCTAAATTTTTTTTTTTTTTCAGACTACATTCCCTCTGAACAAGTTTAACAGTTAAAAATGCCTTTGCTGCCTAGGCCCTGATAATGTCTAAGGCCCATCAGTACAAATTACCTTTATGCCATGCTAAGGGGGAAAAAAAAAAAAAAAATCTTGCCTCCCACTCTTGAAATGAGTAAGCTAATCAGAGTTAGAGTTTCAGTCCTGTACAAAAAGCTGTTGGAAATGCAGTTTCTCATTTCAACCCATCTATTGCTGAGAACCATTTAACAGCTTTCTTCTGAGAAACTCACAAATTTGAAAGCCTGCAGAAAGTTAGGCAATTCACAAGTCAGACAACCTTCTGTTTTACTGCAAACAGCAGGATATTCCTATATGCCATTTCAGTCACCACTTTAGCTAACAGTTCTGCAAATGAAGGCTTACTTAGAATAATTTTGGTGCAATCATTAACCACTTGGCTTAGAAACCCACTTTCCATAGACTAAGCCAAAAATGTTTCCCAACTGTTCCATTTGAGGCCCTATATCCAGGAATAAAACTGAAGCAAAGGCAAAAAAAAAAAAAAGAAAGAAAAAACCCACAAACTTTATGCAGGTCTGCTGCAAGATACATCTAAGCTCCTTGTAAAAACAGCTCCTCTTAAAATCTCTGTTGCAAGCTTACAGAAAACATGGATCTTTACGCTCAAATTTTTCTTGGGCACAGATCACTTCAATTTCAAGTGCAATTAAAGAACCATTCTGCTTGCCTTTGTAGGGAGGCATGATCCTTTTAAACAGCAAGGATCACAAAACTACCTTTTAGCTTATGTTACTGTACTCACTCAATTTAAGTTGAGTTCTTCTAGAAATACTAACAAAAAGCAACTAAAGTATCAGTTCTAAAGAAACATTTAAGTCTGTTCTCACAATTTCTTTCAATAAAGAAAAGGTCAGATCTGCTTTTCCATGAAGGCCAGACCATTTGAAATTGACATTAATTTGGGCATTTAGCTTAATTCAAGAGCTGCAGCATATACAGTTAACAGAAATATTAAGAATTTTTAAATATTTGCTTTAGAATGTAAATCATTCTCTTAAAAGTACCAGAATTAAAACGCAGTGGATATCTAATACTTTAAGGAACACATGGATTTAGCACAGATCTCTAGCTTACAGCTTGATGTGATATAGTCAATCAACACAAAAAAGCAAATACTGTAGAAAACATTTGTTTAGCAGGTCTCATGCTTAGAGGTTACTTGCAGCAGGACACTAAAGTGGGTAGCTAGGAAAAGCAGGAACAGAACAAGTGTTGTGAGAGCAAGTAACAATGTCTGGTCTCCTAAAGGCAAATTCAACAGTTTAATAACACTGTGGAAAACCAGAATTTGCTAAAGAGTTTTTAAATCACTGGTTGGAAACAGCACAGTATCAATTACCTGAAGAACTAAAGATTAAGCAGAGTAACAGAACAGAGAGCCTGTGACAGCAATCAGATACAGTAGCTGACACATGAAATTACTATTAAGTAATATTTAGTGTTTTGCCAGGATTTTATTCCAGCCATGGATTTATCAGTAAGCCTTATTACATATGGAAGTCTAATTCACCTCTGCATCTCAAGCTCAGAAGGAAACCACCTAAATCTGATGGATCATCACTCTGTGGAGAATGTCAAGCAAAATAAATGGCTAACTAAACAAAAATTCTTTATGTACAAGAAAGTAGGGTCATACCCACGGGTAGCTGGCTGCTTCTTGTGTTTGTAAGCCTGACTGAAAATGGATGTGATCTACTGAAGTCTCTCCACGAAAAACCAAGATATCCAGTATTTTAGCTTAGGAGAAAGTGTTAGGCATTGAAATATATACTGTCTATAAAAAGTTGCTGCTTTGAAGAAAGACTGAACCATTAGGCAAGAACACAGGAAAACAAACTTCAGCTCAGAACTGGACAAGTAGATACTGCTTCTGCCTCTAGTCTCTTGTGAGGTAGGCGTTAGTCACTATAGGTTTGGCAGACTGGCAATTCTGAGAACAGTGATGCATCAAAGGCAATCTATTTTTATATAGGATAATGAAATCATTTTACATCACATCAGAGCACCACAGTACAGAACAGACATCTACAGTTGGAACACAGTATATTAAGTCAAATAAGATTAACAAAAACTGTTACCCTGACTTTTTCTTCCTTCAAATAAATTGCAGTGTTTTCCCTTCTAAAGTAAAATCCCTATCACTTGCTCTCCAATTGACATTGGTAAGGCAAGAAACTAGCTCAGTAAAAATCTAAGTAGTCTAATAAAACAAAGAGTGCTAGAAATCAAGTTCTGAAGTTATCATCTTCATGGTAGTCAAGATGTTGAATAAAGCTTAACAGATCAGACTACTGCAAGTTTCCAGCCTGGCTTTTTAATATTAATAGTTATAACATGAACAAATGATTCATAGCCAAGTATGAAATGAGAGAAACTTTTCCAAGTATGTGACAGAGACCTGAAAAGCACCACTTTTAGTAAAACTATATTCCTTTACTTTTTTTCTCTTTTGAAATGGTGCAACTGTGTACAACATCAACACTTTAAATGTTGCATCTCTCTAGCACCTTTCTCTGTTCTATGACTTTTCGACAGCTTCCAGATATTGTGCCAGGTCTACATCAATATGGTATTCGAAAATGAACAGCAGACTTCTTCCTCTCATACCTTAAGAAACTTGGCATTGAGGATAGCTTCTGCCTAAGTACAGATGAATTAGGTCATTCTTCAGACTGTATTAAAGCTACTCTGCTGAACAACCAAGTAATCTTGCAATACAGCTTCAGTTTGGGGGATGATCTAACCAGAAAGTATAGCTATATTTTTTGAAAGTAAGTACTGAAGATCCTCCTGACCAGGAACAGACTAATAAAGATGAATGCACCTTTGAGACCTGGGGAAAAAAAAACAGTCATCTTGGAGCATATAAATTCCTCTAAGGCAGACAAGTAAACATTTTTGTAAGTACACGTGCACATAAGTAAGTCCCAGCTAATGAAGAAAACTTCCTTTCTTTCACAGATGTAGAAACGAGGTGCCAAACCTTTTTATCCAGGCTAGTACACTGTTTACTGTATGGCCACTGGAGGGCCAGACAACACGCTGGGGGAACAGCAAGCTCCTATGTTTTCTTTTGAAAAGAGGGAGAGAAGTAGCATAACCCACTTAACAGAAGTCAGTGCTCTCCTGCACACAGCTATGGGTCTTGCAAGACATTCCTACACACCACAGGTTGGCTATCTCACATGGCCGGGGGGCGGGGGGGAGGAATGAAATAATCACAGAATCACAGAATTATCATGATTGGAAAAGACCTAAAAGATCATCCAGTCCAACCATCACCAATACTTCTCAGCTAAATCATATCCCTCAACACAACATCCAAACATTTCTTGAACACCCCCACGGTCGGTGACTCCACCACCTCCCTGGGCAGTGCATTCCAGTGCCTGACTACCCTTTCCGAGAAGTAATATTTCCTAATGTCCAGCCTGAATCTCCCCTGGCGCAGCTTGAAGCCATTGCCTCTAGTTCTATCACTGTCTACACGAGAGAAAAGGCCGACCCCTAGCTCACCACAACCTCCCTTCAGGAAGTTATAGAGAGTTATATATAATCTTTTAAATAATCTTTTGGCCCCAGTAATTTACAGCCTAAAGTTACCCACTCCCATTTGTTAAGTATGAAATAGTTTGAAACAGATAAAAATGTATCAAGATGTAAAGATCAACACTGCAAGGCATTCACAGTCAGAAAGAAACAAAATGAAGACTAAAGCAATTATTATTTTGCATACATTCAGGTTAAACATCATTCTTTCACTATTTTGGGTGAAAGAATAATGTAAACAAGAAAAAATTCGTGAGGTTTGTCCAAACATCTATTTTATTCACTGCAGATACTGTAAATACCCTGGAAACAAAAGCTTCTGCAAGACTACTCTTGCAATTTAAAGGTATTACAGAGCTGCTCAAATTTCTCAGATTTCTATACAGCCCTGACATATTAAATTGTCAGCTTTGTATCTGACAGAGTTGTTTCACATTTTTTAAAAATGTTTGAGAAGTATCTGTAGCACTGGATAATAGTGGAAAAGCCTTCTTGGTGAAACTTGCTGTTGCAAAACAAATAGTTGGCAAAAAGAACAATAAGGCTCGGTGACTCTCATTCACCAGATGCCGAAGTTATAAGCACAGTCTTAACTTTACCAGTTCCCACTTGTGATGCGTAAGTATCAAGCTGTGCGCAGTTTCAAGCTGTGTTAATTACAACTCTAGGCAGAAGCACTGCAATTTTTTTTTTTTACTTTAAATATTCAATAATTAATACTAATCCTAAACACTATCTCTGGCGCATTACTGTATACAGCACTTCTCATTGCTATCTAATTAGTATGGTTGAGTTTCACTATTTTGTCTAACAAGGCAATTTTGTTCAAACAATAGTGTTCATTGTAATAGTAACCATTTTCTGATTGTTGTAAAATATTTTGGTTTTCAGACATTTTCCACCATAGAGGTGAAAAAAAAAAAATCTTTAAAAGAAATACATATTCATCTCCACATACAGCATATTTAAACCTTGTAGTGAAATCAGAGTAATTAAGCATTAAGACATCAAAAAACATACAGGATCACAACAGTCAAGAGGCTATCCCATTAACTAAAAAGCATTGCAAGTAAAGGTGCTACACTGGTTAAAAAGGCAGTGTAAGTGAACATTGCCATAACACTCTTAGTCACAATATTTTTAAAGTGTTACCTGCTACTTGTGCCAATTTATCATGAAGTGCATATAAGCTGTTCATCATGAGACTTCTTTCATCTTCCTAGAATTAGAAAAACATATTAATATTAAAACAACCATTAATAGAGACATATTTTCTTCCATTTACTTCAAAATCTTTATATATAATGAAAAAATAGTTTTACACATATAGGTGGAAGTGTGAAACACTACAATAATGCAAGCAATAGATTTTGAATCAAAGTATTCACAATACTGATTTTTCAGATCTTGACTGAAACTAAACTAGATTGCAGCGTGGACTCTATTTGATCTGCCAGCTAAAACTGACAGCTCAAAAAGTTATTTTAATACTACTAAGAGAACAGTGCATTGATCCAAAAGAAGTTCCACAGTTGTTGCTTTTGGTTTTTTGTTTTGTTGGTTTGTTTTGGGGGTTTTTTGGGTTTGTTTTTTTTCTTTTTTTTAATAGCTATATATGTAAAAATAAAACAGTTTCGTTCTTAATAAACGTGCAGTGACACTTCATACAAGCCACACTGAAGTCCCATCTGGTTGTATTGCCACATAAAAGTCATAGCAAGTAAGATTTTTGCTGTCTATCTTCGGACTAGAGTAACTTAATTTAAAAAAAAAAACAAAACAAAAAACCGCAACAAAGAAATCCAGAAACTTGTGCACTATACAATCTTGTTGATACCTCCTGTACATACCACTAGTTTAAGAAGGCCTAATTCCCAAAACAAGTATGAATATGACATGTCATATAATTGTTACTTACAAGGAAGTTAAACTTATCAAGACACTGAGCAATTTCATCAAAATATATCCAGAAATATTTTGTATTAGAAGGAATTATTCAAAATATGAAGATGAGGAACATGCAGTTACATACACTAAAGGTCATTCTAAAATGCGGGGTTTTTTTTTTTTGGAGTTGGCTCTGACTCCTGGGGCAGAGTCAAATGTCTGAGAAAAGACTGAAGCCTTTACTCAGAAAATATGCAAGAAAAGCCATTTTAAGTTTAATTCCCTGAGGCACCAGCACTGTCTGACACAATTTTAAAATTCAAATTCACCAATTTTTTTTTTTCTGTAAGAAAACTGTACAAACGCTTCTGTACCAAGAAGCAGAATACTTCTTTCATTGATCAGACATTTGACAAACCAATTCCCATAGATGATATCAACAATTACCAGCATCGCCTCTCCCTATTCTGGTCCAACAAAACCTTCATTGAGATTAAATGTATATAGATAATACTCCCCAGGAAACTAACCTACATTATTAACTCATTTCCTAGCTGGAAAATACCAGGTGTGGCAGAAGAGGAAAATCAGTCCTCTTAGCACACAGACACACACACCATTTCCACCAAGTTCCATTTATTTGCTAGTAGGTACACCCATGACAACACCAACAGTTACACTGAGACAGACATGTGAAACATTTTTGTGACCAAATTATTTTTTCATAACTAATGGTCAGACCACATAAAGGAAGGAACTGAACAGTGTCACCTTCGTAGCTAACTAACAATCAAGCACCGAGTAGGACTACTATGGAACAATATATAAGAAATATAGAAGAAATAACATACAAAACAGGTCCTCACGCTGTCAAATTCAGTGCAGAAGATTCATTCTCTGCACACTACTAAAGTCATTCTGAAAGAATCTTCAGAATTTACCCCACAAAATACCATTTGTTCAAAAGATTGAGAAAGATTTTTCTACCCATGAAACTAGCCAAGGCTACCTACTTAAAATATGCAATTATTCACTTCTGGAGAACTCAGTCCTAGACCAAAAATTATCTTGCAATACTTGCTTATATACGCCTAGCACAAGCAGATCACTATGTTTACAGTCCAGGCAGAAAGACCGAAGGCCAGAAGAGAGAATCACTAAAACACATGCTGTAGAACTAAAAATAATAGATACCTTCAATAGTGACATCTCAATAATGGTTATCCTGATATTCCAGTTGAAAGAGTGAAGATAGGAACAAGTAATAAAATAGAAGTGAAAGAGACAAATTTTTAAATCCATTTTCTGAAGGAGACTAACCCTTGCTCTTCTATGGCACTAAATAGGATCCTGGAGTTTCAAGTCAATCATCTCTTACCAGCTGTCCTTTCAAGGTTGAAGCTAAATGGTAACAGTAAGAGACAAACTGATAAAATCAATATCAACACTTACAACACAACTTTTCCTCACAGCTCTACAAGACAAACATTTTCTTAATATATAAAGCAACCAGCATGCCACAGCCAAATCTTGTCATCCTAGTTATATTGCCCAAGATGAAAACAAAAAAAATAAGACACTAGAGTAGCAAGAACCGCTTTCATCTCATGCAAAACATTCTGAACCTGCACCTTTCTGAACAGATCTATATTGTTTTTATACAATCACTTGATAGACTAGGTTCTCAATATTAAGTGAGTTTACTTACTCTTATTTTTTGTAGTTCTTCACTGAAAGGATTCTTGACTGTCAAAAAAAAAAAAAAGAAAAAATTAATTCATTCTAGAGTCTGAAAATACTAAAAAGATATACCAACACTGCATCTTTATGACAATATGGTAATCTTTAGATAAAATAAAGAAGTCCATAATATGAAAAATAACAATCAGACAGCTATTAACCTTTGACTTAACTCCACATTTGATAATGCACTGTACTAGCATTTAGGTTAAACCAGAATCTTTTATATCTGCAAATGTCACAGCTATTTCCATGCAAACAAAACATGTTTGCCATTTGTCAAACTCTTCTTTAATGACTCATTTGCATTGAAGTTGAATTTGAAGGTTTTACATTTTTAGTATCTAGTTTAAGAAAGTAAACCTATTTTTTAACTAAACAATAATCCCTACAACAAAGCTGTATCCCAGGAAACGTGACACAAAACTGAAAGTCTAGGCTTGTAAATGCCATCATATTGATGTTGAAAGCACACCAAAAAAGAGGTAGCACTTGAAAAGGCACACTGCTCCACATACAGTTCTACAAAAAGAGTTCTTCCAGAAGAAAAAAAGGTTACTTTCCACTACTTCTAAGTTTGATGTATTTGCATACAGAATCCACAAGAAATCTCAGTCTGAGAAGAAATTTGCACATTTTTAAATTCTGCAGTTCAACTTCCTACACCAAGGCATAGTAAAAGACAAGTACCATCTTAAATGGCGTCCAAATACGTAATTCCATTTACGCAGTGTAATTACACACCAGCCCTCCCACCCCACATATTGCACTTGTTTACAAGTCATTTCTGCTTGCATCTGAAGGTAACTCAGCAACAGCCTCTGACAGCACTAACCAATTTGACTTCTTATAAGGCACTCCCATGCATAAAGATATTCACAAAACAGGAAGAGTCGCCTTCCCAACAGTCAGCTGATTGACAATATCATGGCTCCTGAACCATTACCATGATTATTATGCTGATCAGTTCATTTAACTATAAATGGGAAAAATAAGAGAAATAAAGGTGGACATACTAGATCAAATTCATGGCATGATTTCCTATTTAGGAGAAATGGAGGATACAAAAGAAACTAAGGACGAACTTGGGGTTCCCTAACCTTTGCCAAATGTAACAGCATCTGGATAACTAACTTAAAAAACCCAAAGTTTTATAACAAAAAAAAATAAATTGTAAAATAATGTAATATTACCTACACAAACTTCAATAGCATCATTGGCAGCAGCTAGACACCGACCTTATTTTTGAAAGGCAAGTTTGAAGCAGGAATGATTACCATTTTATTGCTCCTACATGTAGCAATGGTAAGGAACACATTTCAACAATTACAACCAACAAATGATGTATAAAACAGTAGGGTAGTGAAAACGGTTTCCAAGTGAAGAAGAAAGCTTGACTCTCAAGCTTTGCAGTTCGTCCATGTGCCAGAGCTCAGAAGAAAATTAAGTGTGCTATCTACCCAACAGCAATAAGCACTTCAGCTTCCTCTGACCCAGCAAATTAAAAAAAACACAACAAAAACCCCACACAAACCCACCCAAACACAGGGACTGGTTTTCACAGACATCTGAATACTTGACTCAGATATCAGATTAACTAAAACTGATAGAGGCAGATGTTCAAGCACTGTTGCAAACCAAGCCCTATAGTTTCATTCGTTTTCAACCAAGCCCATAGTTTCATTCTATAGGTGCAAGTTCTCAGACATTGCATTATCTATTACATTATCAAGCTACCCATTTTCCAAAGCTTCTACGTATTTCATTCATCAACTCAGCAGAACATTTCCCATACACTAAACTTTTAATCTAAACAGCCTAAATAGGATTAGACTGCCAACCTCCCAGTTTGATCGTTAGTTATCCAGACAAGATAATTATGTAATTATGGTCTCTTCCCAAGGTCAGTCTCATTGAGCATACATGAAATCTTGATTATATGGTTTTAAACTGGAGGGGGCAGAGGAGGCAGGGCACAAGACACAACAGTGTGTAGATTGCAGTATACCTGACAAACATATTTGGCACTGATGAAAGCCATGGGACAAACAAGTGCAGTACTTCCATGCCTGCAAAATGCAAACTGAAAACCATCAGGTGCAATTCTATATACACTAGGACTGTACAGCAACGAAGTGAAGGCAACGGTGGTGTTGAATACTCAAGACTCTCCCAGCATCACAATCCCAATGTAAAGTCAATCTCCCATGCCAGTAACTTCATATTTGGATAAATTAAAGCACTGAATTTATGACGCAATCCAGATGATATGTCAATGTTTGCCTCTCCTTCACAAATAAATGGTGGTTAAAGATACAAAAAAAAAAAAAGGACTCTCCTTCAAAATTATCTGTCACAAAAATGTAATCTATCCTTGCAACTAACTACTTTAACTCACACTAAAGGATTTCCATTAAATCCTTCTGAAGTTAGTGATTTTATGGCAATTTTACCAATGAGATACATTTTAATATAAGATGTTAATACAGTTTAGGATGCCTGATGCCTTAAGAGGCAAGTATGCTAAATGCAACCGCAGCAATCTATCAGCTCCATGTGCTATTAACAACTGTTGATCTATCCGCATCTATCTACCACATAACCTTGATTAACTTGAGTTAATAAAGCCACTCCTCAACTACTTGAGTAATTCCTCTGTTCTGAATCCACCCTTCTTTCCTTTGTCCAGGATCTAAGCTCTCACCAAATCCTCCCACTTCCTCCAGCCACAGATGCAAAGTTTCCATCTACTCCAATGTGTGTAAGGTATTTCAATGTTACATCAACATTACTGGTTCAAAAGGTTTCTTGACAGTTCTTTGTATTAAGTATAGTTTTAAGGGTAACAAGTTCTTGTTCTACCAAACTAAGCACTGATTTAATAACTAATTACTAACAGAAGAGTTTCTTGTGTGTACATATCATACTTCCAAGGCTCCTCCTCAAAAAGGGTTCAAGACCTCTTCCATACAGCAACAATTACCAGCCTTAAAAGTAGTCTATCAAGCTCACGTTTTTATGAGCTTCAAAGAACAAGTTCTCATCTACTTATACTACAAAGCTAAAAACTATAGAGATAGTTTTCTGAAACAGGAATCTCCTGACTGTTGTCCCAGGGGGTCTTCTCTCGAGGTTAGCCAACCAACCAACAAAAACATTGCCCTCAAAAAAGAAGGGATGCAACAAGCTACCTGGACATGGCAATCTCATTATCTATCAGAACTCCCCAGACAGCAGCAAAACTGTGAGAAGCACGGCAGTTTTAATTAGCCACATGTGAATACTACCTGCAGGATTAAAAAAAACAAACAAACAACCCTGAGTATTTTCCTGGAAGAAAAATCTCAAAAACTTCAAAAACTTGACTAAGAAAACCATACCAACTCCCCCAAAACACTGTAACAGCGAAACATTCTACTTGGAAGTTTGATACACTGGGAGAAGAGCAAGGTGTAATGATAACAGGATTCTTTAGCCCAACATGGAAGGAAACAAAAAGTAAGCACACCAAGCGACATCATCCTCACGTGAAACTTGATTTCAGAACAAGGCACATGCTATTTAAATTCTGTTTTTCGGAAGTCATCTTATTTAAATGATAGTTAATCAGGAACAAGACAATAAGATTACCCAAAGGCCTGAGAAAAGAAATTGAAGCAAGTATTATTCTAGGTAACTGAAAAGACTACTAATGACCCGCAGAAGTAACTAATTTACATATATTACTGTTGAGACAAGCTGTAAATGATGACTTACAGACTACTACAATTCCTCAGAATGACAGAACTGGTCAGTCTCAAATAACAAACAGTCACCAATACAAAGCTAAGGGTCACAGCACAGCTACAAAGCATTCCAGCCAAAGCTGCCAACATAAATGCACATACCAAGCCGTCTCACAGAGATGCTCAATTTTCCTAATACAAGTGCAGTCAGCGTCAACATACAAGGTTAATTTCCACTAGAATACAGAAGCTGTCATCTTTAAAGTAGCAATAAAACCACTCACCACCACTCATTTTCCTCCCTAATACATTGATAACAATTGCAGACAGATACAGTACTTACAAGGATTTAGTTTTCTTAAGTAAGACAAACAGGGAGCACAAAGTGGGATTTCTCCTCTTTTTCAAGGCATGCTTTAACAGACATGAAGTTGCAGCTTAACTGCAGACATTCATGAATGCACAAGTCAACTATTATTGACACTTGTCTCATTAAGATTCTAAGACTGACACAGGTCCACAGGCACTCATACCCAGAAAGAAGACAGGCACAAATAAAGACATCTTTGCTTAAGACATAAGCTAGAACCACATCACCAACATGGTACCAAAACAAAGAAGTCAGTTGCCTTCTGGTCACCAAATTAGGATGACAAAAAATAGCTAATCCTTCCACTACAGCTATCTTCTACACACTGTGGTAGAATTGTACCTTGCCCTGAACAGCGTTACCATTGTTTTGCAGCTTCAGTATTTAATACACTTCAACAGATAACATCAAAACTGAAGTATGAATCACACTGGGATAAACCAAGAATTCAACTACCTCAGAACCCTGCCTCCAGCAGTAGCAAGAAGTTTTACACTTTTCAGAGACACCTGTCCCTAACCAAAGGGGAAGGGAAATCAACAGAACAGCAGCAAAAGTGAGTGTCAGCACATAACAATAGAAAGTATATGCTGATACTTCACCAGAATATTCTCCCAGTCATAAAAATTTGTGCTTCAGAAGCTTCCCAATACAGACCGAAGTAGCTGGCTACTTTTTTTTTTTTAGATTATCAACTCCTATGCACTTTTCCCTACCAATCTGTCTAGTCTCACATTAACCCCAAGCAAGCCTTTAGCTTCAGCTACTTACTGTCACAGAGTTCCAGAATTTAAACGTGCATGTGTGAAAAACTAGTTTCTCTGCTCACTCTGAACTTGCCACTTATTAACTTGAGAAACTCCTCATTCTGTTAGAGGAAACAGTGAGTAATCTATGCCTTTACTTCACTTTATTCTATGAGACTATTCACCCTCTCCGTAACACTCATGCCTTTACTTCAGTCCTCACTCTTCCACACTCAAGAGTCCTATTCCTCCTTGCTATGAAAGCCGTATTATGCTTTTGATCATATTACTACTCTCTGAACCTTTTTGCAGCTCTGCTATGTCCTTTCTGAGGCTGAGGACCAAAGCTGGACACTATTCAAAAATAAAAGGAGCACCATGAATTATTAGTGCCACACTGATATTCTCAAATACATCCTCTCAAATATGCCTTGCTCTCAATTCATGTTCTAAAAAGTAGAAAATCCTACTATTGTGTTTCCTTCTTGACCACTACTGAATATTAAGCTAACATTTTTAACAGAATCATTTTAATGCCATAATCTATTTCTGAACATGTAGATTATTTTATAAATGCAAAAGCAACTTTCCAATGCAACTTTAAGGAACTGCAAAGCCACAGCTGCAGAAACAAGACTGATCCCAATTAACCTGTAAGCACTTCCCTTCTCAATGTGATGATACCAGAAGTGCCAAACACCATCCACACAAAGATTCAGAAACTGTACACCGCAACACACACTTCCAAGCCAGCAGCTTCTGTAGAAGGAATAATGTTCCTCTCTGCAAACAGAAAAGTACTTTTCTCCTCCCCACCCATGTCACAAGCAGACTTATCCCAAAGCAAGTAGTATTTTCCAAAATTTGTCCCGTAAAGGTGTGTTCAGTAAGTAGCTGGAAGCACTGCTATCCAAAACGAGCCATTAGCCCAGCAATTCTTTACATGACTTTGGAAAAAAAAGTTCTCAATTTTACAATTCAAGTACTTTCAATACCAACTAACAGATCTGTGGCTTTTTTTTTTTTTTTTTGGAAGTTGGGGGGTCAAGTATTGATTCCACCTGGTGACATACTGTGTACACATTAAGGACAATTCTAAAACATTGTCTCTTAAAGCTCCTATAATCTTAAAATGCCAGGAAAAAAACCAAACAAGCTATTACAGAAAATAAATTATTCCAGAGCTCCATCTTTAAAATAGCTTAAATAAAATAACCCTACCTTTATTCTCCTCTCTGCAATTACTCAACACTCAAAACAAATGAGTAGTTTCGTATGACCTGCATCTCAAGATTGTGCTAATTCAGGTAGAAACCACTTTGAATCAGCAGGCTAAATCCCTGTGCTTTGCACAGGTGCATTAAGACACCAAGTCATACGTCAAGTTAAGCAATTCCTTCACTACAGATCATCTTTCTGTGCTTTGGAAAAAGTTTTTGTATTTCTAAATCAGTACACCATTACAGTTTGAATAGTCCTTGGCCATACCAATTTTGAACAGCAGCACAATCTGCCACAAGGATTAGAGAATTCTAAAAACAGCTGAAACTTTCCTTAACATCAAGTCAGTTTTTCAGCTGCCTCAGTTTAGAGGGCTTTTATTGATAGTTTTTTTCCCCGATATCTTTTGAATTAATTCTGTTTGTGAATAGGTGGTATAAGGGTTGATGATATAACCAAACTTTTCTTTATATTTTTTTAAACACAAACCCCTCCTCTAAAAGAATTAAAACTATCACATTTGTGATAGACATTTCAGTTCAGAAACATTGAAAATAGCAGTCTTCATTGTTTTAGGTAAAAGGGAGAGAAGTACCAGAATTTCTCTTTGGAGTTCTTCACTGCTTCTTAAAAAAGCCTCTCCACATTTTAGCTGTATCGCCCTTTCCAGCAATGCTCAATTCTACTCTTGCCTACTTAAATAACTGGTTAGAATAGACCTGAATGTTGAAAGATGCTCTTAAGAGACAGTCATGTCAATTTAGTCCATAATTAAGAAGAGAGACAAGTGTTTTGGGAGAGCTTCTCATCAGATTATTCAATTTCACTAGAATAAAAATACTAGTTTCATTCTAGTACTTGTATTAATGATTGAAAAATCTAGAAATCATAACTTTTGTCCTTAAAAGATTGAAGTAAAATATTTTAATCTGTGTAGTGCCTGTTAATATCCCAGTAATGCGAAACTGAAACAGAATAGTTGGCTGAAAGTCAGTTCTTAAGAATGTCACCTTTTTAAGCAAAAGCCTAATAAAATAAATCCAGAACTGGAACAGTTGCCAAGACATCAGAGCTGATGTTAGAGTAAGTTTTCACTGTACTATTGCCACATTCGCTTCATGAACACCACTGTGCCAGTCAGAATTTACTGTACTGAAGTGCTCATTTCAAGCAGAGCTGATTCCTCAGACTAACACCTGTACATATTAACAGAGAGATTGCCTTTCCTTTCCTTCTTTCTTGTCTTCTGTTTCCTAAATACCACCATCAACCACAGCAAGACTCAGGAAAGGGAAGAAAACCCTACAGAGATATGGTACAGACACTGCTCATTTCAAAAGGAAGAATGTGCAACCTGCCTGTGTGTATGAAGAAAGGATGAAAGTTCACTTTCTCTACCAGAACACTCTGTGAAAATAACTGTATGCACCAGACGAAGGAACAAGTAAATGAGCCCAAACAAGAACTGATGCAGC
The DNA here is from genome assembly GCA_009806455.1 of Tetrax tetrax. Lineage (NCBI taxonomy): Eukaryota > Metazoa > Chordata > Aves > Otidiformes > Otididae > Tetrax > Tetrax tetrax. Next base: position 40,884 of record WHYT01014980.1, read on the forward strand.
CACACCAAGAAACAGAACAAACTTTAGAACATCACTATCAGCAAGAAAATAATACTGCATTTTAAGTCCCCAGTTCCATAGAGAGATGAGAAATTTGGGCAGATAAGACTCAGGCAGTGTTTCATACCCCTCACTCAGGGCAAGGGGGGTCAAACACTCCAGACAATACTTTCAGCTGTTACACCCCACCCAGGAACTGGTCTTCACCCCAAATTCTATATCCTTTACACCTACATTAATCTCAATGGAGCATACTCAGTACAAGAGCAGACTTACGGAAGAGCACATTAACCTGCTAGGTTATTTACAGAAGCATTTTTCATGGTCTGTATTTGTGGAACGATAAAACAATTTTTACAATAAAGCATCCTCTTCTCCATTTTTTTTTCTACCAGTGTAAAAATGTTTTATAGCAACAGAATTTGCACACACACTTTTACATATTACAAAGCATATTATATTTCAATGAAGAAACAGTTGTCTGTGTTCTATTAGAGAAAAAATGTCTCAGGAGACACGCATTTGCTATGCATTGTAAAAATGTGGTAATACTGCAGTCCTAGCACATACATACACACAGTTTCCATTATAGGCTAGTGTTTATATATAGGAAAAGCATAACCAAAATCACACTAAGACTGCTTTTATCAGCAGTTGCAAAACATTACCAGGATAAATATTAGACTTCAGACAACTACCAGCATTTTACAATGGGTAGAGAATACCTTCACTTGCAAGAGGACTGAAACACGCTTCTGTAATAGTTCTCCTTTCTGTGCTCCCCACCCAAATATTTTAGCTCCTTATACTTTATAAGGCAAAAAAAATAAATCCCACAAATCAAACAAATGAACACAAATAATAAAATATACATATGTATTCAAAAGCAGGAGAAACTCCACCTTGAAAATAAGGCAGCACAAGCAGCTCAATGTTAAATCAGAAAGTGGTCTGCTTTCCTCAAACTCTAAGAATGAAAGCAAACTCATAAAGCAAGTGTTATTAAAACACAGAAAATTTAAGAATCAATAGGAATCTGCAATTAAATATTAAATCTACGGTCACTCTGCCAAGAGGCCCAGTCTGGATAGAAACAGTCCTGTGCTCTTGCACAAGCAGGAAGGATTCCTGTCTTGAAGAGTTTCCAATGTAAAAATACCCAGTTATAACCTCTTCTTTCAGATAGACTTCAGTTACAAAGTATTAGTAATATACTATAATAGCACGAATAGTACCCAAAGATAACATTCAAATGGAGCACACTGATAAGAGTACTCTTAAGAGACCCTCAAATCATGAGAGCAAAAACATTAACAAAGTCAAGACAGAGATCACGTAGAGATATTTCATATTTAAAACTGGGGTTCTGCTGTACCTCTGTCCTTTTACCCATTCAGTACACATTGGTCTATCACTGCTTGCTGCACTAAGCAGCGGAACTGTTGAACGATTATACAGAGTCTGAATACAGCAGTAAAACTCTGAAAATAGGTACCCTAGTGTATCCCAGGGAGGAAAAAAAAAAAAAAAAAAAAATTAGTCCATGCAAGACATACATAAGAGGTAGCTGCTAGCAGGTCTCTTGTCATGACAAAGATGAGCTTTCACAGAGGAAGCAGCAGCCAGCTTACCAGAAGAATCCATATAAGCTAAACAGAAGGAGGAAAACTGTCCACCATGTATAGCACAAGTCTGCACAGCTCAAAATCAGGATGAGCTCAGCAGTAATTCAAGACATAGCATCACTTGACTGGAAATTAGTAGAAGTAGGCAATATTCAGTAACTTCCATTTTTACTCAAGTGGACTAAGACTCTGAAGAGTTGGCTAAACTTCCAGGCTGTCTACCATACCAGCTGCATTTGTTTGATAGCATAAACTGGCTGGTTCAAAAGAAAATTCTTATCTGAAGGGAACAACTGGACTACCACACAGCCATACATCACCATTATCCTTATATAAACACCCTGTCACTGGCTCCTATACTCGGCTGAAGAGTCTGCTTGAACTAAGACTTCCAGTATTGTTACCATAATTGTTTATTAATTAAACAGGTTACACCCATCAGCTAAAGGGTTTCATAATCAGGTTGTGGATTTAGCTAATGAATCCTGCAGCAGTACTTTGTGCACTTCTACTGAGCCAGGTGGATCTAGAGAGGAGAAAGAACCTATCATTGCAAGAAACTCGTCTGCCTCAGGGAAACCACAAAGAGAGGATGGAAAGGAAGAACAACGACTCTTACTGAGGGGACAGTACACTGGGGACAATAAAACCTTGCCACACCTTTAGCTATTTGTAGATACATGAGAACTCTGTAGGATGTAAGGCACTACACAGTAGTGCAAAGCTAGGTGCTTAAACTATAAACCAAAGTTTACAAAACAAGATCTTAACTCTCCTTCCTTCAACCATTTATCTCATGCTCAAGGAAGCATAGCTGGCCATATAGCTAGGAGTCTGATGCCAAGATTAGTGTAGGAAGCTCAGCACATTCCCATCTCCTGAACGGCAAAGAACACCACATGCTATTACACTCCCTTACAGAAGAGGCAGACAGACCCTCTTTGAGACCTTCGGTCTTCAAATCAACAGAACGTCTCCTTCCCAGGGCTGCTACCTTCATGTAATTTCCCTCCACAGTTTGCTCTTCCTCCAAAGGAATGACTTTAATACCATGTGTCCTATACAGCACTATTCAGCAGAATAAAACAAGTCTGGATTTAACATCCCACTGGTCTCCCCCCCCCGCCCCCGCTTTCATGTGCATTTGTACTCAATCTGCACATTTTTGTTGTCAGTTCATAAGGAGCAGCTTCAGCTGAAGGTCAAGAGACAAAAAAAAAAAAAGAAAAAAAAAAGAGTCAGTATTTAAAGTTATAAATTTAAAAATGCATTTGCCACCGCAATGGTCCAATTCCAAAGCGCACACATTAATGCTCAATGTAAACAAGCTAAAAAAAGTCTACAGCATTTCTGCAAGGAGTACCACCTTTGATGGAAGTCCACAGACACTGGTCCCAGTACACCTAGGATCACCATGTCAGACTGTGCATATACATCTGCCCATTCTGAATGAATGAGCTCTCAGGAGTACTTTAAAATCTGGTATTTCTGGTTTCCAATGAGAAATTAAAAACTGCTAGCTCAAAGGACACTATACAGACAGTACAACAGTATGGCTCTCTCAGATGTTCTTAATACTTCATTTTATGAGTTTCTATCAAACGAGCATGTTTGCTATTATACACAAAATATGAAGTATTCAAACATTAATATATCCTTTAGATACAGCTCAGATTACCCACTTCCCACAGCGATTTAGGAAGACCTTTATCCAAAGGGGCTTTTGCATAAGTAGTATTTCATATGCTCACAGATAAGAGAAACAAAACCCAAAAATAAGTAGCAAGACTAGTTCCTTCTCCAGAAGGAAGTCTGCATCTCTAACCTAATTTTCTCAGCTAGGAAAAGTTTCCCTGGGACAGCATAAAGTCCTTTGACAACAACAACCACACACACAAAAAAAACCAACAGAAAACCCAAACAAACAAACAAAAAACCTCCAGAAGCTTCCTTGGTTCATACACCAGGTGCAGATAAATACAGAAGCAGACCAAGATGCCATCAAGGAATTTTATAAATAATTTTCTCTTATTTAGAAAGTAACAGTAAACTATTTGCAAGGAATCTGCAAGAATAAGAAACAGCACAAGTAAGAGTGCCAGCCTGACCCTTCCCCAATAATTCAGTTTGACTGTGGATTTCCCTGGCCTGAAAGAGGCACCTCAGGGATTTGTCATGCATGCACCACCCAGTCTGTCACTCAACAAAATTAACAAATACTCTCTCTGCTTGTCAGAATCATGACACCTGAAAAAGAACAACCAACCCACTAAACTTTTAGATACAAATCAAATGCCAGAGATTAACAGAAAATGTCATGATAAACATTTTGCTATCTCCCAGAAAATATCCAAACCACCACATGTGACAACCAAGAGCTGTTTCAGGCAATATTAAAAAAAAACCAAAACAAAACAAAACAAAAAAACCCGAGACATCTACCTTTTGGTATTTGAAACTGCTCATTCACAATAAATGCTGCATTGCCCAGTGTCTATTAACACATTTCAGATTAGCTCTAGATAGACAAGATCTACACATTCAGATATAAATTTGTTTGACAAAGTTGTGCTGTGAGATATGGGAATACTGGACATGAGGAGCTCATATTGTGCAGCTTGATGATACTGGACAGAGTATTACTGAATGTGCACACTGTGGAATGTTTTACTGTATAAATTCATAGTGAGATGTTGAATACTGAGGGGACATACGGTTAAGGTGAGTGGCTATGAAACGTAGCCGATTGAAAATATCCAAAAGCTAACATAAGCAGTTATGAAGCTCATGGACAGTGTGAGGCTTCTCCAATAAGCAATTCAGAGATTTAAACACTTTTCCGTGGATAAAAGGAAAATTAAGATCTAGATGTGGCCTTAAAATCTAGTCTGGAATAACATTACATTTATCCAACTCATCTCAGCAGTCCTCTCATGATGAAGTTTTGTTCAGTTGACTGCCTAGCAAGGACAGATTGATGCTGCATTTATGCACAATGCCATGAGTCCAAGTATAAAAGTTTCTTGTCCTTTTTGTATAAAGAAAAGGTTAAGGGGATGTGACCTGTATATAAACTCTGTATTGAGACTTAACTGAAGACAGGCACTATGAAGAAAGTCTTAGTATGTGCATAAAATAATTAATTTCTAACAAGGCATCTTCCAATTTGTAATTAAGTGGCCTTCTCTAGGACAGAGAAAACTCTGCCTAAGAATTAGTCTTAAACCCTTAATTTATAAACAGACCTTTCTTACTTACCTAGCACAGCATCACCAGAATTCAATGGATCTTTTAGACTACTTCGTAAGTTTTAATGCCACTTAATTCAATGCTAGACCTCTCTTTTTAAGTCCCTACCTGTTCTCCTCCCCACATTAAACAGCCTTCTGTATCAATTCAGCCTGTCACTCAGCACTTAAAGCATCTAAAGGAATTTAAAATTCTAAAAAGGAAGCTTTATTCAAGATATCTGTGTTAGAATATGACCCCAAGAAGCAGAAAATTTGATCCTTTCCTCTACAAAACACCAGACACAACAGCACATCTCCAACAAACTAGGCCCAACAGAAACACCACATTCTCTTGTTTCACATTGAGGATGCATCCACACTCACTTGTTCCTTATCCTCTCACCCTCCACAGTAGACTGTAAACACAAAACAGAACAGAGAAACAGCACTAAATAGTATTGTGGGAAGTATAGCGCAGCAGCAAGGGAAAAGACACAATGATAAGGACACTGGAGAAAAGGAGCCACCAAAGTACAGCAGTTTGGGGCCATGCTATTTTTCCTAATTACACCAAGAGACACCATTTGAAGACAGATTTCTTATTCATGTCATGGTATGCTCAAGTAATCTAAATGTACTTGATTCAATCTTCCACTTCCATTACCTACATTTGTCTTCAATTCCTCCAGCTGGGCTGAGCAGTTCATTGAATGGACAGATTTCTACAGAATCGCCAAAGTTTCTAGGAGAGAATGCTGGCAATATCTCAGACTAGAGATGCATGAACCCAAAGCTTTGATTTGCCTCGATATTGAAATATTTCTATCAAGTAGAAATATTGAGACATCAAAGTAGCATCTTATCTCAACAGTCAGCTGTACAAAGAAGCCACACCCGCATGGAGTCAAACCATCGAGTTTGTTTTGCTATTCCCCATTTTCTAGGTATAGCACACTGACATCAAGTACAAAGCCTTCGTGTCATTGGTTTCATTCAAAAAGTTGATGGGTTTGTTTTTTTTTTCATATTTACAACAGGACTCAACATCAGACATTATAAACTGGAGCAAACCTTCTACACAGAAGGAATCTATATGAGATCAGCTTTAAGTTGTGCAGTGGTTCTTTGATCTATCCTTGCATCCATCAGTATGCTTCTCTCCATCAATAACACTGCCCCTTTTCCAAGTTTTCCTAAATCAGAATTCCTCAGTGGACAGAAGCATCAAGGTTACTTTGATCAGCGGCAGAGTTACACCATGTCCTCATTTATTATAATGACAGCAAAGGCGTTGCCACCCTCTCCCACAACACTAGACCTACCAGCAGCAAGAGCAGCAGCCAAGAAAGGAAGAGTAAGGACAAAGTTACTACTATATTGAAGTTCTTAGCAAAGATCAAGTCCCCTGAAAATCACTTTTTTATTTTTAATAGACCTTGATTTCACAATCCCTTAACCAGTCAACTTACTCCCCTCATCCTACCACAAATCAGAAGAGACACCTAATTTTATCAGAGAACGCAAATACCACAAGAACTTTAAAGGCATAAGGAATACGTCTCATGATTACAGTGGATTCCGTCCTCAACAGCATTGGAACAGCACTGTCATCAACAAAAACTGATATATCTGCTTGATTTACCCGCCTAAGCTTTTTTGTTAAGTGACCAAACAACTTTCTCAAACAGCAGCTCTAGCCTGCTCACATGTTCATACTATTTCTGAAGCACGAGTCCACAAGCATGACAGGGATTAGTTTGGTACAACTCTAGCACTCCTGCCAGCTTAGCTGGGTAAGCAATCAAGCCAAAGTTTTGCAACCTATTACTACTTTCAGGTGAAACACAGATGCCAACAAGAGTTAAATGTACACGATTTTTCAGAAACACAATTGGTCCCCAGGAACAGAAAGACCACAGGCCTTACTCTCCTCTCGTACTGGGACACTTAAAGATTATGAAACAGTGTAAAGTAGGGCACCTACAATGCTGAATTTAAGCCCTTGGGTATCATGGGCTCTTCCTTAAAATAGTTCCATTGCATCTATTATCACCGTATGCATCTGTCCTAAGCGGAAAGAAACCTGCACTGCACTCAAAGAACACTACTAGAGTTGGTAGAGGTTCTTAATAGAAGAAACAAGTTTGCTTTTTGCTTTCCCACTCCTTTCTAGTCTGCAATGCTTTATAAAGGTGGATAAGTTGCAAGCAGATCTGCGTTCAGATCCCACATCACCCTTAATTTTCTCACAACAGAAACCAATTTTTTTTGAGAAAGCTACCATGCACTGTGGTACAGAGTGCAAACATTCAATTAATTTTTGATACCTAGTGAAAACAGATCCTGCCAGAACTCTTCTGCATCCCCAGGCAAGTAATTTTAGTTCCAATCTCCCATAACTTATTTCACAAAAAAAAGCATAGCCTACAAGAGTAATGTTGAAAAAATGTAATTGTAAGAATACCTGAAGTCATGGCACAAGGAAAGTTTTAGGCCTGACTGCAAACAGCAACACATTTAAGGTATGAATGTCAAATAAGTTTGTTCTAAGTATTCTGAACAAAGTATCAAACACAGCTATTTCCGTAAAAAAATCAAATATTCTGAAGTTGCATCCTTTTTGTTTCAAATACTGATGAACAGTTTTCATATTAATGCTTTATACTACAGATCTGCTGTAAATAGACCATCTGATCTGAAGTCATCAGCTAATATGAACTATTTTGCACTATGTAATAATTATTTGGACCTTTCTGGGTACAAGTCTTGGCCAAATCGGTTCCTCATTTTTAAGAGTTATTTCTGATATACCATAAGAAAGATTACAGTTTAAAAATGTCTAGAATCCTAAGGAAAATTAACTACTCTCTCTGGCTTTACCTTATGAAGCCAGTCTAGGATTTCAGGGGGTTTTGTTTCGTTTTGTTTTTTTCAATCTACTGATCTTAACCCAAAACTCAAACCACAGAAGTGAGACAAGCTACAAGATCAGTCTTTAAGATGCACATCAGGATTTTCTTTTGTATCACCCAGAAGAAAAATAAACTTGCTAACTAGAGTTTATAACAAAATACACAAAAGAAACAGAGCTATATGCTAATATGTCAACAGAAGAAGTTGTTACACTGTCAAATACAAGTCAGACTATCACTTGCAAAGCCCAAACAACGCTCATCGCCACACAACAGAGGAACTCTCCAAATCTTTTAACTTTGCTTCCTTCCTTTACCATCTTCTCTTCTATAAATATTTCTTATCCAAAATACATTTTCTCCCATTGAAGCCAACACTGTCAAGAAATAGACTCTTCTGAGATGATCTTAAAAGGCAAGTAGATTTGTAAGTTAACTGTGAAATACCACAGCACTTTAATAGCAATTTGCAGGTCTGTGAGCGTTACAGTCATCATCTTGTCTTTTACACAGCAAGTCTAACTTCTTAACAATGAAATTCCCTGCATAAAATTACATAGAAGTTTTAATGTCTGAGAGATTTAGAAGTCAAGAACAAAGGATCATCAACAGAATAGAATTAAACTCTTAGAACTGATTTGCATAAGCTTCCACTTGCTATATACACAACTGCTAAGTCTCCCTGAATTAACATTTCAAAACCACAAGTTGTAGCAAATATAGCAAGGATTATCCTCCTAGCAGTAGTTTTGTAACAAGTACCACAAATAGATCAAAATTACTAGCAAGAGATGTCACTTTCAAAAGTCTCTCCTAATAAGAATGTAACATACTAAACATCTACCTGAATATTTAAAGATTACTTTTTTCATTGTTGGGTTTTTTTTTTTCTACATCAAACACTCCCCAGGCAAAGTACTGGAGCAGAAAGAGTGAGAGTAATTTAAATGCAACCAATTTCAGATTACAACCTTAAACAGCACCTATACTAGTGCCCTCATCTTTCAGAAAGTAAACCAGACCTGAAAGCAACATCTACTGATCTGATATGGTTCTAAAGTTATTTTTCATGGAAAGTTGATAACTAACTCCCAGGAGCAGCCACTTGAGATGCTCCAAGTAATATCACAAAACAAAAATCAAAGAAGTTGGAAGAGATACTCAACTCTTCACGGTTCGAAAAACCCTAGGAAGTAGACAAAAGTCAATTCTATCATTTTCCTGACAAAATACTAGGCTGACTTGGGGTTTTTTAAAGGCAGGTACAAGCAAAGCATGCTTTACAACAAGAGCCACATGAATAAGGCTACCAGCACCAAGTCCAAACCGATCCTTCTTTTCACACACAACACTGTCAGAGAGAGTAAACACAATATGCACTTAAACATTAGTTGGTCTTTTATGTAAACTTAAAGACTAGTTTAACTGCAATGGTGTAAGATGCTTTAGGAAAAACTCCATCGACATTTATCTGTATTTTAGGCAGCTAAATGTATAAAAACCTTACGTCAAGAGACCACACATAGGTTAGGGAAGAATTAGCCCAATCCTGATCTGTCTTTGAACATTTTTGCACTGCATGTGTGGAAAAGCTAAAGCACTTTATAGCTATTTTAGAACTCTGAATAAGGAATCATTTGAACATTACGCATGATGTAAGTGACAATCCTCTTATGAAGTTTTCTCCTCACACTTCTCATCTATATTATTTTACCAGGCCTAAATTCAACCCCAACACCTAGTTTTAAGCCTCTCTAGGACATGCACCTCCTCTCTTCTCAATTACAGCTTGACAAATACTGTAAGTGCTGATATTGGGCGTACTTAGTGACAAATATTTTTCAACGTCACACACGTAATACCACTTTATTTTGACTAAATTTCATTGTAGGTAATGAACAACTAAGTCATTAAGCTCGTTGTGCATCACTCCCCACAAAGTTAAAATAAGAAGCCAGCCAAATATAAGAATAACTGCCTTTTTTGTTTTCTTACAGTAACTATAATTATGGAGATGGGTATAGTGCAACTCCACTGAATTGTAAAATCTTTTATGATAACAGTTTGGCATTGAAAATAACTGAGCCAAGAGAATCTTACTACAGCCATCTAAAAGACAGAAAAACCTCAGTACCCATTCACCTAACTGAAAGGATGTTCCCTGAGACACACCATAATTTTTTAATAAAAATGTATTAATCAGTTCCACTTCTACAAAGAAAACATACAATACACCCACACAAGCATAAGAGCCAAAGGACTTGCTCATATGATGTTCAAGCTTAGGGAAGCATCTCACCTAACAGATGACAGGTTTCTCTCCCTTCGAGTAGCAATCAGTCTTTATTGGCCTGTATTGTCTGATCTCGCCCGTTCTACAGACCTACCCTATTTTCATTGCATATGCCCATTTGAGAAGTAAGAATTTAGTGAGCACGTGCTGAGCATATGGGCAAGGTAATTCCCTGCTCATTCTCACATTACTTAAAAGTTGTCTGCTCCTCTTCCTACCAAAGGAGCTAGCCACAAAACCGGTTGTTCATAGGTCATATTCCCCCTGATCCCATTTGTTAGGTTGCAAAGCCTGGGGCTGTGAGGAAGGACAGATTAAATGTGAGTGCCACTGCCAGAACAGTTCTTCAGGAAATCCACCTTCAGGAGTTACACTGAAAAGAGAAGGAATAGGAACAGGCCAAGAACTGGCTTAATTGAATTATCAAGCAACACTGGGCTACCAGGCCTTTGGCTGGGCAGCCTAACCTAAGCAAAAGGGCAGAAGAGAACAATTTTCCCTGTGTATCAGTTCCAGCTGGGTTAACTTTTTAAGAGCAACATACTCAACACAGTGATCCTACATGCTCTATAGGAAAGTTCACACATTCAAAACAAAGTTTTTTTCCAAGACAAAAAAAAAACCCCAAACCAAAACAAAAACAAAAAAACAGTGCATTTCTTTTCACAGTATTATTGCTATTGGCATAGCTGAGACATTCAGCTTTACCAATCAGCATGGCAGGCAAGTTTTAACTCAACCACTGAATTTGACAATCAAAGTTTACTCTAGTGGACTGACAGACCTTCTCCCCTATTAAAAAATCACCAGACTTCAAGACTAGGAAAAAAAAGAAATCATCTAATACATGTCAGCACAATTACACAGCTTACCAGTACATAAGAAAAATTTATGTATGTCTCCAGCAGTTATGGCCAGAAGTTAACCACAGAATATCAGTATAAGTAGTCCCAACAGGCACACCATACTGTATCTAATTTTAGCCCACCTGTTCACTGCCTTCCCAAAACACAAGACTGAACGGTAGTTAAGAGCCACGTGGACAGCAACGAAAGCACTGCAAATGCTTAAGTTTGTCCTTCCTAAGCATTAAATCCTTTACTCCTTTACTTTGTCCAAAAAGCACAAATCAGAATTAAGAACTACTCTGCTACCGTAAGGTAATGAATAACATTCAAAAGGCGAAGGGGGGGGGGGGCAAGGGGAAAAAAACCCCAGCCCATACTGCTATTTCTGCCCTGTAACACCCAGCAGATCTCAATCCAACAGTGGGATCGCTCCTTACAAGGCACTCTATACATGCCCACACACGAGTATGTAAATCCCATACTATCTGCACAAAGAAATACATGCACGTGTCTACACCCCACATGCCATCCTCAATCATTTCAAGAAAAATGCAAGTCCCCAAGGACCTTCTAATGCTCTCATCTCCCAAAACTAGCTTTTTGGGGATATTTTTCATTGCTCCTGATGAGAAATTAAGACAGCAATGGCATGATTTTTCTTTCTGATGTTAGAACCCCCACTGTCCATTTCAGAGCAGCCAAGAATTGAATTAGCATGAATCACCACCCTTAGGTGGTACATTTCCATTTTCATATGCTTTGTGAATAGAAAATGGTAGTTTCTAAATCCATTCCAAGAAGTTAGTTTCACATATTAAAGAAGGTCCCAAGTTAATTCAGGATTATAAAAAAATGGTCTGAAATTCAAACTAAAGCACAACAGTATTTCACATATAAGCACACTCCCAACTAAACTTAGAAAAAAGTACTTATTAGAAAACAATACACAATAGGTCCAGTATTCACTGCAGTTTGTTGTAGTATGTAACATCATCTCAACCTAGCATCATTTCCAAGCCTCAGAACACATAAATGAGAACAACTTGCTTTAGTACCAAACAACTACAGTCAAATCTTAGCCCTGCAAGAATCCCAGGTATCTAAATGTACATGATTACTTCTATGAGATTAGCACGAAGCCTTACCTTGTCAATTCTCTATTAACCATAGATCTGCTATATTGAACAAGACACATAAAATTGCTTTGCGAAGAAAACATGCCAGAAAACAAGGTATCAACAGATTACAGTAGGGAATATAGGATTTTAGTTTATCCTCAAATATCTTGCAAGCTCATTATACCAGTTTGCAAGGTATATACTAAGATAGTTTCTCTGTGATCCATCCTACACAAAAAGATCATATCAAGGTGGAACCCAGAACTGCTCAGTAAGGGATGTCCGGGAACGCAAAGGTGAATTAACAGTTGTATATCCAGTTGCAGAAGGAAACTGCTCTTACCCTTCACCTAATACTTACTGTTGTCTCCCACATCCTCAGCTACTCCAGAACCTCTCATTCTCAGGTATGTGAATCCCAGTATCAGAAAGAACAAGCATGCAGCAGTTAAGAGGAACATGGACAGGTAATGTGCACTGAAGCCTCCAGTGGTGGATACCTCCTCTCTTTTGAACTGTTGGAGAAGCTCCTCCTCGGGCTCCGAGAGATTCTTCTTGTAGGTGTTTTTCAGGTAGGTATGATTTGAACCCGTATGATTGGAGTGGTTGAGTCTAAGGGAGGAGTTGGTTCCACCCGGGGAAAGGCTATTAGTAGCTGAATAGATCCTAGATTCAACATTATAGCTACCAGCAGCACCGCTGAGAACGTGATTATTGGTCGCTTTCCTAACGGCGCCTGGAGGGTCAGTGATTTTACTGCTGTCCACGTCCGTGAGCGGCGGCGGCAGCAACAACGCTGTAGGGGATTTCTTCGGTAGGCCAATGCGGTATCTGGGACTGGGAGGGCTTGAGTCCAGATTTTCACATCCTCCTCCTCCTCCCCCCGCCGCCGCCGCCTCCTCCTCCTGATTTCTGCCCCTGTCTAGACTCCCGGCAGCAGCCGCCTCCGCCGCCCTGTCATTCGTTACGACTACACCGGCACCACAGCCTCCGCCAGCCCTTTCTTGGCCCGTCTCCATCACGCCAGCGCTGGCTGCAGTGCATTTGCTCGTTATGAATGGAGCAGGAGACTTGCTGAGGCTCCGTCTGGGCCGGCGACCCGCAGACTCCTCCTTCGGTACCTGCTGCCTGGCCCTCGCCGCCGCCGCCTCCTCCTCTTCCTCCGAGTCAGAGTACTTGTCCCTGCTGCCGCCGTAGGAGAGGAGCCGGTTACCATTCACAGTCCGGTTCTTCCACCGCTGCTGCTCGCTCTCCTCCTCCTCCTCCTCTTCGTCGTCGTCGTCCTCCTCCTCTCCTTCCTCACGGCCGTCCCCCGGCTCTCTCACTCCCTGAGCCGCCGCCGGTCTCCTGGCCGCCGCCCCCCACCAGGCGTTGGGCTTCCGCCTGGCCGCCGCCTCCTCCGGGGGGGAGCCGCTACTCACGCCGCAGGCGCCGTGGGGGGCGGCGGGCCTCAGGCCGCGGAAGAGGGGTGAAGCCCGCTCCCTCCTGCCGCCGCCGGCGCCGGCCTGGCTCCGGGGACTGGCTTCCACATCCGACTCGTCCGAGCTGAAGCCCAGCAGCACTTTGCCGCCCCCGGCAGGGGGTGCTGCGCGGCTCCGGCCGCTCCCGGCGGCGGCCCCGGGGAGGTAGGGGGGTTCGGCGCCCGCCAACCGAGCGCCCACGCCCGGGGCCGCTCGCCCGGGGCCGCCGCCGCCGCCGCCGCCGCCTCCGCCCGGCGCCGCTCCGGCCCCCGTGTTATTGTTGTTGCTGTTCCGGGTCTTGTTGGCGCCGCCGCGGGCCCCAGCCCGCTCATCCTCACGCAGCTTCTTCAGCTTCTTCAAGTAGACGGGCCGGGTGCTCTCGGTGACCGGCCCCGGGGAGAAGCCGAAGCGCCGCAGCTCCGAGAAAAGC
>WHYT01014981.1:12402-26566 GCA_009806455.1 Tetrax tetrax
TAACTTTAAAAAGTAGGATCACCTTTAATTCAACACAAATCTTACTGAATATAAGAATTAAAGACTGGTGTATGTTGTGCTAGACTAAATTATGATAAGTTCACAGACTATCATGAAGACAAACCAATACAAACATGCATAGCCTACCTCAGCAAGGTCTACTTTTGTAGAAATTGTAAGATTCAGAAAGCAACATAGCAGCACTCTAGAATATCTATTAATTTATCTTTTCACTTGCAAATGGAATTTGAGGGGCTTTCAGAACAGATACTACGTGGTACAGTGTAAGACACCCTTCATGAGCATCGTCATATCCAATCACAACTTTTTCATCTTGGCCAAACATAGCCCTTTGATACAGAAACAGGAAGATCTTCCAAAAATCCATAAAATCTTCCAAAAATCTATGAATCTAAGATTCAACATCCAAATCAACACATTTGTCTTCAGGTAAAATATGGTGTCCATCTATTTATCTGTGCAATTAAGAAGAAATAAAGGCCTTTATTTCACATTGAGATAAGGTAATTGCTTTCATTGGACAGGTGTTTTGTAGTTTTAGAGATAAAGCTGACTTGCTACTATTTATCAATACTGCAGTTCTGCTAAAAACTGTTTAAGTTAGATAGGCTTGGACTAGGAGGTTTTGTAACTTATTTTGGTATTGTCATACAAGCCAAAAGTTCTGAAATTGAAATTTATTTTGTATTGCTTGTAATTTAAACATTGACAACCTGAGGTCTCCAAGGATTTATCTGCAAAACTCAAAGGGAAAAAATTAACAGCTAGGTAGTCATACTTAACATATTCTTTTCATGGCACACTGGTGTTTCAGATGATTGACAAAAATGCAGCAATTGCATCTGACACACGGCTTGTACCTGAAAGAACATAAGAAGGGGCAATTAACAGGTATTATGCACAGCTTTCCCACTGGCCTCCTCCCTCTTCATATCCCACACACAATGAAAATCTTTACCTTCTCTAGGTTCTCCAATATCTGTTTGTGACAGCCTCCACTTCAAAGGCTAGAGTGCAACACATCCTGGAAGTTTCAGCACATTGCAAAAGAACAAAATCAACTCATCAGGTCAGATACTAAAGATGGACCTGAATATATGTCCTCAAACTACTCCTCACAGTACCTAAAAAAAGAGAATGTAGGCAAGAGCAGGGTAGTTCAGCTAGAAGAAATCTTAAGATACAAAGAAACGTTGATTCACAATAACAAAATCGCACTAAAATCCTCACCTTCCAGTGCAGAGAGCACAGGTTGTGTGTCCCATTATACACCGATCCTATTTGGGAGCATTTGCAGGAAGTGCAATGATTACCAAAATTCAACACCAGTTTCCCTTTCATACACTCTGTACACTACTACACCAGAGTGACTGCCCTGAATGAAGCAACCCAGAACAATAACAGATGGTGTGCTTTCACGAACTGCAGTAACCAGCAATACTCATACCTCATATCCTCATGTCTATTTATGCTCTGGACTTCTGTCTAGAAATGGACAGACTTTCTGCTAGGTTAAATTAAATTAATTAAAATATTTGCCTAAAGAAAAAGAATATGCCTTAAAAAGTGTCACTAGATGCTGTCAGACTGTCTTATGATAACAAAATCAGGCATGCAATGGACAGGACAAAACTCAGATTAAGCCAAACCTTTGAATGCACTAAACAACTAATAAACTGCTTGCCACCTAAAAGATTATCTTTGACACTCAAATACACACAGCCATAATAAAAAAAATTAAAACGCCATAGTAATTTGGAGGTAAAAACATGTACTCTGCTCCCACTTTCAGCTTGACAGAGGATTACATATCTCCCCAATCAAGGAATATCACTAGACTAGAAAAGTAAGGAACCAGACTGAGAAGTATGCTTTCAGATTCTGAAATCTGAGGAAAGACTTGCCAAAGGCTTTAAAGAACCACACCCAACAAACTTTCACTGAACAGAGGAACATGTATTTTAAAAAAATTGTAACTGAATACTACATTAGCAAATATCTAGTTTTCTTTGGGATGAAAACATTCAGTCATACTTCAATGACTTATCTCTGTGCAGAGAGTGACAAAATGTAGCATTAAAAACCTAGTTAAAAAGAGATCAAAAGGGGTGATATTAAGGCATTTTTTTTTAAATTGCCTGGTTTTAGGTACTATACAAAAGCTCATTAAGCAAGCTGGTTAATCTTCAACATATCACAAGAAGTGAAGTTCATATTGAAATGATGGATGTTGTTCAACCTTTCTGAAGGTAGATAATTCAAATGTCTAACACAAAAAAAATGCAATAAAATCAGCAGGCATTTCTAAGAACAAACACTGCTCTCCAAAATACAAACGAGGCACTTACTAAGAACCATACTAGGTTACAAAGATGCCAAAGACATTTTCCTGGGAGTATAGGATGGGTTTTTTTTTCCTACAGAGAAGTTATTTAGAAGTTCTTCTAACTAACTAAGTATATTTATTTGTAGGTATTTAAAAAGCACCAACATCAAACATTAATCTTCTGTAGCACAGTGGTTTGTGTTTATGTTGTGTAGAGCTGTGTCAGCACTTTCAAACCTCACCATCAAATGGTATGTAAAGGTTATTGTAGAGAACTTAAGACCTAGCCAACAATTGCATGTATCTTGAAGAAACCAACCATGACAGTCAGCAAAACAATTTGTCAAAATCTATACTTTGATCAAGGTTCATAAATGGTTACTGATTACTTAATTTAAAATAACAAGCTGAAATCTTGTGTTAAAACAGCTTTTTGTAATTGAAATACAACTTTGTTTTGCAAAAGAATCTGAAGTTATACATCTATCTGGAGTGAATTTTTTTTATCTCAGAAGATGCCACACAAAACATCTGTTGCTTAATAGACCATATATGAATAAGCCATGCAAATTTCAAAAGCATTCACTTGTATAAAAGGAGGAATTATTTTGTTTTTTAAACAGATTGCCACGCTAACTGATTAAAGAACTCTAGGCTCTGACCCACCAAAACAGCTACGCTCACCTTCATGCGCAGTGTCATTTGAAACCTCTCAAATGCTGCAAGTTAAGCATTCATTGAAGCACTGCTTAAAACTGTTCACCTCCCAAAAATTCACTTAAAAATAGAGAATACTTCTTAAAAATAACATCCTGGTACTACATTTCAAGATTACAGATCTCAAGTGTTAACAGAAGGGGAAGGCTTGGAGCGGATAGCTCTTCAAAGACACTATTCTACCTAAACTGTCTAGGAACTTTGCAATAGTGGGAAACAGAAGTAGGAAAATAATTCAAGTTCATGTAGTCTGCTTGATATACTAACAGCTGTAATATAATTTAAAGAAAAATTACAGTAATATGAAGTTAATGTTGAAAATACTTGCAATAAGTCATCATAAGATACAGTTATTTCAGAGGAAATACATGTAAAAGTCTTGGCTAAGTGTGACATAGTGCCATGCCCTAATAAGCTATGAGAATTTGATCAGTAAAATTGCTTTTTTTTTTTTCAGGGACTTTTATGTGTATTGCTGTAAGGCACAAGTAGGTAGTTAAAAAAAGACTCCAGTATCTAGTTGGCAGTTGTTTGCCTCATGTTCAAAATCAATTTTGGAACATACAATCCCTATCTTCAAAACATAATCGGGAAGATTAACTTCAAAGAAGAATCAAAATGAATTTATTTTTCTTCTTAAGCTTTCTTAATGTACATCCACACAAGCAAGTGTTTTAAAGCTTGGGGAGACATATGGTATGGTTCATATAAAACAACCTCGAAAAAACAGAAACAAAGCTCAGGTCTGACACTACCTCCTTCACGACTGAACTGATTATCTACCACCAGTTCTTTACTTTGTACAGTAAACCTACAACACAGTTTATCCATGTGAGTGAGTAACGAGGAGATCTCATCCATGTTACGTCAGCAGAAACATAACCAATAGGCTCAAGGACTTGGAAGCACAGAGAACACCTCTACATCATTAGATTGTTTTGACTCTTCGTTCAGGGAATAAAGGTATTTTATCCACATGACTGATTTTGTTTCTACAGACATGAATTTCTCATGTACAGAGCAATGTTGACCCAAACATTTTAGTTAATGCAAATGCCTTTTTCTAAATTTGACAGCCTTACACATATAGTGGTATTTCCTGCCAGTAATTTCCAGGATTCTAATTCCAAATTCAGCTAGGGATAAAGCTAATGAAAGGATCTGTAAGAACCTGCATATCAGCCAGTTACCCTCTAACCTCCTCTACCCCTAAGCAAAGCACTCCAGCTCGAAGCACCTTCAGGGGTACAGATCACTTAAGGCCTCCTTCCACCGCCTCCCCCCGGCCCTGCCGAGCCTCAAAACAGATCAGAAACAGGAAACCACAAAAATCTCTAAGAACCTGCAGTCAGCCTATGGCCCAAACAGCTAGATATGTAAACAAGCCATTGAGAACTCGCTCCACACAAACAGAGCCAGGCCAGCTCACCAGAAAACAAAAGCCATCTGTAATGGCAGTACTCTAGATCACATTCTACACCACCAGCTATCTCACCAAGCGCACCAATATTAGGTGTTGTGCAGCGCGGACCGGGGCTCACACTAACAAACACAAGGGATTTCCTATACTAGGCTCCTCGCTAGCATTTCTAGGAGGCAGAGAGAACAGGTCTGGGTGAAGAGCGGAGAAGCATGCACAGAGGTGGCACTATGAAGATGGAGTGTACAAAAGTTGGACAGCGGAGTCGAGAACTGTAAATTAAATCTCTGCAGGATTACTAAAGAACTGAATGTCTAATTAAACACTTCCTTTTCAGAAGAACGTCCTAAGCAGGCTAATCCTTGCAGTTTTTCACCATAAAGAATTATAGAATATTTGCCAGGTGAAGTATTTACAGCTTGTTTTTTACATCAGAAAGCAAGTCTCAACTTCAATATGTAGTCACACAACAAACCAGTTATTTCCTAAAGCACTGTTGAGTAGAATCCATAAGGTGTGAAAAATAAAGTTCTAGACCAAACAGCTAGCTTTGTGCATGCTGTGTTCAGTCCTTTCATACACTTGTATTTAGTCCTTAGTAATTTTCCACAGGCTTACCTGCAAACAAGATGTCAGAAAGGGAAGTGGGGAGAGAGGGGAAAAAAAGAAGTCAGCTCCTTCCCCTTTTTTACTTCTTTATTACATATACATAATCTAACCTGGCCACCTGCAAAAGAAGTTTTCCAATTTGAAATACCAGAAACAATAACTTCTTGGCTTCATACAAACTCTTCAGGAAGCTCCAATATGAGGAACTTGGAGAAGGATTTTATCTTTCAAATATATTTTTTTCTGAAATAAGTTTTTATCTTTCCGTATTAAAAAGTAATTTCTCACTTGCATATTTTCCAATGTCAAAATGTGCTAGTTCTACAGCAATCGACACAGCTTCTCTAGGAAAAAAAAATAGACAAAATACAAGTTTACTGTTAAAAAAACAGAGATGACTAAAATATTTCACATCTTCATAGATCAAACCTATTTTTATGACTCTGCCAGTTTATTACTTTTTTTTCAGTCTAAAAAAGTGACTGTGTCCCTGGTTTCATGCCTTCCGTACCAAAAATCCTGCAAGTACTTAAATAATCAGCATCCCTTTGCAATTGTTTCCTGCAGTGCTGCCTTCCTACTGATCTGCTTTAAGGAAGTGAAATGAGCCCAAGTCTGCAGGGTGCCTTACCATGTCCAGCTGCAGCAATCTACTTGCAGCATTTCAAGAGCTATATGAAACAGACCTTAACTTCTAGCGCTGTAAGTAATAGACCAGTAAGCCAAAAAATAATTAGCTTTAAAAAAAGCCTATCCACATAGTGGATTCATTGTTGAGTTGAACATCGTTATATCCAGATTATCCTCTGGATCATCTCCTTTCCACTAGCTACCACTACTGCCTGCGTCAGAAATACGAACGCCCGTGAAATTGCTCCTCTTCAGCTTCTTCCATTTTTTCACCTTTGAGCACCATCTCAACATCTGTATCTTTTACTATCTTCTACTCCTGCAGCCTGCTTGGGTAAGAGATTTACAGAAAACTTATCGCAGTTAAAAGCTTATGCATGAGTGATAAAGACTAATCACAGTCTTATGCTGAAAACCCAAAGGAGGGGAATATTAAGTAGATAAGTACGTAGAGAAAACCCCTCAGGCCTGTCTGAAAGTTTTATACCTACAAATAACTACATACAAAACTCTTACCTTAGCCTAGTTTAATTCCTAGCACAGATGCAGAACTAACTCTATTAACAACCTAGTTCTCTGAAAAGCATAGTTTGTATTAGTTCCACAGGAAGGGGGAGAAAAAAAAAAGCTAGCAGTTTTGTTCAGACATATCCACGACTACACTGTATGTTTTATCAGGTCAGAAACACTAATAGAATCTAACAATCACCAGAGCAGCTAAACCTTCCAGGGAAGTTGCTGAAAACGAAGATGTAAATAACCATTCCTCCAGACTCCTCATCTCGAGAGGGAGAGCACTTCTCGGTATGAGATCCAGTCTGCTTCTAATGAAGGCATTAACAACAAATAACTGAGACCACTCTGGCACCTGCAACTAAAGCAGCACTAAAGTTGTTTCCTTCTTAAAAGTGCAATTTGCTCCTTGGTCTCCAAAAAATAGTAGAATGTTTTAGGAATTGTCGCCACATACGTGAATACAGAAATTAACTGTTTTGGCAGAGGAGTGCTGGAATATTCCTTTCCAAGTTCTGCGCCTTTTCCTCCCCTAGTCTTCTGCATCTACAGTGAAGTAATCACAGACTCATTAATGTCATCAATTCCATCACAAAAACATTAACAGTAACTTGCTCAGAGTTTCAGAAATACTGCATTTCCCATATTTGCTATCATCTGAACTACAAAAAGGTTAGCTGAATCAAGGCACCTCGATCTGCTACTGTCAGTCCGTACACCCACCTGACCAGACAAATATTAAGCAGGATGGAAGAGATGGAATTAATAAGTTACCCGGAAAAAATGTTTTCATTTTAACAAAAATGGTTGCCAATTTTGTTCTTCATTCATTCTCTCTGTACGCTTCTCTTACAGGCAAGGACCTGAAGTATACATAGAAAAGGAACAGAAATTGAAGTATTTTGGAGCGGAAAACCTGGAAAAAGAGGCAATAAGCAAGGACAGAAGCACAAAGGAAAGCATATTCCCCGTTTAGAAGAGTCCAAGTAAACATAATTCATCTCTGATGCTAAGAAGCAGCCATATGGAGCTCTGTCAAGCGTTAAGAAAGCAAATCTAATTCCTTTAATACTCAAACATTGCTTTATTTCATAATCCTCCATGTAGTATTTCATGTCCTCCCCTGTAGGGCTATTCCACATAATGATTCTCACCTTCAGCCAACAAATATGATTATGCGTAACACCCTGGTGAAAAAAAGCACTTAGCATGGAGAGCACACTAAAACAGGACTTCAAGAATCAACGCAGCTATGCCAGTCTCCACACAGAAGACCCTCGTTAGCCAGTTCCAACTGATAAAAAAGTTTTAAGTGTTGCAGAGTGGAGCTTGGCAGCTTGCAACTGACAGAAAGGAAAAGCACAGCAGCACACACACAAGGATAAGGAACATATCACTGCCAGTCAGTTAACTCGACATCAACGACAGCTAGTAGTTATTTTTGTAAAAAACACTCTTTTCGTCAGGGAATTCCCAGACTAACTAAACTGTACAACATACAACGCAAACTAAGATTTACCACGACCACTTCTGTGCATCAGCTAGAGCTCTCTCTTGTACTAGCCGGTGCTCGCGAAACGTTTGGGTTTTACGCTGTCAGACTAACGTAAACAACGCGTTTGAAGGCCACAACGCCGGCTCTCCCGGCGGGAGACGGCCGGCACAGCCGCGCCACCGCCCCGTACCCGGAACCGAGAGCGAAGCTCCGCGAGAGGCCGCGGCCCCAGCCTCGCTTCCTCCCGCCGCCGCGCTCGCCTCGCGCCTCAGGGCCCCGCCGGCGCCCAGGGCGGCAGCCGGGCCCTCCCGCCAGGCCCGCGGCGACCCAAGAGGCGGGCGGGGGGGCGGCGGGGGAAGACGGACCGAGGGAACCGGCAGCGGCCGCGCCGAGGCCGGCTCGCCCAGCTGCCCTCCCTGCCCGGCAGCCTCCGGCAGCGCGCAGGGCACGGGCGGCCACCCCCCCGCGGGCCGGCCCCGCCGCCCGGGCCTACCCCTTCCCCCGCGCGCCCGGGCCGCGCCCGCCAGCAGCCCCGGGCGGCCGCCGCGCCGCCCCCGCGGCCCGCACTCACCAGGCGGCTGCTGGTGCTGGCCATGGGCCCCGCCGGCCCGCGCGGCCCGCGCCCCGCCGCCCTTTAAGGTCCCAGCGCACGGCCGCCGAGCACGAGCCAATGGGGCGCCCGCATCCTCCGCCCGTGACGTCACCCACAACAACAGCCCCCCCCCCGCCCCCCGCCGCGGGCAGGACTTCCGTGCGCTCCGCTCGCTCACTGGTGGCGCCATCTGCTACTCACGCGTGAGCCCGGGGAGAGACCTCCCGTCGGCCTCCGCGCCCCGCGCCAGGCCGAGCGTGCGCAGTGGCGGGGGTCCGCTGCCGGCCTCGGTTCCTGTCAGGCGGCCGAGCGGGGTGAGGGCGGAAGGGGGCGGGGCGGCCTGGCAGCGCGGCCTGCTCAGCCTCGGCCTGGCGCTCACATCCGGGTTCGTGCCGCGCCGCAGGGCTGCGCTGGCAGCCACGCCGTGACGTCAGGAGAGGCGGGAGAGGCGGGGGGGGTGGGGCGCTGCGGGCTGCGCGGTGCCCTGTGCCCGGTGCGCGGTGCCCGGTGCCCTGTGCCCGGTGCCCTGTGCCCGGTGCGCGGTGCCCTGTGCCCGGTGCTTTGTGCCCTGTGCTCTGTGCCCGGTGCCCGGTGCTCTGTGCCCTGTGCCCGGTGCCCTGTGCCCGGTGCGCGGTGCCCTGTGCCCAGTGCCCTGTGCCCGGTGCTTTGTGCCCTGTGCCCGGTGCTTTGTGCCCTGTGCGCGGTGCCCTGTGCCCTGTGCCCGGTGCTCTGTGCCCTGTGCCCGGTGCCCGGTGCCCTGTGCCCGGTGCTTTGTGCCCTGTGCCCGGTGCTCTGTGCCCGGTGCCCTGTGCCCGGTGCGCGGTGCCCGGCCTTGTGAGCGGCCGTTGAGAGCAACGAGCCCACGTTACAGCCACGAACTCCTACGTGTCAGGAATGCGATTTCAGTGCCGATGGGCCGTTCTACAAATCTGCCTTCTCAGGAAAGAACGCGCCTTGCCTGTGCCCCACGAGTAGGGGTTCACCGACACGCAGTTTTCACCGCACCGCTTTGCTGTCTGGCCCTGAGCCGTTCTACCCCTCGCGCTGAATGTTTTTCCGGGGCGCGGGGTAGGAGGCCGCGTGCCTGCCCCTGTTCACACGTCTGCACGTGCGTGTCCTCGTGTCCTCGCAGGAGGCGGCCGGACCCGATGCCAACGGCCACCAGCATCACCCGCGTGCTGGGAGGGATGGGCCCTTTGTGCACAACGCTCTGTAGCAAACAACCTGAATTTGCCAAGGGATTATTGGATCGTGAGGCATCGCTCGAAATGACGATGCAGGGAAGGACCATCTAGGTCAGTGAACTGCAGCAGAATCCACAAGCAACAGATATTTGGCTTCGAATAGGGGCTGGTCTGGAGGGCCAGGGCAGCCGCAATGTCCCAGTGTTGGACTACTTAAAAAGATTTTTTGCAATAGCCAGCCTAAATCAACTTTCCTGTATGATGATTTTCTCTTCCTTTTCTTCAGCAGAGAAGTAGAACAGCTAATCACCATCTTCTAATAGGCTGGGCACATATGGGTGTGTGGCTTTTTGTTTTAAGTATACTTTCACTCTTTTTCAGACAGCATCCAAATTCTTGGCCTCTCTCATAGGCAGTGTTGTCTTCCTTGGATTCTTTCCAACTGATTTACATCTTCCTGAAGGTATCATGCCTAGACTTGGATATATAATTCAACTGCAGCCTCATTTGTTACAAGTAGGATGAAATAAGTACTTGCTACTATTCACAAATTACATGTCTCTTATTAGGTACTGTCATAGTGTTTGTCTGTTTGCAGCAACATCTCCCTGTTAATTCATTATTTATATTAAGGTACACTGCAGCTCCCACATCCTATTTCAATATATTGCTAGTAACCTATTATTTCCTAGTCCGTATTAATGCATTTGTTTTCTCTTTCAAAGTGCAATGCTTTGTGCTTTATGGAATTTCATGTTATTTAGACTGTATTTAAAATTTGTCAAAATTTTGTTCTCCTTGTTTTTGTGTCCCAAAATGACTAAAATCCTTCCCATAACAATGTCACAAATCTTGTACACATACTTTATATTTTGTCACCAAAATTAATGAAAATATTGAATCAAACCAAGATTGCGCCAGGATGGACTCCTGGAATACCAACTGAAATGCCCTTTCAGTTTA
This sequence comes from Tetrax tetrax, assembly GCA_009806455.1. Taxonomy (NCBI): domain Eukaryota; kingdom Metazoa; phylum Chordata; class Aves; order Otidiformes; family Otididae; genus Tetrax; species Tetrax tetrax. The sequence continues at coordinate 22,873 of WHYT01014981.1, forward strand.
ATGGGGAACTTTTAATGATTAGACTCAAATGCATTTTCAAAAAGCGTAATAATTCATTCATAAGACCAGGTGGTGTCATTTAGGCCAACTAGCTTCCTTAGTATTCCTTAAAAATTGAACCGTGTCAAAAATCTTACCAAAGTCAAATTATGTAATACTTCTTCCCCATCATCAGCAAGTAAATCTCTTGTCAAAGACAGAAGTTGATTAATCACCTTCTGCTGTTTCTCTCTTTTTAATCTTCTAGATTTTTTATTTTGGTTTTTTTTTATTTATTTCAGAATCCTTTTAAAGAATGAAGTTAGGCTTGTTGGTTCATCATCAGTTTGGGCCATATTTAAAGATGAGACTGTTTCTCTTTCAGAATCCTCTGGTTTTCTTGTTCTGCATGGCTTCTCAGAAATAACTTACAAGGTTGCAGAGACTGCTTTGCGTAGTTATTTATGTTTCACTTACGTTTTGTTTGTTTGTTTGTTTTTGCAAAAAAATACTTTAGGGCAAATTCCATCTGTCCCTGCAGAATTTAACACACCTGTTAAGGGGTTTAACTCAAATTATGTGTATGCTACTATCGTCTCCTTAAAATGAGTCATAATAATCATCTTCATTGTTAAACTATATTGTTCTACTGAAACAAAAAGAGGGTGGTGTATCCTTCAATTTGTTACATATCATCTGTCATTCACTCCTTTCCCCGCTCAGTAGCAGGCCTCTACTCTCCCTTTTTCCTCAGACTGCTGACAAATTTGTAGATTTTGTTGTTGCTTCCTTTTCAATTTAATTTTCGTTTCTCAGTTTGTTTTCAACTGAGCAAGAGATAAAAATCTCTACTGTACAAGTTTTCCAGCAGGCCTGGTACTCTAAACTCTGACAGATGAAGTCACTGGACTCTGCAGCATTGTCTTCATCTCAAAGGATGACACAGCAAAGCTTCTTTTTACAGCACGGTTGAGTGCTTTCCATGCTGAAACTGCTATGGCACACTGGTATTTAATGAAACAGCTATAGATGCTACTGTGTGCTTTACTACCTCTGTTCTGAAGGCACCATTCTTTTTTTTTTGTATAAAGGAAAACGCTACAGTTTGTCTGATGTTAAGCAGCAGAACCTAGCAAATTGCCTGCAGCGATGCTGTTGCCCGGTTTGTTTGCCTCAGCTCGTGTGTGGTGGGACACCCGTGCAGTCCGTACGGCTGAGCCACAGCCACACAAGCAGCGATGCAATGAATGGGAATGCTGCGCCTGCCCGAGGTAGCGCGGCTGGAACAGGGAGTGAGTCTGAACAGAACTGTCTTGATGCCACAGCTTAGTTGAGTATTCAGATAATATTATTACGAGTCTGCCCGTCTTCATTCCTTCCTTTTCTTTGTGTTCACAACTCTTGACTGTGTAACATTTGAAATAGCGGCAAACTTTGCTCTGTACAATTCATAAATTTTACTAATTCTGTGATGAGCCTGATACTTTTGGAGCCTTGTAAAAATTTGCGAGGATGTAAACAAACATAAATCTGACTGTTCAGTCAGCTACGTGGACCATTACGATACTGTCTAGTTATAGAGCCAAAACTGTGAACAGATGAGAGAAAAATGTTGCCAGATCAAATGGAAAAGAATCTGCCTTTTGGCCAGCAAGCTCTGTTTGACTTCACGTATGTGAAAAGCAGCAGAGCAACAAAACATTCACTAGCTACTAATACTGTTATAGCGTTAATGGCCTAAGCTACACAAAAGCTTTTGCTACTTGGCAGAGTTTCTCCTACTTTTCTTACCATAGTTCAGCATTGATGTTTTCCTGGAAGTCTTTATTTTCCATGATCCCAGTTTATTTAAAATGTTTTAAAAATAATACAACAAATCTTCTGCCTACCCTTTCTTGATAAGAGGATCTTATTCTTTTGCCTACTAAAGTTACAAGTACCGTCTTTCTCTGCAAAGTTATATGACCTCAACAGTATCACTCAGAAGATGTCTTTGTAATTTTCCCAGAACCAAATTCAAGTGCAAATACATTCCTCTGCAGTCCTGGGTGTTAACCTTCTCCTGCCGTGTGCCCTCTAACTTGAGACAGCTTGGGAAAAGCCTATCCTAGTTTGAGGTATGCTCAAACCTTTTTTCCTGTCAAAAAAGTAAATTGATGTTTTACAACTGCAGTTAATTTCTGCTGTAGCATTTTTACTGTGGTGCACGTGTTTGCATTTCACAGTGCAAGCAGCAGAAGCTGTGCAGGCCATGTTAACAGATAATCTCTCTACGCTTCTCAAATGTAGTTTTATTTTAAGAAAAAAACATTATATTTGGAAAATAAAAATAAGTGTGCAGCAATCTGTATAAAGAGAATTAAAATAGGAGGGTAGTTCTACACAAAATGCAGGGGAAAAAACTGAAATCAACAGAAGTAACAGCAGTAGTATAAACATATTTCAGAAAGCAGGCTTAACTGAGGTAGCCTTTCCCCAGTAGCAGTGACAAAACAGAGAACTCTTTGGCACCTGTAGCATCTAGACCATTAAATTAGGTGTCTAAAGCATCTTTCCCTTTCTGTCTCTGACTGCAGAGATCCTATTTTAAGTGTAATTTACATCTCATTTCCATGCTCTCTAAACGTGAATATGGAGGTAGAATTACCTTAATACACTGACACAATTTTGAAGCTGCTTAGGTGTTTCACTCCACCTATGCTAGTGCAAAATGTTTAGAGAACCTTATTTCGGTGTTTGATCAGGCGCACTCATCTATGTTAAGTCCAATCATAATTAATTTATGGAAGATGTTCTGTGAATCTTTCTGAACTACGTTTAGTATATGGTGGCTTGTGATTAAGCTCAAGTTTACACAGAGACCACATTTAAACCTGTCGTTCTGTTGCAGTAGCTTTACCCCTTTGTGTTTCTCAGCAGTGTGCAAAAGCAGTCACGGCTCTTCTCTTCCAGTTCCTACTGGGGCCTCAGTTAATTTCCTGAACGTGGTTGACTGGATTTTTTGAATACACAGTATTGCAGAAAAATATAGAGATGGGGAAGAGCGCCTTTCCTAGAGGAAAGGATGTGCTGCGTGGGGCACGGCAGGTTACTGCGCTGGTTAGAGGTGAACTGCCCCGCCCCTGCGCTGCTCAGAGGCTGCAACGGGGGCTTTTTTAGGAACTGCGTGTATCTGCGCTGTCCGCCGAGCGGCAGACAGAACTGCCGAGCCGCGGGACGGCGCGGGGCTCGCAGGGAGCGGGGTGCCCGGCCGCAGACGCGCGGTGCCGAGCCGCAGACGCGGGGTGCCCGGCCGCAGACGCGGGGTGCCGAGCCGCAGACGCGCGGTGCCCGGCCGCAGACGCGGGGTGCCGAGCCGCAGACGCGGGGTGCCCGGCCGCAGACGCGGGGTGCCGAGCCGCAGACGCGGGGTGCCGAGCCGCAGACGCGCGGTGCCCGGCCGCAGACGCGGGGTGCCGAGCCGCAGACGCGCGGTGCCCGGCCGCAGACGCGGGGTGCCCGGCCGCAGACGCGGGGTGCCGAGCCGCAGACGCGCGGTGCCCGGCCGCAGACGCGGGGTGCCGAGCCGCAGACACGCGGTGCCCGGCCGCAGACGCGCGGTGCCGAGCCGCAGACGCGGGGTGCCCGGCCGCAGACGCGGGGTGCCGAGCCGCAGACGCGCGGTGCCCGGCCGCAGACGCGGGGTGCCCGGCCGCAGACGCGGGGTGCCCGGCCG
>WHYT01014981.1:39176-94802 GCA_009806455.1 Tetrax tetrax
GGTGCCCGGCCGCAGACGCGCGGCGGGCGCGGCCCCCGGCAGGCGGCAATGCCGGGCTGCGAGAGGCGGCCCGCGGCGGCGGGGCCTCGCCGCCCAGCGCGGGGCCGGTGGCGGGAGCGGGCAGAGCCGGGCGCTGGCGGCGGGGTGCGCTGGCGCTGCAGGCAAGGTGAAGCGGTGACCCGGGGCCAGGTCCAGCCGGGAGCAGCAGGGATGCAGGTGGGCGCGGGACAAGGCCCCAAGGTCGGCCCAAGGTCTCTGCAGGAGGCAGGGTGCAGCGTCGGCCCCGGGCCGCCTGCAGACGAGCTGCCCCATCCTCCCCGGCGCTCCGTCCAGCACATCGCCTACCCAGCGGCTCGGCCGGAGGGCACCCAGCCAGTGACACGGAGACACAGCTGAAGGGAAATCCTGTCACTCGGGCCTAAATGGCGGGACAATGGAGGTCCCAGGCCCCGGGCAGGGATGTAGGTGGGAGTCCCAGGGGAGACTGGTCAGGCCAGTCAAGGCCTGTTGGTGCACTTCGGGCTGTGACACCAAGACTACAGCCAGCCATTCTCCTTACAGGAACACGTATTCCAGCTGTGCTCTCACTGAAGTCTCTGAGTCATACGGCTACGGAAAGCATTTCTGTAACTAACGGTACAGCAGCAAAATCACGTGTAGCTCTCTAGGTATTAGACCCAGAGAGATAAATAGAATTTTAATACACAGTTTGCAAATGCAAGCAACTGTATTGCTGCAGTGGGAAAACTTTGACTGTAACAAACATCAGAAGATCTGAGACAGGCATGTTATAAACAAACCCTAGACTTCCCCTTGGTTCATGTACATAACTGGCAGGTGACTCGTATCACTGGACTGTCTAGCCCCAGAAATATTGCTGAGCTGACTGCATTTATTTGCTCAGAGCTGGTCCAAGATTTTCCAGCCAGGGAAGAATGCATCCTGTCTTCTCCTTCCCACAGAATGCTGATTAAACCACTACCTTTGTCCTTATCTCCAGCAGACAAAAAAACCCTCAGTCTGATGGTAGCAACAGTGCGGATTTTAGAGGATGAAGGTAAGGGAAGATGATGAGAGGGATCAGTAGCCTTTAAATGGCATAAAGAAGAAACTGATATTAGGAGTCAAAAGGTTGCATTACCTATGTGTTTGGCACCGGCGTACCTCCTACTGCAATATATTTAGCGGTGGGAACCACTGTGGAAGCTATTGAGAACTGTAATCTCGTTATAAAGATAGGGTAGCTAGTTCTCCACACTGAAACCAGGTGAGACATGCTATTGATTTATGTTAAAGCATTCTTAATTTTTGCTCCTAGTACTGTGAATCTCATTCTGAATACATCTATTGTCTGTTTTTTAATGTAAAAGTATGTTATAAAAAAGTCTTCACTGAGCTGTCAACACCGATGCCCTGATTCCTTTCCTAAGGGAATGCTTTATTTGGACTTGCCTACGGCTAACACTTGGCAGTGTTTGGCACTTTTCAGCACTTGGCACACCATGTTAGAAAGAGGCACCACAAAAGATAACTCATTACTTGCATTTAGACTGTAATTTCTGTTCCTTCTGCACTATGGCACTGCCGATATTAGGCTTCATGTGAATCAGCTTGGGTCAAAAAAGCCACATTGTGTTGGCCCTGCAGTACCATACGGATAGAAATACACCACTTTAGGCAGAGGCAAATACCACATAATACTGGGCCACTGCACACGCACGTGATAACGAGAGCTGATGCTGTCACAGCAGTTTCTGTGCTGCACTACAATGTGCGCTGAAAATAGGAAGTGCGTTGATCGAATCAATCTGTTCACCAGCCCTACAATGATAAGATTTGACACTGGGATTTTGGATTTTGTCAATTAACTTTGCTCTGTGAGCATCAAGGAAGAAGCGATGCAAGTGCTAGAGTTTTATGTTGCAACCTAATCCTTGGCTTGCATGTTGTTAAAAACAAACAAGCGCCCTGTGTGTTCATTCACTTTCCTAGCATAAAAAGAACATCCCCTACTCTTTTCCAATTATGATCACCAGTACATAAATATGTATGTCATCAAATATTTTGGCTCTTGCTTTAGAACTGATAGTTTAGATCTCTGTACTTGATTAGCTCCTCTATCTTCAGAATTGCTGTGCCTCTAGCAGGAATAGATGTGCAGATTAGATTAAATTACTGAAGATTAAACAGACTTTTTTTTTTTTGGTGTTTTTACTGGCTAGATGAGCGAACGAGTGGATGGCTTTGTGAAAGAGCATACACTCTGCTGAGGGATGCTGGGAGACTCAAGGAGCTACGCTTGTCTGGGAAGGCCCATGGTGACAGAGGAAGACTTCTGCAGCACAGGATTCATGACTCACAGGAGCACAGCAATGCAGGAGAGATGGAGTGATAGGGCTGTGGAGCTGGAACTGACAGAATTCACACTGGGCAGTTTGTAAGATGGTGCTCTTCTGCGTCTAAGGCAACATTCTCCATCCTTTGTTTACACAATGATCAAACTTTTAAAAAGTAAACTAAGAAGAGCAAGCTTGTTTCTCTTGTCTCTGGAATGACTCTCCTCCTGTCTGCTTACTTAAGCAGGAAAAGATTTACGGCTGTATTTGGCCCTTGACTAATGGCATCTCAAGAAAAAAGATCACTTTTGCAGGCTACGCTTCTGCACCTTTAAGTAGGAGTTTGCAGATCAATGATCTTAAGCTCTGAAGCTCAGGGCTGCGGGGAATGTTTCAGCATGCCAAACACCACTACTGGACACTTGCGTTCTGCTTTGATGCATTAGGAGCCACACTGTGAAGACAAGTCATCCTAACAGAGTACAACATGTTGAGTGCTGTGTCTTAACGTTTGTGACTTGTTTTCTGTTGTTTCAAAATTAGTTCGTGTCAGTGCTGTGATACTCACACTGCTGAGAACCATGCAGTCTGATATTCTTACCCCTCTTGAAATGAGCATGTGGGTGACTCAAGAGCGGAATATCTGACAGAGATACAGCTTCTGTCACTCATTACAGGGAACATCAATACATCACCAGAGGTGTAGCTATTGAGTGGACACTAGCAGAACTGTACTGGTGGTCACATGCTAGACACCATGGCATAGCTCACCGCGCCAGGCCCCGTGGCTTTATGAACTGTAAAATACATCTTCCCTCAGGAGCCACCTTGGCCCTTTTTCTGTTGATGGTGGAAGCAGAAGCACTGGCTTAGTGCTTTGGTCTGCAAACTAGGGAGAGCATTTAGTTCTTCCCTCTCCTACTTCTATGATGTTTTCAACGGTTACTAATGATTCATATAGTCAATGTTTTCTAAAGTTCTTTACAAAGCTCTCAGACACTAACTTCTGAAAAATCAAAGTTTGCATTAATTCCTCTGCTTTATTTACTTCTGAATAATAATACAGTGTTAATTCTTTCACTTTAAGGGAAAAAAAAAAACAAAATAAAACAAGAAACCCACAACTAAAATAAAATCCTTGTCACAGAACATTTTCAATTCCTTAGTGGCTTACAAGTGTTACTTAAATATCTTCTGAAATTGTTTCCTCTGGCAAAAAACTCAGCAGGAAGACAAGAAAGGGGAAAATACTGGCTCCTTTGTTCTGGCTGCAAATGATACACATAGCATGCAGTTGGTAGTCCCAGGAGATGAAAGGCTCCAAAGGCTTGACCAGAACCCACATTATGTCTCCTTACTAAACGGTATTTCTCTGTCTGCCGCTGGAAGGATATATATCACACTTGGAGGCAAAACTCAGCCTTAGAATAGTTCAGAGATTCTGGGAGAAGCTGTGAAAAACCATAGCTTGAACACAATACCAGTCTCAAACATAACACAAAAAGCCCAAACAGAAACACTAAACCACAAAACCCCAAACCAAATGAAAACACAAAGCAAAAGGACAGAAAAATGGGCTTTTCAAGGAAAAATGTAGTTTTTAATTGGCTGAATCAAAGTGAGGCTTTGATTGTTCCAAAGACCTAATTGTAAAGCAGAGGCATTTTGTTGTTTTTTTTTCCAGCTACTCTAGAAGTTTGGGATCACCAGAATCCTTCAGGCGTGTGGTCTTATTTTACAGATTTTCTTCTCCAGAAGAAATTATAGCAACTGTTAATGACAGTAACATCACATTCTTCACTTGTCATTAGATTGTGCTGTAGTATAAAAGCACCCTTGAATATAGTTTTTACACGTAAAAAGCAGGTTAAAACAGTGTTGGGAGGTGAGAGGAGAACACAAAGATCTTTGCAGGCAGTATTCCTCAGCGAAGGTCACTGGTCATTCTGATGTTTGATGAGACTGTTACCATTGGAGAGCGTCAGTAGTTCCGCAGGAACCAAGCCTCCTGTGGTGTCATTATCAGATAAGGTGCAATAGTCACTACTGCTGAAGGACACATTTGCTGTCTCCAAAGATTCATGAAGCACAAGGAAGTCACCCTTTCCATGCTGTGAGTGAGAGGGATAATTTCTTCCTATGCTAGGGCTCTCCAGGTTGGTTTTAAGTATTTCAGAGATTTTCAGGCCAACTGTATCATCAGCATGGTTTTGTGCCAACAATAGTCCCAGTCTCAGTTCTATCTCTTCTGCTCTTACATACCAGCTAGGGACATACTGCTGGCTTGGACCTGAGGTAAGTACAGAGTTTTCTTCTGCAGCAACCAGACTGGTGCTTTCCACAGGTTTCAAGGAGATCTGGGAAATCAGTTCCTGGGTGTTTAGATCAGAAACTCCATCTGCAGTCACTTTGTTTGAGTTGCTGGCCTCTTCTCTTCTGAGTTGGCTACAAGCCTCATTAAGTCCAAGCCAGTCCTAGTGAAAGGATCAATAAGTTCAGGACATTTTGCTTAGGGTTGGAATTTGCAAAACAACTGTTCTTTCTATATGGTTTTGGGACAATAATCCAGAGGTTTAGTGCAAATCTACTGGGCAAACTTAGAATGCTAGGGGAGAGAATCTAGCTGCTAATTTCACAATAAATTTTCAAGATTTCACCTGCAGAATATACTGCAAGCTGCTTGTATTGCTTTGGCTTTGTGAAGACACGATGCACCTTTCATGTTCAGCATGGACAGGGAGTGAGTGACTGGAAGGGTTTTATTTCTAAGGAGAGAGAAGCTGAACAGAAGCTCTGGTGGCGTAGCTAGTATGTGGAGGCGGGAAACTGAGAAACTATAAACTCCCAGGAAGACCAGCACATGTGTCAGTAACTCCGCTCAGGTGCTAGAATGATTAGTCTCAGAAAAAAAGTAATTCTCTCCTCACAAACTGACTGTCGTAAGAAAGAAATTAAATCTATTTCTTACCTTAAAATTCCCATTGTGCAAATTATAGAGTGGCTGAAAGAAAGCAGCTGGCGTGGGAATGTTAAAGCAGGAGAGGCTTTTTGCCCTGAAGTGAGAAAACAACACTTAAAATTAAAAAAAAAAACCCAGACAATTTTTCTGTATTCTGTCTCAATGATTTAGCACGCTGATTAGCTGAAAGCCCCACACTTACGTTAGAAAGATTGCACAAGAAGCCCATTTCATATGGTTTCTGGCATCTCATGCAATTGTTTGCCTCCTGTGCATGCATTTAATGTTTCTAGCCCAAAGCACAGTCTTAAAAGTTTCTGAGGAATGATATATGCTGCAAACTCAACAGTAGTCTATTACTCATTATATGCACTGAGCTATTTATGCGTTTGTTTAGCAACTTACTTGATCTAAACCACTGTTTCTGGAAGTGTTTGAGGGAGTTCTAGTTTTATTACATTCAGACAGAGGAATTCTGCCAGACATCCTAGACCTTTTATTAGAGTTTATCCTGTAAAAATATTTTATCGTATGGACAGCATGTATTCTGTTTCTCTAAGAGTGACATATATATGCAGCATAATAATTTACATCAAGGCAGAAAAGGAAGAGGTAGGAGATCTACCTTTGCTCTGCCAGCATAAAGAATTGCAGAGGATGGCTGACCCAAGGTTCTAGACACACTTTTTTTCTCTGTACAACTTGGTCCCAGAACCTAAGAAACACTGAATCTGAGTCAGTGTAGTTTGCCTATATTGGTATTTTCCATACTGACTACTCCCAAGTGTGTCACAAGTAGCTTAACATTGACATCAGTTTAACCACCTTTATGAATTGCTGTGTACTTGCTCTTTTAATTAATTTACATGAAACCTAACAAAAAATTTCCATGGGTTTAAATGTCTTTAACTCCAAGAGACCCTCAACCTTGAGCTTTAGCTGAGTTTGGGTGCCACAAACACACTTTTGTCTCCTTAAGGATTGTGTAGTAGGTCATTAACTGTCAGCAGCTAAGGAACATGTCATGTCCCAAGATTGTCAAAGGAGCATTTGAAAATGATTGAGTCTGTGCAGCAGAAAGAGGAAGCAAAAGGAATATAAGGACACTTGATTTACTCTCTTCAGGCTATAAAGGTCACGGGGAACTTAATGAAAAACTAAAGCATACCTTGAGGAAAGCTTGCAGGTCCAAAATAAATAGAGTAGAGTGCCAAAACTCAGAGGAATGAACAAGAACTGCATAGTTCTGGTAGTTAGGATCTTTACAGACAGTTTTGGTACACCTAGGAAAAGAATCAGCACAAAAATTATTGATAAAAAGTCTGGAAGTCAAGATAGAACCCAAATAACCAAGCAATGCAAATAAAACAGGCTGCAAAGACCTCAAGGAGAGCAATTTGGCCATAAATAACTATCACTATAACTTGAAGGAAGGTAGTTCTGATTTGAAAAGCTTCATTTCACCATGTATCTTCCTTTTTTTTTTTTTTTTTTGGAACATGGACATGAAAAGACATGAATTAAGGTAAAAACAGCATTCTTGGTACCTGCTCTTTGAAACACTGTTGTCTGGCTCCACTCACTCCACTGACTATGGTACGAATCCTCATTTTCAGAAACTTTGCAGCGAACGCGTGCAACGTAAGCAATGCCACTGCGAAGCTCTGTGGCTTCAATTTCTATCTGTGGCAGTGAACTGGGTGGTGTCTTGTTCAATGCAATCTGCAAAGTATTACAAACAATTTCTGGTAACAAGGCTGGACAACGAGATGGTCTTTTAAATACTCTTTGTCCCTCCCCCCTTTTCTTTTCCAAATCCTCTTTTCTTGGATGCAAGAAGAGGGCCTGCATAATGATGGATCACTTCTCAATGCAGAGTTCAGACTAAGAAGATTTTCTTCAGTATTGATGTTTTATATAAAATGTTTCAGCCTTGATGTGGGAAACCAGAAAGGCCAGCTTAAAACAGTCAGCTGCCAGAAGGCCCTGAGCTAAGAGCAAGGCCATTGCACCCAAAGAGCAAGGCAGCATCGGTGTGTGCCCCATCCAGTTACCTCCCAGGACATGCTGTACTCCTTATATTGCAGCTCGTACTGAAGAATTTCAACAAGGTACCAAGGCACGCTCCACCATATCTGACACTTGCTGGCAGTGACATTGCTCTGGATGTTCAAAGGTGGATCAAGTTTTACTGCAAATAGAGAGGTAGTTTTTTTTCACAATATGTGGGACATCAACACCATAGAAGGAGATGCATGATGCTAGGCTGACTAAAGTCTTGGAAGATAAAGTTGGGTCTGAAGAGCGATACTAAGACCAGTAGAGACCAAATTAGCTTACAGGGCAGGTCAGAACAGCTACAGAACTGACTTAAATTAATGATAACTGTAATAGCCCCTGGGAATAGTCCTGCAAGCAAAAAACCACTCTGGATGTCATGTTCTGCTCTTCCAACATACTACTACTATGGACAAGCTCTGAGATTTCAAATATCAGAGAATTTCTCTGAAGTACCAGGCCATGGGACATTCAATTAGATCCATTACTTTGATTCCTCATGACTTCATTTCTTAGGAAAAAACCCCAACCAATAGATGCAATCCAGTTGTACATTATCTACGGCACAAGAAAACATGATGTAGATGAGAAGTATATGAGAAAGGTGGTCCAGAACCAGCCCCCTCTGAAGTCCTGGGAAGGTCAGAATGGAGACACAGTGGGACTCCATCCTCACTGATGAAGTCCATATGGTGCACTCTCCAGGGACTGCCAGTCTGTCTTGTTTGAATTATCTTCACTTGCTATCTTTGAGACACCATGTGTTAGAGAGTATATCAGGCCTACCCCAAAGCCGCTAGGCAGACCCTCAGCCCACAGCTGCCCTGGTTCATACTTACTGTGCCTGCGGGGATTGTACTCGGGAAAGGTAACGTAGGTGTGGTTACGTCCAAAGAAGTTGCCTTGGAGAGAAACTCTATACCCATCTGTTTCCAGGATCTGGCTGGCTAAATGGATCGTGCAGTGGTACTGATTCGGCATGCTCTCTCTGGCAGTCAGTTTGCAGCTGGCGTTGTGGCCCTTTGACCAGAGGCTGGAAGAATAAAAGGACTGAAAGTTTCTTCTAAGTCATATGATTAAGTGCTTTTGAGTTTATGAAAGATGGGTGGCAGCTTAGCAGAGCACCACATTGGGGGAGAACATGAACCTCTTTAGTGCAGATAGCAGAGAAAGCAATGCTAAAGCTGGCTGGATGGCAGGGCTGAAGAGGGAGGAAGGAGACACCTTCATACCCTCGCTGCTGAGAGCAGCAAACCTCCAAGGAGCTGCACAGCGCACGGCACCTGCCCTGGCTCCCCCCGGGAAGGGAGAGCGCTGCTCCGTGGTGCTGCCAGGAAAGCAGCAGGAGGGGTGGACAGTTAGGGACACGCAGACGGCACAGAGCTAACAAGTTGTACGTCACAGCCTCTCTTGCTATGAACAAACCGGTACTGACAGCAAAACATGTCAGGGGTTGGTTTGTGTTTGGTTGAGTTTTTTTTTTTTTTAATATTCACAAGCCTCAGCACAGCATAGCATGATGAATGACAGAAAACACAATCTTGGGGAAATAGCTCCAAAGAGCAGTCTTCTATTATTACATTATCTAATGTAGCCATTTATTAGTAAGTTTTTCATGTTGCATGTGACCTCACAATAAACTAGGATACCACAGTTCATCAACTTAGCTTTTTTTTTTTTTGTAGATTTAAAATCCAGTATCTTTAAGAGTTAGGTTATTTTTCACTTAACCTTACCAGAATACACGAGGCATCTAACGTCAGCGTGGCTTACCCTTATGTAATCGTCCACTAGTTATTGGTAGTCAAGACAAAATTATTACATGCTCTAAATGCATTCATATCAAATTAGCATATCACAATGCTTATTATTCTACCACCTAGCAAACTATTCACCCAATTTTTTCTGTTACAGGAAAAATTTTTCACATTATATTCCAAATCTGCTATTAAAGCCTATAGCTCACTGGACTTTCAAAATCCTTTTCTACATATATATATATAAATATTTGTATAAATATATATATATAAACTAATTTAGATTAAACCACTAGGGCTTTAATTTCTAGGTAGCAGGACAAGAATTGATTAGAAATTGATTAGGCAGCTTCATGTGTCATGGGCTCTGGAAGTGCCTAGACGATGGGAAGCGGAGGCTGGGATGGGAAGGCTCTGCCCCCCTCAGAAGGGGAGAGCAGAGAGAGGACTGCCCTGAGCTGCTGTGAGATCATGCAGCTGGGTGTGCCGGACCTGTACTGACCCCCCAGCCTGTGGGGCCACCAAAGCTTTCGAAGGGAGCAGATTCTGAGGCAGCCCAGGTGTGGGGTGATGAAGTGTCAGAGCTAGCCATGCTACAGGTCTGCTGTGGAGGGAGCAAAGCTCACGGCTGGGCCCCATCTCTGCTCCTCTGCCTTGTCCTGCCCGTGCCAGGGCTGTGGCTGCCACAGACAGCTCCTGGCGTGCAGCTCTTACTTGGTGAAATGCAGGTGGAAAGGTCCGTTGCTCACGGGCTCCTCCATTGTCCACATGCAGCTCACAGTAGTCACGTAGTTATTCAGGCAGCTCAGGCTTCCAGGGAACTCTGTGGAGGAAGGAAACCAGAGCTGCATTTGCGTATCACCTGATGCGGCCTTGCGTGGTACATCAAACGCATCACTTGATAGTGCTTCTGTTACTGATACCTCAGCCATCCTTCCTCGTGAGGCCCTTCCTCTCTCGTACTGCACTTCACTGCATGAAATGAGTGTAAGATCTTGGGGCAGGGACCTTGAGCAGTGGCTACCTTTTTTCTGCTGCCCAGCTTGTGCAGTATATGCTCAGTTCCCTAGGCCTGGCATTGCCAGCCAGCTGTACTGGTTCCTGGGATCTGGAAAAGGGCAATCACAAGATTGCCCTTCGGGTCAGTGGATGAAAAATGAGCACATGCATGTGCCTCTGTTCCCACAGTGGAACCTATTCCAGATCTCTTCTTACCTTTCCCTCTTCCTCCACCAAAGAGCAGCACAGCAAAAATGTACAGCTGGAGGCCCAGCTGCCACACATCTCCTCCCATTCCAGACAGTATCTAAAACAGAACAACTGTTAGAAGCAATTTTGTCAGTATTTGTACCAGCATGTTAAAGATCTAGCTACTTGCTTCTGCCGGCCCTGACGCAAGATGGCTTTGACTCTGTCAGACAGGGCACCAACTCAGCTATATAATTTCTTCTATAGGAACTGTTCTTCTCATGGCAGTAAATAGTACTTTGCATCTAGAGCACCAGCTGCCTGAAAGGAAATCTTTAATTCCTGCCGTTTGATCAGGTGCAGGGAGCAGTCCCATCTTTCCTTCTTCCTGCATTTTTTGGTGTCTGGTTTATGACAATTTAAGAGCAGCAGAGAGCCACAGTGGGTTGAAATGAATGTTCATGTTTGCCTGTATCCTGTTTCTGACAGGATTCTGATTCAGGTTTTCTGGATTCTGGAGAAAATCATAGCAATAGAGGAAGCATAGATGTTCTTCTCTGAGAACATTATCAGCCTCCAGATGTTTACAGCTCAGGGGCCTCCTGGAGCAGATGTAATTTCTGCATATTCACGTCTTCAATAGATTTTTCTCTCATGAGCTTGTCCATTAGCAGTAGTCAACTGCTGAAAGCCATCCGTACCACAAACACTGCTGCCTCCTTTAATAATGGTTCTTTTTTCCTTGAGGGAGTTGAGTGACGGGTCTTCTGTATCTCCCCTTTCTCTTCACTAGGGGAACACTTGCTTGACCTGCTGCTGTCACAAAAATTTTGAGGGAGCTCAAGTGGCTTGAGCCATTTGGAGTTGTCTTGAGCTAGTGTGAAAGGATTGGAGGCCAGCAACAAAACCTGGGAGAGAAATGGGTCTTCTAGCCTACAGATTTGTTTTAGAAATTCACCCATTTCATATCTGAACAAAACCAAGACCTATCATAGTTTTCTCTCTCAGACACACAAACACACATACACAAGAAGCTGTAATTCCAGGCAGATAACTAAGTTGCTCAACTGCAGTGAGAGAATCTTGGGATTATGTTTTCTTTCCGTAAGAAACATTGTGCCATAATCTTGGGATTATGTTTTCTTTTCCTTTTCTGAATTAAACAGTAAATAATTATAATGTTTCAGAAACCGATCAAGAGAAAAGGAATTTTTCTGGCTTCCACTTCACTACCCCTTAATTTATGAGTTTTTTGTAAATATCCTGTTTTGCTGCAGACCTTCTTCAGAGTGGGGGTTGTGAAGAGGAAGTGTCACCATTAGCTGATTTCAGCTGAAGGAGGCTGGGAGACATGAAGTCTCTCCTGCTTATCATTCTAATCAGGGTTGCATATGATCCCTGTGATAAATACAGTGAGACTGACTAAATATGAAATAGAGAGAGCTGCATTAAGTAGAATTATACATGTGCTTACAAGAACTTGTTCAGGCACACAAACAAACAAACATAGGTCAAGATAACTAAACCAGGACAGAATATTTCCAGGTAATTGTTACTAATTTGATAAGCTTCCCCCACTCCACACCCCTGCAAGAAATTCTTTGTTCAGTTCTGCAGTGTTTGAAACATGTCAGACATTTCCTGGCTCTCTACTTCACCTGGAAACAAATACAGTGTGTTTAAATGCAAATTTGTGTGTTAGAAGCCATAAATGTTAGTCATAAGTAGGTCAGAGAACGATGAATTCTGAAAGGCTTATCAGAAAATGATTTGGGGAATTGGCACATAACCAGCTGAACGGGGTACATTAATGCAATTAGAGGAGCTGACACACACAGACTGTGCACATCAATTAAAAACAATGTTATTGCAGCTACATATAGCATTCGTAACACCATTATTAGTTCATTTCTTCTGTTGGGATCCATACTTTAAACAAAAAGTTGCTCAAAAGAGGAACATAGTTCTGAAAAGGGCTGTAAGAATGATTTAATGCTGGATATAACTTTCCTCAGAAATGAACAACTAAAGACCAACTAAATCTCTTTAACTTAACCAAAGGAAAGGCTAAGCAGTAATTTCACACCAGCTATTAGCATCTTACATGGGAAGAAGATTTCAGGTAGAAGAAAAGTTGTTGTTTTTTTTTTAATCTACTAGAGAAAGATGGTACGAATCTGGTAGTTGGACACTGAAGGTAGATACAGTTAGACAGGAAGAAAGTGTGGAATTTGTACAAAGGAGAATTACCTTTATTGCTGGAACCTCTTGCCTAAACATATGATCCAAGACTTGGAGTCTATAAATCTTGGTAAGGTATCTTAACCCCCCCCCCCAAAAAAAAAAAAACCCAACTCCTTAGTCAAGATGGAAGTTGTGAAATTGATTCAGGACTTAATTATAATTGTCTGCTCTAAGGTGATCATGATAGTGTTCTCCTCTTAACATGGGCAATCCTCAGCCTTTTAAGGGTAAACCTAATGGTACATCCTAAAAAACTGGTTTATGAACAGGCCCTATCACTTTTGAGTAACTGTCAGACACTTCCCACTCATGAAGAAAGGAAATAATTGTACATTTTGTAGTGTTCAGGGGAAATACCAATTACAAGCAGAGACATATTAATGAGGTCATTTGAGTAACGTCTGCTGATGCTCACAATGAG
The DNA here is from genome assembly GCA_009806455.1 of Tetrax tetrax. NCBI lineage: Eukaryota > Metazoa > Chordata > Aves > Otidiformes > Otididae > Tetrax > Tetrax tetrax. The sequence goes on from WHYT01014981.1 coordinate 52,140, forward strand.
TTTGGCCTTGCAAGAAAATAACTGCAAACTTTGCTAGGATCCTAGAGATGCTCTGATGTGTTTTCTCATGTTTCATACTCACTGTGCTTCCCACCTGGTTCAGGTCACTCAGCTGTGGGAAAAGAATTGCCACATTACCGTAAGGCAGATTGAGCTGATGATAGCCCAGCTTGACCATAGATGAACTCTCTTGGCAAGTCCCAGAGGAAAACAACTGTTTTGGTGAAATTGTCTTCCTCTTACGTAGGTCAACACGAAGGTTTTGATAGGCCACGTAGTAAAATGGACATGATCAATACAAACCTCAGCTCCTCTTGGACAGCAGCCAGCCACAGAATGGGACAAAAATGAGGGAAGTACAAAAGCATTTTTCAGTTTCAGTGAGAATGGATGGGTGAAGGGATTCTTGGTGACATTGCAGGCATTCACCATTCTTCCCAGTGACCATCAGCTCTGAACACTGTCAGTTCTTTCTGCAGCAGGAGGAAAGCAAGAAGCTGATGATCAAGCCAGGAACCAAGCAGAAGCCAATGAAGTGCCAGCACCATTGCAAGGCAATATCTCACGGGCATGCTCTACGTCCAGTGCTAGCAGCAAGGGCACTATTGCAGCAGCTTGGGGACTGGAAAACAAAACAACTTCCTAGCCAGGCTGCTTGATGGGGTTTTTTTGTTCTAACGCCTGGTTTCTGCAACACTGCTGAGTTGTAGGTGACAGCAGAAAAGCCCCGTGAAAACTGTAGGCGTGAGGTGTTAGAGGAAGGGAGAACCTCCATGCTGCAGGAAACAAAGAGACCAAATGTCTGAGAGAAAGCCTTGAAATGGTACAACAGGTATGCTGCCACCCATCCAGGTGTTGACTCAGCACCAGAAGCCGACTGGTGACCTCGAGTTTCCAGGTGATCTCAAGCTGGTTGCAATGGTACTTCCATCCTTTCTGTATCTGTCCAGGGCAGAGGAGTTCTGCCTGTTATCTGCTCAAAGAAACGGGGCCTTGCAGCCTTGCCTTTTCCTTCCCCTTCTGCAATTCCATCAGCTGCCTCTGTTTCCCAAAAGTAATTTCAAGTGATTTTAATCCAAATTTGTACACACAGATTTTCCACATGCTCTCAACTGCTTATCAGCAGAAAGACAGGTGATTTACCAGAAATCCATATTCAAAGTTCTAGCTAACCCCAACATTCAGGGTCCAGTAGAACACACAATAAAAAGATAACCTTTGGTTTTAAGAATTTATAGAGTAAAATAAATTATTTGATAGATACCACTGAGAGGGGAAGTAATACAAGAAGGGGAGAGCACAGTCTCAGCCTGGGTGTAGCCTAGCAATCATCTGGGTTTTAGCAACTCAGAACAGCAGATCTTTAAGGAGAGACTTGAAGAATGAGGTTGATGTAGGTCAAGAGAATTGTAGAAGGCACCTTCAATGTGTAAGCAGCAGCATGGAGGAAGGTTAGGAGGAGTTGATTTCATGATCTAGTGGGAGGTGGAAGCTAGCATCATAGAGAGCGACGACTTCTTGATATGGCAGTGAGAGACGACACAAGGACAAGGAGAGGCTGTCAGTGACTTTGCAACTGGGGAAAAGAAGCTTATGTTTGATGTGACAGAGAAAGGGAGATAGAAGAATTGTGTAAAGAAATGTAATGGGTTCAAAGTCACAAACACAAAAAAGGACCTTTGCATCTCTGACCCTTGGATGACTACAAGTAAGACAAGATCAGCTTTACAAAGGCCTGATAAAACATGAAATTGAAGTGTCATACAAAAGCATGAGCAAGGATTTCATGTGGAGATGCATGCATAAGATTCTTCAACATGCCTTAGCACCCTTTGATACATGCAGTGATATTCCACCCAGCCCATAGCAGACAGCCAGGACTCTGAGGTTCTATCCCACCTCTGCCATGAACTTTTATATAGAGCAGATTGTTTTGTCAGTGCAATTTTTCTTGTTGCAGCTCACTTGTATGGTGTACTATGCTCACCTAAATCTTAGAGGCAGTCAGGAGCTTCAGGCTCTGATCTGGCAGCGGCTCTGAGCTGTTCCAGAACGTGTCCTGCTCGCTCTCCCTCCCACAGCAAGGTACGAGTGGTGCGGAGCGTGAGCAGGCACAGCAGACCTGCGCCCTCGAACACTCTGTTTCCATTCCTTAGATCTTAGCAACAGTCATAAATGACCTGCTCTCCCTTGGCCATTGTCCCTTCCTTTGCTCAGTCTCTTCCAGAGGCGGCACCAACAGGCACCAAAGAGCGGCAGGACATGGACTTGCACCTAGGCAGGACAGCAGTGACAGGTGACAGCGTGCCTGTACCAACATGCACAGCCCTCCATCCATTAAAATATTTTGTAGGTCTTTTAGGAAAAATTAATGGTAGATTATTTACCTCCTGAATACCTAGGCCTCTAAGCACGTCTGACATGAGTTCGTCAAGTGCACAGAGTAGACTTGCATGGTCAGCATACGAACTGCAGGAGAATAAGGAAGAAGTAGTATTTCCTCATCTTTACAGATTATCAGAGAGAACCCCAAATAACTAGTCTTTTTCTCTCTTCATCTTTGGGGAACCATTTTTCCACAATTTGATGCTCACAAACAGCTATGTACTTTTAGATTTGACAGACTTGGATCCCAGAGGCTGAAAAAAAGCTGCTACAAAGGATGACTACTGCAATAAAGTGATATTCATACACACACAGACATTAAAAAAAAGTGTATTTTTGTCTGCAAAGTCCCAAACACCGAGGGCTATTTTGGCTAGATTCATTTACATTTATCTGTTTCAGTCAGAAAGGAGTACCTAAAAATCATTTGTTCAAGATGATGCTTCTTTCTAGCACAATCCATATCAGCATTAACTCAATAGTGTGGTTTTGTGCTCAGTAAACTAGGAGAACAAAAGTGCAAAAATCCTTCTGGTGGTTTTATTGTTCTAGGTTCCTAGTACAAGAAGCAATATAGAATTCCACATTTAGATAAAGGAATTATTTTTCAATCTTAGCTCAGTAGACATATCCTATCATTATTTACTAGCATGCATAGCACAGAAATATGTCAAACTGTCTTACCAGCTCAAAGGAAACTTCACTTTTTGCAGTGCTTCTGTCCCTTGATAGTTTAGGCTGTGTGGTTTGATGATCAGGCAGTAGCAGCATAATAAAGCCGAGCTTACTGTGCCCGATTTTAAAGATAATCTCAAGAACCAATGAAAAACTGCTCAGATTATCAGATTGAGTTAAAGTAGCTGCATCTGCAATTACTCATTAGTGATGGAGAAACCAAGGAATTGCTGTTAAAGGGTTAACATTTTAAAGGCGGAGTAATTTACCTTGCAGATGGGAAGACAGATGTTTCCAAATTGGTACCACAGACTGAATTATGGTGCTGCTCACAATACCTGGTTTTGGGTCTTCCTCATCCAGTAAGACTCCTGCCAACTCCCATGAGGCCCCATGGTCACCCATCTAAATGTATATTACACTTCTATAGTTACAACAACCCTGAACAGGAGCAGAAACGGAAAGCCCCTAAAATGCAGGCAGCCTTCAGAGTCTCATTTAAGCAAAAAACACTTTCCGCCTCAGAACTGTATTTCACCTGCTGCAGCAAAAAATATCTTGTCTCCGGTAGAGATAAAGTGTATCCCTGCATCTTCCCAGCCTACTGCTGCAGGTCACCATAAAGATGCTATGGCTGTGTAAGAGCCATAGCTTTTGCCATATTCTGCCTACAAATCACAGAAGAATCAGTACAAGAGTTTAGCAGCAGTTTGGCTCAAACAGCAAAGCACAAACTTCTTTTCCCAGTTTCCTTTCACATTACTGTTCCAAAATACAGAGTAGTATTTCTGACAAGAACACAGCTCTCGTCAAGTTGCCTCTTTTTCATACTTCCCCTGTACCCCAAGCGCCACTCAGCCCAAAGACCACTAACTAAACTCCTGCTCTCCAAAGCCCGCTCAGCCCCTTCTCTCATGTTTTCTAGGACCCGTTTACACCTGTCCCACAGTCAGCTTCCCTCAGGTGAACAGTGCTTCTCACCAGGTGATTTGTTTTAAGTTGCATATACCTTGAAGGCTTTGGTTTTAGGTTTGGTTTTGGGTTTGTTTTTTTTCTGTTGTTGTTGTTTTGTTTTGTTTTGTTTTTTTGTTCGAAGTGCTCCATTTCGAAAGTCATTCACCGTTTGTCTACTGTCAACCCAATACCAAATGTGTATGTTTTTCTGTCTCCTCTGGTTTTGGATCCCTAGAGAGGCAAACGTAGTAAATAGAAGAATCCTATTACAGTGGAAGCTACTGGGACATGCAGCACTTGCTCTGTCTGTGCTGCATGCTCTGGCTTGTACAGCAATACACCTTTTTAATCCTGAGATTAGCGTCAGACTCATATATACTGGGATTTCTGTGTCTACCTGCTTCTGTGCTTGGCTAGTGAACACGTTGTTCAGCTATCGGGACAGATGGTCAGTACAATAGGCCAGGACCACTTATGTGTCCCCATCATGCTGTCAGTCAAGAATCTGTGAAATTTGACTTCTTTCCTTTCCTCTGCTCATCAAGTCCCCCAGTAAAAAGGACACTGTTCTGGTCAGTATCACATCTTAAGTCCACGATCATGTCCCTGATTGTTGTGAATACTGCGCAAAGTGCAGCAGACCACAGCCATCTAAGGGCTTTGTCTACATGGGTGGTGCTGCTGGCATCTTCTTGCTACCTCATCCCCCACTGCTCAGCGCATGACTAACCTCACCTTTGCGAGGCAGGCTAAGGACAGATCCCCTGCTTACCTGAGCACAGCAGGGTGGCTGAGCAGATTCCCCCGCAGTGACGGGCTTAGGCAGCCTATTGCAAACTCTGGTCTTTTAAGCAGGCCTGCTTGGCCAAGCACTTAAACATCAAATGCCTTTACCACACTGTTATCATAACTCTTTCCTGTGCTTCACACTGCTGTTCAGGAATCTGCCGCTGTGGGTTACTGAGGTCACGGAAGGGTGGAGCGAGACCTTTTAGAGACAGCTTGTTTGAGAGCAGGGGAGGCCTCCCAAAACCCAACAAAACATGGACATGCAGTGCTACCAATGGCCCTAGCATTCACGAGGAAGCACATTTTTTCCAAATTAGATATTGCTAGATCAGAGACATTTGCAGTTTGCTGCTAGGAGCCACAGAAAAAAAAAAAAAAAATCTTATCTCAGACCCCTCCACATGCATGGTGTTAACAACTCATTGGCCAGAAGCTTAATTGTTACAGCTTGCTTCAAAAGGAACAGTCTTCCTTATTTTAACATCCTGATGCCACATACCAAAGCAAGCTCTTTTCTGCTCGTGAAGTCTGCTTTCTAGGGTGACCAGGCAACTTCTAGCCCAACATAGCAGCAAGCCACCACTGTCTACCAGATGTGCAGCTAGATAGGGTGCAGCAGTGACAGAAACAGCTCCTTCAGCAGTTCTGGGGCCAATGATACTAACAGAAACAAGGAGCGTGCAGAACAGAGATGTGGAGGGGCCCTAGAAAGATAAGCAAGTTTCTCCTCCTCCCTTAAGCAGCCTGGGGCCAGTTACCACAATGTAGATCCTGAAGTGCAAACAGCTGCAAGATGAAGCTGCAGCAGACTGTTACAAAGCATCAGCGATGCTCTGCCCAGTACACGTTTGCACAGACAGCAGTGCGATGCAAGCAGCTGAGCAGAAACCGGAGCTGGCTCCATCCTCCGCTGCCTCGTGGAGGGAATGCAGGGTACTTGCAGCACAGCAGGGAGGATGCATAAGCACGCTAAGACAACACCTCCCACGACTTATCCCAGAAAGTGACAAGAAAAATGGAAAATAAGGAAGGAAGGAACCAAAAAAAAAAAAAAAAAAAAAAAAAAAAAAAAAAAAAAAAAAAAAAAAAAAAATTGCGCATCTACATAAGCTAAAGAGTAATTTTCAAGGTACAGTTGCTTTTCGTGCCATTATAAGGGGGTTTGACCTAAGATTCTCAAGAAGAAAAAAAAAAGGGCAAAACTCAATCACATCAAGTTTGAGATGTTAACAGTATAAGTGGCAAAAGAAACAGGCATATATTTCTATAGACCTAATAGTTTTCAGTTGTATGCAACACAGCTTACACAAAGTAAACTTTGTTTCTCTTCTGAATTGTGCCAGCTCTCCTCCTGGCACAGTAAGGAAAAGGCCCTACACTCTGCAAGCCCTTAGTTTGTCTGCGTCCCATTGACAGGGCTGTCGGAGCGGCAGGAGACCCACTGCTTGACGTAGCTCCGTGGAAAGTCCTCTCCCGTCCGCTCAAGAGGAATGGACCCACAGTTGGTCTGACTGTTTTGCTCAAATTCACAGTCAACTGGACTCCCACAGTCCGAGTCCACAAAGCCACTGTCAATAGTGTCCAAATCTACACAGATCATAGGGTAACTGTCACCAGGCCTTGCAATGTGAGGGAAGAAGTCATAGGAGCCTTCACTGTAGGAAACACTTTCACCATCAGGAGAAGGCAGAGAACATGGATTTTCCAAATCCCACTGATTAGGCTGCAAGCAAAGGGCTTCTAGGATGCTCCCCATCCCTCCTTCCAAAGCTCTTTCTACTTGCAGGTGGGCTGGGACGCTTGTACTCCTCAGGTGGTCTGTGGACACAGAGCCCGAAGCAAGTATTTTGTCCTGTGTGCTCAGGTCAGTCAGACGCAAGTCACTGGACATCTTTCTGTCTTCATCATCATTAATCTTGGGGTAGCCAGTTTCTCCAGCACTGCTGTCTTCCTCACTGGTATGCTCATGTCCCCTGTACACGCGGTTGCAGTTGCACTGACAGTTACAAGGTGTAAATTCATCAGCCACAGTCACAGTATCAATGGACAAATGCCCGTATGACCGGTCCCGAGTCTCGCTGCTGCTGTTCGCACTGGACAGCAGGGACTGGCTATCCTGACCTGGGGCAGTCAGGCAAGACACACAGGGCTTGCAAGGCAGATCTTTTTTCAGCTCACACAGCTCCTCCCGTGATGTGCTGTTGGAAGGATGCGTAGTGTAAACTTCTAGGACTTCTGGAAGGACTATTCCCCATTCAAAGAAATCAAGGGTCATTTTTGTATGGGATGCACCAACCCACTTCTGCATAAAAGGACATATAGGGAAAGAGAGGTTAGTGTCATCAGGTTTGAGGTTCCACAGAAGTGATCAATGTTCTTACGCTTTTAGATGCCAAGTTAAACTCTAAAATCACTGACTCCTCCAAAATAGCAAGGTATAAGATGCTGTTATTACCAAATATCGGTAGCTGCAAGAGAACTGACTCAAGTGATTGAAAATAATTAGCTTTAAGAGGTTTGCGTAGCTTTGCAGTTTCCTCTGTGCTGTAAAGGATGCCACTGCCCACAGCAACACTCCTTCATGCATCAGCCAGAGGTCCCATCCCAAGCCACCGTCTCCCCTGCCCTTTTGTCCTGGACAGTGCTTCTCTCAGGAAGGATGGTCAGCTTCTCCTGCTGTGTGCTGTGTCTGCACCCAGCACACACATAGCCCTGCTCCATCGCTTCCCTCATCTCAGTTCCCAGGGAAGGAGGTCAGGGCAAGACTTCTCCCAATCTTCTAGATGCAACTATGCCACAGACTAGCCTTTTCTCTCACAGTGACAAGAAGGAAGCAGCGGCATGGAGGGGATGGGGACCTCGGAGAGCTGTAGCCACCGCCTGCTGCACATAACACAGAAGGAGTGCCACAGGTGGAATCCTGCCCTTCTGTATCACCATTAGCGTTACCTTCTACCCTGTGCCATGCATTATCTCTAGATCATGAGCGCCTTGCATTCAGTCACATCTGGGAGTAAAGACACCTCTGAGCTTCTCTAATCTAAGAGCAAAGTAAAAGTTTACGTTCTTTTTGGAGAAGTCACCGACACTGACACTCAGATCACAGCAAGCTTTAGGTACGTGCCACCAACACATGCCTTTAAGTCCTACCAGAGGATTCTGCACTCCAGAGACTGGGCGCAGCACAGATGCGAGACTCTTGTTTTGCTCCCTGCCTGACTCTTGCCTAACGGCTGAGCTGCGTCAAGGCTAAGTGCACCACTTTCTGCTGTGTACAAAACAGGTGACAACGCTGAGCTCCATGAGCACTGTGAAGGCCTCTGACAGAGCGCTGCCTGAGAGCTGGGTGTTGGCACAGCCAGACTGCCTTAATTGTATCAGCCTCCCGTCGCAATCTGCACTCAGTGTAACCGCATGTGAGCAAAGTATTTTGGGGCAGAACAGCTTTACACAGCTCATTACTCTCTGACACAGAGCAGGGAAAAATCTTCATCACAGCAGGAAGCACCAAGTCTGTTTTAATTTATTTTTAACCCAAGCTACAAAGAGCTTTTTGTTAAAGCTGTGATGAACAGAAAGGCACCTAAGGTGCAAAAGACCACTTGAAGAAACAGCGGGAAATCTCTTTCTTAGAGTTGAGCAGACAGAATATTTCCTGACCCCTCTTGACAGTTCTTCACAAATTCCTGTGCAACAGAAACTTAAGGACCCATGTACAAACAAGAGTAAACAATGTTCCTCTGCTCTCCCTTCTATTTTCATGTCTTAACTTTTCCTCTAACATTTTCACTGCTTCCTGCCCAATCCAGAACTATTGTCTCCAGGGCATTACTACTGTAATTTGCTGATCATTCTGCATCTGGCCACTGGCTTTGGTGCAGGCAGGATGCAGCTGAATGAGGCCTGGTTTCTTGCCAGCTGAAAATGACAAGCCTGTTCACGTGTTAGTGATGTCACCACGTCCTCTTGACACCCCCTGCCTATGCATCTTGTGCTGTGGCTATGTGGGCAATTGCTGCTTTAATCTACAAATTTTTAAAGTAGTAATTCAGGTTTAGCAGCTGAGGCTCATTCCCTTCCCAGCAGCACTGAAAAGCTTAACTGGAAACTAGCAGGAATGTAATTCCCACAGAGCAGAGACCCCCATGGTTTCACTCTGAGAGAAGCATGCTCTTAGCATGCAGGGTGCTTTCACTTCCACTGTTAGCGCGAGCCCATGACTCTCAGGAATTCCCACACTGAGTCCACCTGCTCTGGTTCCCATCCCTGAGACAGCCCGTGCCACCTGCCTCACAAGAAGATGCAAGTACCCCTGTGGTGCGCGTAGGGGAAGCCGTAATAGGGCTGAAAGAGGAAGGCAGGAAGGAAGGGAGACAGTCACTGCAGGCTTCAGCTTGCTTGGCACCCATCCAAAACTACTTGCTTAACCTAATTGCAAACACCAGTCATGCAGCAGTGAGAAGAATACATGAAGATCATTTAGGGCCCAGATGGTGTCCCTCTCCCAGAGGGTCTAAGAAAAAGCAGAAACAGAAAGCAGACACTGAAGTGTCTCTGATCAGTACTGCTGTGACAACAGGAACTTGTTCAGAAGGAAGCAGTGATGTCTGCCCTCCATGACAGCACTTTCAGTTTGATAATGGCATTGTGAGTTGCTCTTCAGCTTAATACAACCATTATTTATGGATGCTCAATGTTCTTTTACCTTTGTATCCCAAGAACTCCTGCAAACTCTGCAGTCATTTTGTCATGAGCAAGTTTGTCTGGTGTTAAATGAGAAGAGAATTTGGGAGGGCTAGGCAAAGTTACTCAGGCTCTTCCTTCATAGGGAGGCAGCTGCACTGTGCTATTACACAGCAGTTATTTGCCCCCAGAGCTCTAGCCGGCTTCCCATGATATGCACAGCTATTGTCTGTATGAGTGCCTCTTCAGAGAGAAGCACAAGGCTTAGTGTTGAGCTCATGTCACTGCAGAGGCTGGAGTGGGACATCTGCCTCTACTATGAGGTCTGATCCATGGCCTTGATGGCAGCATGGGAGCGGAGCTTTGGAAGAATCCTGGTTACTGTCCTGGTATCCCTTTGTCCACTCCCTTCAGGTTCTCAGGCTTCACAAATTACCTATGAGCTCAGCTCACCCACCAAGACAGCATCTGCAGGCAACAAGCACCACAGACATGAGAAAAGCCTTTGTGGCACTGAATAGATTCTGGAGAGCTCCGATCCTTATATCTTGAGCTGTTTGGCATTCCCTTGAGACAGATTCCCCCCTCCCACTGCCCTAATGAGAATCCTTTGGCCAGCACAGCATGACAGGCCTTTTAGTTTAACTTTGTCACGTGCTGCACTCGCTTCTGTAGCCCATTTGTACCTTGAAATCTCCATTATGCACCAGGTAAAGAGGTTTGAAAAAGGGTGCAGGGTCTGGGATGCAAACCATCTTCTTCCACAAGCTGGAAAGGAAAAGATAAAGGCTTTGGGAATAAGCACACATTACAGATACAAAACAAGGCATCTCCTGATCCAGTTCAAGCAGCTGAAGTGACTGGCTCAGCCTCACTGGCCTCACAAGTTAGCAAGCAGCTGAGGATCTGAGGAGGTCTTGTGCTGCCGGAGACATCAAATGGCCCTTCTTGGGCACCTCACAGGAGGTGGGGCCTAAGGCCTCACACATACAATATTCACAGTAAGGGAAGAATTGGAACTTCTTCCCTTCCTGGAAAAGCAGGAAGTGCTGGAAACACATCTTCCCCTCAGGCTGGACTGGCTTGCAGGCCAGAACTCTGTCCTATGCACTTTTGTTGCTGCACCAGCCCAGTGTCCTCCTCTGCGGCAGCATGCACCCTGTCCCTCTGCGAGGGTGCGTGACCCTCCAGGGAGGCAGGCCCCCAGCGAGCACTGAGGGGCTGTGTCAGCTTTGGGAAGGGGCAGGCCAGCCCTGGCTCCCACAGAGCACAGACAGGACACCAGGGGAACAGCCCAGGAGTCTGGGTGGCCCGCCCCTGCTCAGTCCCCATGTGCCATTGTCATCCCAACCTGCTAAATGGCAGCAGGGCCCCAAGAAAAGCAGGGTGCTGTTGGCAGTACCGCAGCTGGAGGGCATACCTTGCTGGCCCTCACAGGCCCGTAGCTCTGTCTGTGCATGGATATACAAAGTGCAAAGAAGGCTGCATGCAAACATCCCATCCTTAGGAATACAGAATAGGAGCATTTACTCCAGCTTCCTGAAGCATTCTTACCTCCACCGTTTGGCCAGAAAGGTTGTGATTGAGGCAGTGACTGCCACGATAACACCGAAGAGCAGCAGCCATCCCATGCCTGCTGTCTGTGTCACTGCTGGAGAAAGAGACAGGGTCATTCAGGCTCACCTTCCATTTCTAGTCTGGTCAATAAGCAGGAGATGGTGAGGAGATACCCTCAATTTCTACCCCAGCCTTTCTCTCAGGGACCCTGAGGCTGTCACTCTGGGCCCAGGATACCAGACACAAGGTCTGAACGAGGATGCTCAGAGAGGAGCACATCAATGAGAGGAGCATCAGCTGCCCTATGGCCTGGCTGCACCACAGACCAACAGCCGGCATGTTTGGGGCAGGATAGTGCTCTCCTACAGACACTCCTGCTGTTTCTGCCTCCTGGTTTAGGAACACCTCCACAGATGATCCACAAAGTGAAAAGAGTGCAGCTGGCCAGAGACACGTGAAGAAAAGATGTTGACTAGATGAGTACTTGTTGGCTGCTCTCTCCCTGTGATGAGAAGGAGCACCTTTGAGACCCAGAACTCAGATAACCCTTTGCAAAAGGAGCCTGACGCTGCTGCCACAGCACCACGTAACACTTCAGTTTGAGCTGCAGATCAGTGAGAGCAGGGCAGCTCAGCATATGCTGCTGATATTGACCAGTCATCCTGCCCTGCTGTACTTGAGTGGAGACTCCGTTTTCACAGCCTGGCTCCACCATGACAAGCACCAGCATACTTCTGTGCATAAGGTACTGTGCCCTGTGAGGGAGTGGTGGCTACCAAACGAAACAGCCATGCCCAGCGTGACAGAGCAGAGTGCGGGTACAGAACTGAGCCCTGAGAGCAGGACCCCCTCTCCCCTTGGCTGAAGGAAATTCTAAGCCCCAGTAGTGGGGGGGGTGGGCGCGGGCAGGAAGGTGTGCATCTATACTAGATCTCCCTCATTTCCAAAAGCTGCAAGCAGGACCCTGGACGTTTAACACTGGAAAGGAAGCTGGAGGCTGCACTCCTGCTGTGGCACCCAAACCTACAGCCACCCCATCAAACCCTCTTCCCATGGGCCATGCTGTGAGGTGGGCTTTGCAGCACAGTGAGCACGTATCAGCCCAGGCCTGGGGTTCATGTCCTCAGTAAGCAAGCCAAACATGCCTGCCTTTACTAGACTACTTAGGATTTGTTCTAATTAATTAGATTTGATCAGCGTTCTGGAAGCATTCTCTGACATTAGGCCAACTGGAAGGACAAGGAGAGCTGGTAGTATGTACCGGCAGGGCTGGTTTTAAACATCAGAGGACGACTCCATTCACTCCAAAACCCACGGTAGCCAGTGTCTTCTCGGGGTCTGGCTCTCACTTGGAACTCATACTCAGTGTTCGCCTGGAGTTCCCACGGCAGGATCACCAGTGTCCGTTTATCTTCATGGATAGCTTTAGTCTTCTGAGTCTGTGAAGAATTAAACACCACTTAGGGCTGGAGTAACTGCTCCCACCTTACCCTCACTGTGCATCAATGAGGAGCCCTGCAAAATAATCTGTGCTTTCGTGTTTTTTCTGCAACACTGTGCTCTGGCTGGTCAATAGCTACGTGGGGCCCTGGAGGATCCTTCCATGCAGGACAGCACAAGCAGCAAGTGAAGTATCAGCCTTCCCCACGGGATCTAGGGCTTCTCAAACAGCTTCTGCTTCTCAATTTTTTTTTTTTTGGTTTTGCCCATTTCCAGCCCAGGCCAGCAGAGACACCTTTTCTAAACCATGAAAACCCTTCTTCCACACCAGCACTCCCATCCTGGTTGTGCTGGCCTCCTCTTTGCTGGTACATCCTACCGGATGGTAAACTGACATCTCACTTACCTCCCAGGTATTGGTCCTTCTCTTATAACGCAGCTGATACTCCAGCTCCTCATCCAAAAAGTAGAAAGGAGAGTTCTGGTAGATTGTTTCCCAAGAAATATTGTAAACCTCTGAGAATACAGCAGTCAGATTGAACGGAGGCTGTGGTTTGACTGGAAGACAGGATGGTGTTACCCTTCATAATGTTGCTGTAGGTAAGAGGTAGCCCAGCACAGTATCAGCAATGCAGAGGAAGTAGGGAGCAAAACTACCCTGGCAGGGGTGCACCTTCCTACACAGGACATCCGCAACGTTCCTGCCTCTCAGGCTGAGCAGTCCTGAGCCGTGCACAGAACCTCACACCTCAGCAGCATAGTGAAGTCAGGCCCACATTTCTCTGAATATGCCTTCTGCCTGTCTCTGAATCTCCTCATCATCTAAGGAGCAGGAGAAGATAGCACAAGGGGCTAACATCTCCTGGGAGGTGTAAAAAGAGTAGAGCACCTTGTTCTCATGACATAGAGCTCCATGTAGTCACAGTCACTTGCACACTGAGAGTATTTCCCTAACTGTAACAGAGACGTCCGGAAAAGTGCAAGTGGTGTTCCTCAGGGGTCTGTATTGGGACCAGCCCTGTTTAACATCTTTGTCAGCAACACGGACAGCAGGATGGAGTGCATGCTCAGCAAGTCTGCCAACATCACCAAGCTGTGTGGTGCAGTCAACATGCTGGAGGGGAGGGATGTCATCCAGAGGGCCCTTGGCAGGCTGGAAAGGTGGGCTCATGCAAACCTCATAGAATTCAACCAGGCTAAGTGCAAGGTCCTGCCTGTGGGTCATGGCAATCCCAGGCACAGATACAGACTGGGCGGAGAATGGATGGAGAGCAGCCCTGAGGAGAAGGGCTTGGGAGTGCTGGTGGACGAGAAGCTCAACAGGAGCTGGCAATGCGCTCTTGCAGCCCAGAAGGCCAACCGCATCCTGGGCTGCATCAAGAGGAGCGTGGGCAACAGGGCGAGGGAGGGGATTCTGCCCCTCTGCTCTGGTGAGACCCCACCTGGAGTACTGTGCCCAGTTCTGAAGCCCCCAACATCAGAAGGATGTGGACCTGTTGGAGAGGGTCCAGAGGAGGCCATGAAGATGCTGAGAGGGCTGGAGCAGCTCTGCTGTGAGGCCAGGCTGGGAGAGCTGGGGCTGTTCAGCCTGGAGAAGAGGAGGCTCCGGGGAGAGCTGAGAGCGGCCTTCCAGTGCCTAAAGGGGGCTGCAGGAAAGGTGGGGAGAGACTCTTCCACAGGGTCTCTTGTGATAGGACAAGGGGTAATGGTTTTAAAATAGAGGGAGGTAGATTCAGAGTGACATAAATTTCACACTGAGGGCGGTGGAGCACTGTCCCAGGTTTCCCAGAGAGGCGGTGGATGCCCCATCCCTGGAAACATTCCAGGCCAGGTTGGCCGGGGCTCTGAGCAACCTGATCTGGTTGGAGATGTCCCTGCTCCTGGCAGGTGGGGTGGACTGGATGGGCTTTAAAGGTCTCTTCCAGTCCCAAACTATTCTATGATACTGCATAAACCCAGTGCAAGTCTCTGTGCCATAACTGCTTCAAAGGCACGTTTTTGTATCCCCTGCAGTGTGTTTTCATATATCAAAAAGCAGTAACGCACGAACTCCAGCAGGGTCCGTCACTGAGCTATGCCACCTCTCTATGGGGACACCTAGGTGACATGCAAAACACCACTACCCAATCTATAGTCTGTCAGTGGGGGCAAGAGCTTTTCTGAAGTGTTATGGCATTTGTCAAAAAGACGACACTTCTCATGTAAAGTTTAATTTCAGAAGAATCCAAGTAGAAAAATCCTTTTTCATATGCCTGCATGGTGCTTGTCTGCCTGGCTAACCACCCCTTTTCTTCAGTTTGCTCCACAACTCAGAACACACCAGCATTTCACCACATCAACTGTATCATTGCACTCAGTCTTCCTGTCATGCAGGAGAGCGGTTAGGAATTGCCACAGAAAGGGTAAGTGGCGTCTGGGACCCCTTGTGCCACCAACAATGTCATGTTGGTTCAGGGGCCCACTGAAGGAGACTGCTGGGACTCATGTGAGAACATTTGTGACATCTGCAATTAAAGCAATTCCTCCTGCCCTTTGGATGCTAGCCAAGAACAAACACTTGCATAGTCTAGATATGAGACTCATCTAAGCCGAAAATTTATCACCTGCTGCTTCAGAGGGAAAAGGAATTTCCCCATGAAAAGGCTGGGGCCAAGCCAGCCCTAAGCTCAGCCTCAAGCATAAATGTTTCTGTAGATTACGACAGCAACAATAAGCACAGTGCTGTGTGTAGACAAGTACACACCAAACATAGCCCCCCACCACTGGCTGCCATGCCCACGCCTTGCCCAGGCTGTCCTAGCAGACAGGCGTAACATCAGACAGTATTTATCACATCCACCATTTTTGTACTTACTGTTCTCTGACATGTAAAAGCCTTTGGAAGTCACGTGCTGCCCATTAGCCATCTCTGTAACATCCACCTGGACTTTGGTATCTGCCAGGAGTCCCGTCATGTCCACAGTGCACGTGTACTGTGTGTGACTCATGTTCCTGGAGAACTGCAGGAGACTGCAGGCAGCCACAGTATTTTCTGGATCTTCCTCAGGAACCCTAAAACCACCAAAAACAAACAAGTCCATATCTACCACATGCTGTAGTTGGACTAATCTGTTGCTGTACCACAAGGCATAGAAATTAATAAGAAAGAGAAGCAACATGTTCAAATAAAAATTTGTCTTTGACAGATTTCCCCCTTCCTTCTATTTGCTCAGCTTAACATCTTTGAGAGAAGTAGGAAAGTGATGCTGAAGTGTTCATGGAAAGGAAAGGTGCCCACCCCACGCTGCACCCACTCCCTCACCAGGGCAGCAAGGCAGCCGTATGAGGCGTGGACAGGCAGCATGAGCCCTGCCAGCACACGAGTGAAAGTCCATTGTTAACAGCAGTGAAGTGCAAGGGATTCCCAGGGCAGGACAGAAAACAACGCTAAGGGAGCCAGAGCCAGCGTAGCAGTCAGCGGCCAGCAACGTGGTCAGTGGACACAGGAACCAGGGATCCTTTGCCAGGGGAGAAGCCAGTTGATAACTGGAGTGTTAAGCACCAGGTAAAAACCAGCGTGGCAGCAAGAGCAAGAACTCTACCTAACAAAGAGGACAGAAGGACACCATTGTGGTATGGCCATGTTAGAAGTTCCTGCTGACTGCACTTCGCTCATCCTACTGAGACATACCATGTGGCAGTGAGGTTATAAGAACTGGCACCCAGGTCATTTCTCAGGATACAGGACAGGGTCTGCACATAGTCCACAAAACAAGTGAGGTTTTCATAACACGTAGCTGTAGGTTTGGAAAGAGAAAACACATCAGCTTCCATGATGAAGCAGGGCTCCTACTAAATCCAAAAGGAACAGATTCCTCTGTGCCAGCCCCCCCAAAAGTCTCCCGCCTTTGAGTGTAAGATGTGTTCCATCTCTACAGGGAAGCGAGTCACTGATAGCAAGATAAGCATCAAACAAAAAACTGCACTATTAAAAATGCCCTGGCAGCAAGTAGCATGCCAGAATACCAGGAAACACCAAAATTATGACTGAATTGTCAATTTTATCTTAATCTCCTCTTATACAGTCACTGCAGCAGAGTCACGTGTTATTTCTGCAAGACTCCTAGCTTATGTAGCACACAAAAGAGGCACCATTACCCCATCAGAAACAGTAGCACATTCAAACATTTTAAAGATACCACTTCCTAAATTGAGTACTGTTCTTTGCTGGTCTAGTTTTCATTTTATTACATGTACATAGCACTTTGTACATTTAAAAAATTGCGTAATTCTTTCTTTGCCATTCTCTCTGCTTACTGTTTTCTGCAGTTTGATATCTGCAGCATCAATACTTCTCAAGTCCAGCTCCAAAGGCTAAGAATATGCTTTTCAAGGAATTGTGGCAAAAAATACTGCAAGTTTGTAGTTACTATAACTTCCATAAATTGCTGATACTGAAGTGATGGGCACAATTATTAATCACTTAAACTGAAACTGACTTCTAAAAAGAACTTGACAGGCAATTGTAGATTTTACAATGGTCATTAAGAAAATCGGCCAATTTGAAAGTGGTCACAAAGCAGCATCTATGCTCTTCTGGTTGTTCTGCAAGAGCTCTTTTCCCAGCTACTTCAATCATTACAAAGTTCCTTCCTAGCCTGTTGCATCAGGCACACACCACTCTGCCTACGCGAGCTCTGGGCAAGACTCAGATTTGTGTACTCGCCACCCCTCAAAGGGTCAGGATGGCAACAGGAGAAATCCTGGGATGCTTGTGACAGGCTGGCCCCAAGGGTGTACATATGCTGTATTAAACTGTAAGTGATTCAAATTGTGCAGTTGTCATTTTGTTTCATTTTGACCTTTTCACTTCACACTGATTTCAGAATTTCATTCTAAAATTTTCATTAAGTTTTACCTTTTCATTTTGCATCCTAGGCTCTGAGGGCCCTGGTGCAAGCAATGTTTGTTCCTGAACAACACACTTTCTCCCTTAGCCTGACTTTACTGTCCTAGAAAAACAGAGTTATAAAACCCTTGTTTTCTTTTAGGGAGGGCAGCAAGTATTAATAAGCTAATAGGCATTGCTAATTAGCATTCTTCTATGCTATTATATTAATCAGTCAAACAGACTACTATTCCTAGGTAGGTGGTAAGCTGCAAGTATATCTTTGGGAAAGAAGAGGTTAAAAAAAATTAAGAAGAGGACAGGTTTTTGCTGGGAAATTGATAATTAAGTGTCCTAAACCCAGGTAGATCTATTATGAATTGGCAACTTCAGGGAAGAAGAAAAAAAAAAAAAAAACAAACAAACAACACAAAACCAAACACCCCCCGCCCCCCCAACCCCAAACAAAACAAAATAAAAAAAAAAACCCAAATACTTTCAACAGTAAGATCTAGTTTGGTCCAAACTGAAGTTAGTATAGGGCAATTCCATGGCTTGTATTACACAAAATTCAGGACATCGCAATGGTCCAGTATGGCAAGCAGATATAGGTTTGGAGCAGGTCCAAGGCTCTGCCTAGAAGCAGCGTATAAGATGCTAAACTTGCACCTGTGCCCTGCGGACACTGTCACTGCCTTTTCCTGTCCAGCTGGCTTGACCAGAAAGTCAGCTCTGAGTCAGCTGGGGCTTGTGCTGGGGGAGGGAGCCCACAGGGGATGGGGAGCGACTGCACAGCGCAACCCTGAGCAGGGGCTTACACCAGCAGAGGTTCACTCCACCGTCCGTCCCTGGCTGGGCTGCCAACAGCAGCCATAAGCCCCAGGGATATCCTGGACACGGCCACCAGAACCTTTCCTACGGCAAAGGAGGGTTTTTTGAGGGGAAGTACCACGCTAATGCCAACAGGAGACATTCCAGTGCAAGGCAGGCGCTCCCTCTGCACTCTCCCCACTGGTGCTACGCCCTGGAGCGGTGTGCGCTCTGGCTGAGCTCTGCCCTTCTCGTGTCTGTCCTCCACTGCCCATGGAACCTCTTCCATAATATGTTATCCCATGGAATCCTCTCCCCTGGTACCCTATCTTGTGCTTGCTGTCCCATGGCAACCTCGTGCATCCACACCTCAGCAGAGCCTGTGCCAACAGCTACCAGGATAAATCCTGTGGGTGTACAGCCCGGAAGAGGGGTCTGAGAACTTACTGTACTGGAATAAAAGGAAGAAGGAAATAATCTGGAGCCACAGTTCGTTCCTCATGTTGGTTCTGACTGGATGTCCTGGAGAAAGAAAGAAAAAAAAAAACAAAAAACCAAAAACAAACGAACAAAGAACAAAACCAACAACCAAACTTAAAAAATCCAAACAAAAAACCCCAAACAACTAAAGGATCAGCTCAGCCATCTGCTTGTATGTTGAAGGTTGATGTGGAATTAATCTTGCTTTCATTTAAGTGTCTAGAAGCAAAGCGCCTAATTTAGGCAAGGAATCTCAGCTCTCCTGTATGCATCTACTCCACAGGCTGAGGTGGGGGGGGCAAGCAACAGTCCTGCCAACTGGCCATAAAGCAGGTTGTGAAATCTCTGCTCCTTGCCAGCAGCGTATGCACAGAGAAAGCAGCAAAGCAACTGCAGCTGCAGTTCGTCCATGCAACAGGAAGGCACTTGGGTTAAGTGCTAACCCTTTTTTCTTCATTGGTTTCCTGCAAATAGAAATGGCTTGTAACGAGGAGAAGTGACATTGCTGTGGCTTGAACATCTGTGCAGCGGATTAGTCAAACAGAGTCTGAAGGTCACTGCAGGTCTGCAGGAGCAAGGCTTGTGAGAACTCATTGATTTGGGCTACCCAGTGTTAAATAAGCATGGAATAGCTAGTTAAGGGACTCAGGAAGGCAGACCCGACCAAAAAAAAAACCAAAAAAAAACCAAAAAAAAACCCCACAAGCCCCAAAAAACAACCCCAAAAAACCACCTTCATTGTGTCACAGAAGAGAATAATGTACAGCACTCACTTCAGGGGAAGACTGTCCCTATGCAGTTTGGGGAAGAGAACCTGCAGGAAAGTCTTTGGAGAAATGGACAACAGGATGTTTACAACAATAGGAGAAAAAAAAAACATCATACACAAATGACTGCTCAGCCCACAGCCCCTGCTCTAAGACCAGGCTCTCCAGCCACATAAGTCTGTATTTTCACAGTATTTAACATTTACACAAACACACAAATGTGCACGGAAGGACATAATGAGCTCGCTGAAGAGCACTGGCTGTTGATATCCAGTACAGATTTCAGCACTGTTTTCTCAAGCAATTCTGAAATGCACTAGGCTGCCTGGGGACAAGACTTTGAAGAAGCAACTTGTACTATTTCTGGGGCATACTTCTGTTTGCACCAAGTCGTGAGGATGCACAGGCAGCAGGGAGGGCCCACATGCTGTGCCACAGAGGAGCAGCAGCATTGCCAGTGACTGGACACGCAGGAACATCTGCGGAGCCCAGAGCTCTGCCAGAGCCCTGGCACTAGATTGCAGATGGGCACCCGTGAAAATGATATGGTTGAAGACAGGGCAGCAAGCTGCAACCACCAAAACATACCCAGAACTCCTGGCAGGGCCTGGTGCACATCACAGAATCATAGAATGGTTTGGGCTGGAAGGGACCTTTAAAGCCCACCCAGTCCAACCCCCTGCCAGGAGCAGGGACATCTCCAACCAGATCAGGTTGCTCAGAGCCCCAGCCAACCTGGCCTGGAATGTTTCCAGGGATGGGGCATCCACCACCTCTCTGGGCAACCTGGGACAGTGCTCCACCGCCCTCAGTGTAAAGAATTTCTTCCTTATATCTAATCTAATTCGACACTCTTTCAGTTTAAAACCATTCGTCCTCATCCTGTCACACCAGGCCCTGTGGAAGAGTCTCTCCCCACCTTCCCTGCAGCCCCCTTTGGGCACTGGGAGCCGCTCTCAGCTCTCCCCGGAGCCTCCTCCTCTTCTCCAGGCTGAACAGCCCCAGCTCTCTCAGCCTGGCCTCACAGCAGAGCTGCTCCAGCCCTCTCAGCATCTGCGTGGCCTCCTCTGGACCCTCTCCAACTGGTCCATGTCCTTCTGATGTTGGGGGCTCCAGAACTGGACACAGTGCTGCAGGTGGGGTCTCACCAGGGCAGAGCAGAGGGGCAGAATCCCCTCCCTCGCCCTGCTGCCCACGCTCCTCTTGATGCAGCCCAGGATGCGGTTGGCCTTCTGGGCTGCAAGCACTTGTTGTCAGATCACATCGAGCTTCTCACCCACCCAAGTCCTTCTTCTCAGGGCTGCTCTCAATCCACTCACCCCCCAGCCTGTGTTGATAGTAGGGGGTGCCCTGACCCATGTGTGAGACCCACATACTGGGGTGCCTGTGCCTCCCCCACCACCAGCAAACACCCAGACAGTCACTCAGAGAATGTCAGTGAGGCCTCTCCCACTTGGGGAACATTTGTGGTGTTTAAAAATTTCCCAGGTTTACTCAAATAATGAAAGCAAAATAAATTTAGCAGCCGCCAAAAAGCCCCTGCCACCCCACATGAGCCTTGCTCTCAAGGCACCCCAGCGTCCAGAGGAGATCAGAAGGCGCACGCGGGAGGTGCCACAAACCTCATGGCTGCAGCACCTCAGCCCTGTGGTGGGAGCAGCCACGCCGCTGCTGCACCCCCTTTCTGCCCACTGTGTCCAGCAGATGAAGCACATGCTCCAGCTGGGCCAGGAGCCGCCAGCACCCTGTTCGTCTCCTTTGTCTGCTGTGAGTGGCAGGACAGAAACCCCTTCCCCCACCCTGCAGCTCTTCTTTCTGCATCAGACATTTCCTTCATGAAGGAAACTGGTCCCAGGTCTCCAAGGTTTCTCTGTACAATAACTGCTGTCGTTACCACTACTCCCAGTGGTGCACTCCCTGATTACTAAGACACTGCCCACTGTCTAACCCCACCTTGTGCTCCCACTCATCCTTCCATTGCTCCTCAAATTCTTATTCCTTTGAGGAAGGCACTCTTATCCTCCCATCTGAAACCTGGAACGAGATGATCTTTAAGGTCCCTTCAAACACAAACTGAAGTGCCAAGACTGGCTGCACCATGAAAACAGATGCCTTCAAGGTGGGCAGTCTCCTGATAACGATGCGGCGTCTGCTCGTGATTTCCTAGTATCAAGGGCTCTGTTCCTTGCGGCACATTTAATAGAAGAGCTGTGACAAATGAACAGCCACTGGGGTCTGCGTGTCACTAGCCCTAGAAATATGGCACATGCACTTGCCCACTGCCTTTTAAAATCGTTCTTCTCCCTGCAAAATACCTAGAACCTGTGGTTGCTGGGCTCAGAATATTCAGGGGTCCCTCAGCTTAGGATGCCAACAACCTGCCCAAACGGGCCTGTTCCCACCCGAGCAGGCACAGCCCCCAGGGCTGCCACTGCTGTTCTTCCTCAGGCCTTCACGCCCTCGCTGGCTGTAACCAGCGCACGCTCTGCGCCGCAGGACGGACTGGTGCCATCTAGTACTGTGCCCTGCTGCAGAAGCCTATCTCAGCATCACTTTGTCACATTCCACAGTCTCTGTAAGGCCAAGAAAGGCAACTCACTGCCTCTTTCAGCAGAGGAAGGAAGGGCTGGGCCCTCAGAGAGCTTTGCAGACCCACTGCTTGTTTCAGAATTCAACTGGCAGTGCCCCCAGTGTTTCATGTTCATGGTATTCCTGTAGCTCCCTCATTTTACCCCCATACTCCTGCCTAAATGGACAGAGCAATGCAAGGGAAGCCTTTACTGCTTTTAGCTACCGGGCTGTGATTTCTTTGAAGTGCCTTCCCTATTTTCCTTCCTCTGCTCAAAGAATAGTACCATCAATCCAACGGGACAGGAACAAGCTAAAGTAACAGGCCCAAGGAGCTCATCAGGAAGATGTCTGACGGAGGTATTGGCTTTGCACGCTGGCGAGAGGTTAACATACAAGGTTGTAATCTGGGAGGAAGCTTCCTGAGTAAGACCACAGTAGCAAAAATAAGACAGAAAAGCAGTAGGATCTGTTAACACAGGTGAAGCAAGGAGACAACACTTCCTCACTTGGGACTCCACTGTCCCATCTCCTGCCCTTGCCAGTGCCTGCAGATTAGTCCAGCACAGTTCTTACACAGTTCTCCTACCTCGGCGTGGTGGGGAAGGACTGCTGCCTCTGAGAGCAACACAGAAAGCATCAGCCCCATGTGCGTTTGACCTCCTGGCTGTGCTCCGGGTTGTCATGACAAGACACGGATGTGTGTGCAGAAGAGCTGCGAAAGATGCAGGTCTGCAGCAGTATCTCTGGTTTTTGATGGCTGTAAGATCTCACAGCTTCAGAGACCTAGCAGCCCCTGTTCTGAAGCTTCCTCCAGTCAGGCTCTCTGCAAGCTGCAATCCCAGTCTATGATTAAGACTCCCACCTTTCCTACATCCCTCCATTTGTTACACTCTTCCCATTTGCTTCCCTCTGTCAGCACCCTGCTCACACAATTGTTCACATGGAGGGAAGAATGGCAGTGGGCAACGAGCAGAGGCAGGAGCTTACTCCCTGTCTGGCATTAGAAAAGTCCTTTCTACAACCTCATTTCAATTTTTGTCTGAAATGGGGACCCTCGAGACAGCTTAATGCATCCGTGAAATACAGTTACTTAATTCCTACAAAGCATCAAGCACTGCTGAGCACCATTGCTGCAAAACTGTAGTTCCTAGGCAACAGTGTAAACACGAAGTAATGGAGTTGAGTAGCCATTCGTCTAGATTTGCACATGTAAATGATGCTATAAGGTTTTAATGTATTTTTTAAGGACCTGGAAATACAGTGCTATAACCTGCCAAAGATGGCTGCAGTCTAAGCTCACAGTTTGAAGTGTCTCCAGGAAATGTATGCGTTTACAGAACTTCCACCAAAAAAGTGTACTTAATTAAGAACTCAATTCAAGTAAAATAATAAAAAAAACAATCTAGTATTTCCAAGCATAAGAAAATAAATGTCATCGCTAGACCCAGTTTTACGCTGAGGGTGGTGAGGCACTGGCCCAGGTTGCCCAGAGAGACGGTGGATGCCCCATCCCTGGAAACATTCCAGGCCAGGTTGGCCGGGGCTCTGAGTAACCTGATCTGGTTAGAGATGTCCCTGCTCCTGGCAGGGGGTTGGACCGGATGGCCTAAAGGTCCCTTCCAACCCAAATCTGTCTGTGATTCTACGAAGAGAGAGTGGAAGCCTGTCAGTCCACCAGTTATATGCAAAACCAAGCTTTCCTCTTTAAAAAAAAAAATAAAAAAAAATAAAATAAAATTAAAAAAAAAATCTTTCTCAATATATACTGCCATCTAATCACAAAGCTAAAACCACAGGGAGACAGAAGGATTCTCCAGCTGTTCAGCAGAGGCCAACAGCAAGGACAGCAGGGGCACAAGGGTCACATCAGCTATGAGAAAGATTTACTGTAAAGTCACAGATATCAAGAAGTAACAAACTGGCAGCAGGGAAAATTGGTAGAAACATGGACATTACCTTGCACCGCCCTTTCAGCTGTCCATTTCAGCCCTCCAACACTTCCATGGCTAAATCATTCCTGTGACTCCAGACACCACAGGCACAAGAGCTGGAAAGCAGGTGGATCTCATCAGCACTGAGTAAAAGCAAAGCCTGTGTGCACAACCAAGGGCTGTAGTGCATTGAATGCAGTGCTAAATGGTGGTGATGTCACCACTGTATCAGTATTACTGTGCTGACAGAAGGATGTGGTGAGCAGAGGAGGCAATGAATTTGGGTTCAAACACCCACACAACGTTTATTACTGTATTGCTCTGTTCTCTTACTCTTATGTGAGAAAAAGGTGGGAGAGCAGATAAAAACTCACAAGCTTCGGGTCTAAAAGGTCATAGTGGGGCTGGTAGAGTTAGCCTTGCAGCAGGGAGGCATCAGTGTCAAGGCATTAAACGTTTAAGCCAAACTGTATGGTATAGAGCGTACCACATCGGAGGAGTCAAGTGCCCCTGTGCTGTGCTTCCCTCTGTTCCCAAATGGCCCCTGGGACAAGGGCAACAGCAGCAGTCCTCAGGCCACATGCAGGGAGGTGGTCTGGCTCCTGCACAGAAGGAGGGGCTCATCCCTACCCTGATCTCATGCCTGCAGCTCATGTCTGGACTGGAGCTTTGCAGATTGCAAGGCTGATGCCAAGTGCAGGTCAACTGTCCTGGTTAAACCACCACATCAACTCACCTTAAAAGGGGCTGCAAGGAGCCCAGTGCACGCTCCTTGCATCCTTGGGCTGGAGGGAAAAGGAGCAGCACTATGGAGGGGAATTGGCACGCACAGTATAGCACGGTGGTAGGAGGGTAGAGAACAAGGAGCTGGAACAACCCAAGGAGACTGCAGCAGTGAAGCAGGTACAAAGCAGCTGGGTGCAGGGTGAGCAGGCTCTGTGTTCATAGAATCACAGAGCAGTTTGTGTTTGAAGGGACCTTAAAGATCATCTCGTTCCAATCCCCCTGTCCTGGGCAGGGACACCTTCCGCAGGACCAGGTCGCTCAAAGCCCCATTCGACCTGGCCTTGAACACTGCCAGGGATGGGGCATCCACAGCTTCTCTGGGCTTCCAGTGCCCCACCACCCTATTCAGCCCCGAGACCTGTTGAGCTGAAGAGCCCACTGCCCCCCCTGCACAGCGAGAGGAGATGCAAAGACTCAGCATAGCACAGCACAACCCGGCCACGCAGCCGGGGCAGCGGGTGCACAGCCAGTAGGGACCAGCTCTCACCAGACCTCAGAGCTCCTCAGACAGCTGTAAGGGAAACTACAGACACAGGAGAGTCATGGCTGGTCACTCTAAGTACAATACACATTTATAGCAGTTAAAGAATAAAATAAACTCCATCCCTCATGTAGGCAAGGATGCAGCAATTGCAGGCCATAGAGGGCATAAGACTGCCAGAAGATGTTCAAGACAGAAGGTCCCAGCTCCATACTCAGCAATATCTGCTGAGTTATATGTATCATATATGACAAGTTATTTGAAAGATAATCAGGAGCTTACCACTTCCAGCATACGTAATATCTGTTTGAAAAGGAGAAATCCAGACTTAAAAGGCTGCTGATCCCAGTCTGGAGTGAGGACTGCACAGCCACGGGGAAACTGCTAATAACGGCGCAGAAGAGAGCAGCTCTGGTTGCTGTGCTGATACACAGACAGGAACAAGGTGAGGTGTCTCTGTGTCAGGGGATGTGCCCAGGAGACCAAGAGTGTTAACAACACGCCAGAGTTTTTATAAAAGGCAGTAGGGTATTCTGGCCCATAAAGCAGGTCAGCAGGTCTAAACCTAAACTATAGAAAAGCTAGCATGGGATTCAGTTAATATACAACAAATGGATGATCATACAGAGTAATTGCAGCCTAAGAAGTTATACAGAGAATAGTACAACAAGCAATTTTTCGTTTTTAATGAGTTAAGTTTGAGAACAAATAGGCATTTAGGTGCAATATGTTTAAGTTTATAAAGCAATTGGTCTTCAAGTACCACCAGCATTCTTGTCTCAAAATTTAGCTCTGTAATATCAAATGCATATTATTGCATGTTTTGAAAGTAGCATAGCTTGTGCCCGCCAGACTGTCGCTCCTTGGACTGATCACACATGCTGCCCCTTCTCTCCTTCCTCTGCACAAATAACAGTGCTATCACACCTTGGAGAGTCCTGTGTAACCATGGAGCAAAAGCTGCACCATTGCCCTGGTCTGCTATCCTCACAGGATACTACTAACTGCCTGAGAAACGTCTAGCCTAGCTGCTCACCCTAACTGAGCTTGTGCCATCCTGCGCTGCACCCAGCAGCGACGGTTTCCACAACCCATGCAGCAATAGCCAAGACAAGTCTTTTCTAGAAGCTTGGGCCTGACACCATGCCTGTAAGTGATCCACAAAGCGTGCAGAAGGAAGAGCACACGTCTCTTACAGAGATTCTGCTCCAAACACGAGGAATAGCTGCTGGGCTAAGTAATGGGATCTTCTCCATGCATGTCATAACAGTGCACAACCAGCACACAGGCCAGCCCAGTGACCAGTAAGGACCTAGCAAGCATGGTCAAGAGCCACCTGCCCTGACCTAGTGGTCCAAAACATCTGTTTTTCCCACAGGGAAAAACTGGGGCATGGAGATGCTTGCTGTGTAGAGAAAAGGAAGGAGAGATAGGACTGAAGGCAGGTAACGGGCCCTGGGAGAGAGCAACAGTGGCAGCTGGAACTTTTTTCTCTAGGACAGTTAATTTTAAGTTGAGAAAGTTTGTCCTTCACTGACTGCCAGAATTCCAATGTGTACAGTTTCCCTCTGTGATGCTCTCTGCTGGTGAAGCATAAAGCCAATAGAAGCACTAAGGGCTTGCCAGAAGGCCAGAATAGCTCATCATGCATGGATGTGTTGAAACTTAATGATTGATTCTTTGCTGTCATCTAGTACTGTGCCTATACATGTGTGTATGTGCAAGTTCATACATGTGCATGTGTGAAACTGCGCACGTGCTGCAATGTGGAGAGCAACAAGTAGTCTCGCACCTGCGGAGCGAAACTGGGAAACCCAGCGCAGTGTGATCCACCAGATCTCTCTTGGTGACCAAGAACTGTGTCCACCATATCCAGCCTGGTAAGAGCCATGATGTAGGACACACATGAAGGATCTCTAGGAGCCCTGAGACTTGTTGCCACCTGAAGCACAGCCCATAGATACACCTCACAAAGCAAGTCAGTGGGTGCAGTGACCACCTCCAAGAGCACACAGCTCTGGAGCTACTCTGTGCTGTGTGGGCACCAACTCCTCTATACCTTGGTTCCACAGAACTTTCAGGCAGCTGAATCCAGCCCCCAAAGTAAAGCACTGTGAGACCTGAAGCAGTTCGACTGCTGTGGATTTATGTTGATTCAAGATAAGATGCAACTACTTTCATCCAGCTGTAACCTCAGTCTAACCTGCAGTGGCAATATTCCCCAAGAAGCAAGTGTGAAGGGCACACCAGGGAAGGCTTGGTAGGTTCTGCTGGAGTTATTGATGACCCAAAAGCATTTTGCCACGACTGGAAGAAGGGCAACATCTGTATGCGTTTATCAGCAAGAATAAATACATAAACAGGAAATAACAGTCAGAGCTGACAATTCCTTTCTCTGGAAGAGAATTAGTGACACTTGCAGTTGTCATCAAGTTTGTGACGTGGGGGAAAAAAACCCCACACAAACAGTACTACCTCTGTATTTTTTTCCTGTCACAATGGAATTAAAACAATATCCTCAGCATCGGCAAAGATACGGACCTGGTACAACTAGGGTCAAAGGCACCTTTACTGGCTGGTGACATTTAGGAGGAAGATAATAGTACACTACGATAAGTAATGAGTAAAACATGACAGGAGAACAGCTGAGACATGAGTAACAGTGTTCTACTGGAAGGGAAAGCAATAGAAGAAACCACCTCAAAGCTCAGGAAATGGGGTAAAATATGAATGAGCCAAGCAGAAAGCGGAGGCGTTAGTCAGCAAAGCGGCAGCTTGAAAAACAACAGAGCCCCCCAGCTGGCAGCCTGCGAGCTGACACAGGATGCTGCACAGAGCAGGGAGGAGTGCGCTGCCTTCGAGCTGGGAATGCCAAATGCTATCTGTAGAGACCCCAGCACTCCACCTCCCTCTTGCCTTTGCCAGTTGTCTCTTTGTAGCCACCAACACTGGGCTCAGCCTCCTGCTTTCCCCAGTATACATCAACTCTGAACTTATTCTGCACAAAGGCTGTGGGAGAAAGACATCACTTTGGCTCCTGCCAAAGGAAAAGGGCTTACCTTCACAGAGCTGTAACTATGCACGTCTTGCTCACACAGAGGGGATCACACAGAGGCTTGTATTTTCTCTTAGGAAATCACCGACACATGCTGGTAAACAGAAACAGGAATGACTGTGCCTGTGAACTCACCCTGACCATCTGGAACAGAAACCTACAGCTCTGCTCAGTCTCAAACCCATCATCCTCATCTGCACCGTGCAAAATGTGCCCAGAGCACCTCCTCAGATGCCTCCCTGCACTGTGTATGTGCAGCCCACAGGAAAGCACCCTCTCCCCAAGAGAGCCTCCGCACCACCCTCCTCTGAGAGCCTAGACCCCTTCAGAGAGCCCACAGGCAGGGCCCTCCCGCCAAACATTTGTCAGAGCCCTGCCCCACAGCTGGGTTCCACCAGCTTCACAAACTAAGCACCAGCCTTTTCCCCTCTGTTCAGCTCACGCATCCCATCCTCTCTACTCTCACAGCCATTCTCAGACTGGTCCCAGTTCACACCTTCTGTATTTGTGCTTCCAAAAAGACTGACTCTTCACAGAGGCAGCAAGCCTGTCAGGCATTCCCACAGCACTCACCTGAGTCAGCAGCGCTGGCAGAACTCCTTGCTCCTTTCATGCAGGTTGGCAGAAACAGACCCGTTTAGAGCCAGCATCCACCAGCTTGTCCCCAGATCCCCGCTCACAGAGATGCACCAAGAGCAGAATGCTGGCATACAGCTATTTAAACAAACACCTGAGCTTTCCGTTTTACCACAGCTGTCAAAAATCAGCGTGCCCCACCCAGCTGCCTGGCCACAAGCTTTTACAGCAGGCCTCCCGCACCGGGGCCGGCACAGCCATTGTGTGTGCCTTGGGCTGCTCCTGGCACGTCTAGCAGGGTGAAAAATGCTGTTTTCAGCCTTACTGTGGAAACGTTTTCAAAGCAAAAGCTACTGGCTCACACCATGCACTGCCTCCGCGTGGCAGCAGCACTGCTGGCTCCGTCCAAACCCTCGGAACATGCAGTCCTCACACAACTGGTGGCTTCTTGCGTCACTCGCAGGGATATACCAGGTCTTTAGGAGAAAAGGCGGGATGGGGCTGCAGGACGGACAGGCAGACCTACGAGATGCACTTTGCAGCATGTTGGGGCATATTAACAACATTGGAGATAAACAGGATTTTCATGGAAACAGACAGCAATGTTTCAAAAAATGGAAAATACTTTTCTGCATAGAGAAGCCTAAAGGCTTTGTGAGAGTTTCCTGGGGCAGTGCAATTTTGTGAAGCTGTGGCTTTGCTATGATGCTGGTAGGAGTTCATTGTAAGGTGGCAGAAGGCAGGAGCTCATTTTGTTTGAGGCTAAAAGGGCCAAGATATGGGGTTATTGGCTCCACAAGAGCACAGGGGCTAATACGATGACATTGGGTCACATCAGTGTATCTGCATCCAAATCAGCCTGGTACTGATACATTTACAGTGCTCAGCAAGAAGAAGAGTCTGGAGATTGTTCCTATAAAAGGCAGGGGCAGGGGGTTTCACACTCCACAGTGGCTCTGGTTGTGGTGTGAGGCTCTTGCTTGAAGCAGGAAGCTGCGTGATTGCTGTCCGGTGACCAGCCCCGCAGAGCCTAGCCTCTGCGCTCCTCACCCTGCCACGGCGCGTGTGCAGAAGTTGGAAAGTGACGTGCTAGGCGCAGCAAGAAGCTAAACCAGTGGCAAATAACATGCAAAATAGAGACAATATGGACAGCTGTTGAATGTGTTGGTCCTTTGTACTGGGGAGCGCAGCTGGAGGTTTTTAAGACAAGTCATAAGAACAGCAAAGGTGCCCTGACCAGAAGTGGGAAGAATGCCTGATGCTTCTAGACCACAGTGTCTTTGTAGGGGCCCGGCACAGCTCAGAATGGAATAGGCAGCGCACGCTAAACTATGGGTCCCGATTCCTGTCCTCTGGAGGAACAAACAAGGCCGTTGGTGGCTCTCTTGCCTCTTGTGTTTTGGAGGAGCACACTACGTGCTTCTTGAAATGAACTGCTCTACATAACCTTCAAGCCCAGAGCCAGTCAGACTCGTGCACTGGTTAGTGAACGTGGCTTGGCACAAGCCCGCCGGAGCTGCTCGAGACCACTGCTGGCCACTCGCCGAGGGCCAAGAGCGCTGACTTCAGGGCCAGCCGCAGCCAGTGCAGACCTGGTTCTCACAGCAGCTCTATAGAGCACAAGGACAACACGCGGGGACTGACTACAACCCTGAGCCAGGTGTGGAAATTCTACCCCCAGAAGGCAGTCAGTCCAGTGCTCTCTCCCCGTTAAAATTCTTGTTGCTGTGTGGGTGGCTCGCTGCAAGTGAAACCAGCGGTGGCTGAGCTGGTTGGAGGAGCAGCCAACCTCAAACTCTTCAGCTTATGGCAAATTCCCCCACGTCTCAGAGCTGGGGAAACAGCAGCAAGTAGGAAAGTCCCAGTGATATGTTAGTCACCGGCTCAGTAACCTTCAAGCAGAGCGCAAACACCACGCTGCTGTAAACGCCCTGCTCTTACACAACCGAGTTGGGCTGGCTTTGTGTAGCGGGGGCTACAGTGCCAGCTTCTGAGAGGAGCTGCTGGGAGTTTCCCCTTTGTGCGGTGGACCCGGCCAGCTCCAGGGTGGACCCGCCACTGGCCGAGGCTGAGCTAACTTGCAACAGTCATAACACCTCTGTGATAATGTATTTAAGAAGGGGAAAATAAAAAAAGACAAGAAGCGGAAGTGTGGGCAGAGGGGAGGTGCGAGCCTTGTGGGCCTTGCAGGCCTCACCTCTGGCCTCCTGCAGGGCGGCCGACGGAGCCTGACTCGGCCTGGCCCGGCTGCAAGGAGCGGAGAGGAGAGGAGATGTGAAGAGAACCTGAGAGGCGTCTGCCTGCCTGGTGTGAAGGATTTTTCTTGTGAGAGGAACCTTGGCCGACACCAAGGGCAGTGCAGAGGAGGGGGAGCAGTAATGCGGCTCCTGGCCAAGATTCCCCTGCAGCCCGTGGTGATGGCCATGGTGGAGCGGGTTGTCCCCCCGCAGCCCATGGAGGTCCACGGAGGAGCAGAGATCCCCCTGCAGCCCCAGGAGGACCCCACGCTGGGGCATGGAGGAATGTGAGGAGTTCTTCCCCTGAGGAGGAAGGAGCGGAAGAAACGACGCGTGACGAACTGACCGTAACCCCATTCCCTATGTGGTGCTCGAGGGGGAAGGAAGTGGGGATAATTTTGAATGAAGCCCTGGAAGAGGGGAGGGGTGGGGGGAAGCTGTTGTGTTGGGTTTTTTTCTCTCTCATTATCCTGCTTTGGTTTCATTATTAAGAAATTGAAATAGTTTTCCCCAAATCAAGTCTGTTTTGCCCGTAACAGTAACTTGAAGGATCTCTCCCTGTCTTTATCTCAAACCTCAAGCTTTCTGTTATATTATCTCTCCCCTATTCCCTCAGAGGGTGGAGGGAGCAAGTGAGAAACTGTGTAGCTTGGTCCCGAGTGGGGCTACGCTACAACAGCACAGACAGCACCACGGAGGCGGCTGATCCATCACTGAACTGGGACAGCAGCTCCTTAGGACTCCTGCCACACTCCACAGCCTGGGGCAGGTCTAGCGCAGTCGTCCCTCTATCACAGACAGGCTGCGGCTCACAGGCTGGTTCTGTACCGACTCTTGCCATTACAATTGCCTCTCCGCATTCAGAATACAGAATTTTAGGTCTCCAGATAGATGGTCAGCATTTTATAGAAAGTATTCTGGTTAAGAGCAGAAGATGTGAAGTTCCTCTCATTGCTTTCTCAGCTTGTCAAAGGAATGACAATAACCAGGACTTAGCAAAGCAGCTTAGCTTTAACGTTGGTTAAATGTGTTAGTGAGGTACCTGGAAAGTGCCCTCTTTCTCACTCAGCTGTTTTTTTCCTTTGCTTTGGAGCAATCTGCTTTGAGAATTGATAGTCCCGCAGCTGAAAACCAGACTAGTTCATTGGCCTCATTGTTCTGATTGTCAGCAGGCTGACGCTGAGCTGTTGCTTGGCTTCCGACCTCGCTGACGCAGTGTAGTCAGAGAGGCCTTGAAGGGCGAGTGCAGCGGCTGCAGCGGCTGATGGCAGCATCACACGGCTGCCTCAGTCACAGCAGCATGGAGAAAAAAACGGAAATTGCAAGTAATGTGTGATCATGATACATGACTGTTGGGAGCCTGGGGCTGACCTGGTACTCAGCAACCCGCAGAGGCGGGGAAGTGATCTGTGTGTGTGTGCACGCACACGCACATGC
This sequence comes from Tetrax tetrax, assembly GCA_009806455.1. Taxonomy (NCBI): domain Eukaryota; kingdom Metazoa; phylum Chordata; class Aves; order Otidiformes; family Otididae; genus Tetrax; species Tetrax tetrax. The sequence goes on from WHYT01014981.1 coordinate 84,621, forward strand.
CTGTGCGCCGCACAGACACAGTTCCCCTGAGAATCAGTCAGAAGCACTTACTCTTTGTGAAAGTGCAGAGTTACACGCTTTGGAAGCACCTCTGTCACAGCTAGAATACAAACGGCACAAATCACACTCCTTAAGGAGTTTTCTGCAGAAAAGACATGGCTAGGAGAAAGCAAACTGTCCTCTCGGACTCTATTCACTAGGGAGTTCTGTCACGTAATTCCACAGTCAGAGATAAACATTAGGGAGCAGAGCTTTGGAAGTCACAGTCCCTTCACTTGGTTTTCTCACCCTGTGTTCCTTTGGCCATGTCATTGCTAGAATGCAGAACTTGTTTTCTTAAAATGTGTAGCTCATAATGGATAAACACTTGGACATCCTTCCACCCTGCCTGAACAATGCAGGGTCCCAAAGCAAGATGCCCAGACAAGTTATTTAAAAAGCTGACCCCTCCTTCACCCTGAATTAATTTGTCCCTACACCCAAGAACTTGACTCCTCATTCTCAAGCTCCTGCTTCATACTAGTCTCACCCTCATCTTGTGGTTATTGTTAGCTTTCCACAGGCAACGACAAACCTTGTGATTGAGAGGAATTTGCCAACAGCTGTTCCGTACAGGTGCGTATTTCCAAGGAGCTAACACTGTTCAAGAGAAAGAAAAAAAGGCAAGGCTGTGGCATTCTTTGCAAAGAAAAAGCAGCGTTATCAGAACGAGCTTCTGAACTGGGAATACACCTGCTCTTCTCAGGAACTCATTTCACTTCCAGTGAGTCAGGCTGCTAATACTTGGTAGGCAGCCAGATTAAAAAGATTGGAGTGATTATAAGAGAGTAACAAATGGCATTACAAGTAGGCTAAAACTTGGCACAACAAGGCTCCACTTGCACTGCAGCCTCAGAAAACAAACTGAAAACCACTGAAAACACACTTACTAGGATCAGTAATTCTGTCCTGGTAGGAGCCCTCCACTAGCTAAAATGGACGTGCTTGGAGGGCCCCAGCCGTCAGGAATGAAGTTCCTCTCTCGCGAGGGTACGCTGCCTCTGCAAGCGCACGCTGGTCCCCGGGAGGAGCGGCTCAGGCCAGCACACCTTGCCGGCAGTCCTGGGAGCCAGGCCAGGGTCAGAACTCACACACACTCACCAGATCATCATCCTAGGCCAGAAACCTGTCATTTGAAACCCACCTGTTTTATAGCCCAGCAATGGCGCTGGGTGGCAAAAACAGGGGGCATGGAGGATGGAACATGAACTTAACTCCCACTGCAGCCGTGCACCGTGCCTACTGCAGGACAGGGGGTGAGCTGGCCAGCCGCCCGGCCAGCCCGGGTGCTTATCGCCAGTCCTGGGCGATGCAGAGGCATAGGAACAGGGCTCCTCCTCCTCACTTTGATTTCACAAGAGAAGTAAAGAAGTGAGAGAAGGGGAAGAGTACCCACGCACAGAGAGCCATCCAACGGAAATGAGCAGACAGGAAGGCACAGCTATGTAGAAGAAAAAAAAGCCAGGGAAAGGTGGGGCTCAGAAGAGAAGCGCTGCAGCAAACAGCTTTCCAAACCTGGCCTGGCTGCTCCAGCCAAGCGCAAGCCTTGCACAAGGGAGAGCGCAGGAGCAGAAGGGGAAGAAAGCACCACTGGTGTTCCTGCTCCTCCCTTAACAGCACTGTGCTACTACAGTAAACAGTGAGTAACCCGTTCCGGGTCGTTTCAAGAACTATCTGTGGGATTTTGTTTAAACTTGACTTTGCTTGGATTTAGGGAAGTGAGCTTACTCATGAGGCAGACCATGGCCTCTGTGCGTTTTCCTGTTTCACCATTTCAGTGTGGGTTTGGCTGATGGGTCCTGGAAAGCCTCCCTCAGACCCCTCCCACTTCACAGAATTTGTGCTGATGTTAACCACAGCAGTGACTGCCCTCATGCAAAGAAAAGAGTATTTCTGATAGAATTCAACCTCACCTGAGTGAAAATAGAATTGGATCTGATATTTTCAGTAAAAACATGTTCATCAGCACCTTAGCTACAAGCAGTAAGATCTTTCACTAACCACCACCTTAGTGAAAGTGAGCTGCAAACCAGTGCCTATACAAATATTAACTATCACATCTGAACACCGACGCTGCCCTGCGAGTCTCCTTCCAGGGCTTGCATACCCTTTTCTTCCGCTGCAAAATTGATGCATAGATACCTCTACTACTTGGCCAACCTGAACTTTGAAGAGAGATCTGCAGTACAAAAATCTTATAAAACACATTAAAGCAGTTTCTGTGCTTAGCATTACGGCTTCCTTCCTTATGAACAGCAGTGCAAGTAGAGTTTTCCAAATAATGAGAACATGTATATATATTTTAATACACATAAAATTAATTAACAGTTCTTATCTCTTTTGTGCCACTGCCAGCATTCTAGGGTGGAATTTACCATATCAAGATATATGATAATGCCCTAGAAAAAGTTCAGATTTGTGAGCAAAATGTTTTTGAACAATTATCTAGCAAGAAGCATATGCTGCCTTAAAGCTACAGGCATAATTCCCATTCTCACAGGACAAGAACAAGAAGCTGAAAAAAAAAGGTCTGTTAATTTAGGGAGTCTGACCATAATCTGCATAAATTTTCTGGGAAAACACTGCTTAGAAGTGTCTGATTCCATTTACAGCTGTAGAAGAAAGGAATAACTCTGCTTGCTTCTACAGAATAAGAAACTAATCATCAATAATGGCATTGCTTAAGCCAAAATTACAGTAATCTTTATTTCAGGTCTTGATTGAGCAAGTATAGAAACATACGCCGGGGCTAGGCACACAGGACCTCCGTCCTCTCCTCCCCTTCCCCCCAGCAAATAAATTACAGAAGCTGTGTGATGCTGTCAGTGCAAGTCAGTCACTTCCCCTTTGACCTGCACCTCCGTCCCACTTCCAGGTGTGTCAGCACCTTCACATCACCTTTGTGCGCTTCCCAAGCAACACAAAGCGCCAGGGCAATAACCACAGGAGCTGTACTAAGAACTCCTACTTTATGCAGCTGCTGCTCACTTCTAGAGAACAATCACGGCCAGAGAAACTTCAGCTCTGGCTTTGCCCGCTGGCAGAGCGGTAGCTGCAATTGCTAGGCGCTAACCCCTGCTGTCACCGAGCGGCCTGCATCAGACACAGGTTGCCAGACCTGCAGCAGGCATGAGTGTTACCACCCCCTGAATCCATATCCCAACTGCAGCAGCCCTCACTTCAGGCAAGAGCGGGAGAACAAGCAACACTTCAATTTGCGATACAGTTTATTTCCAAAGACTGGTTTGCTTCAGTCTTGGCACATGTGGCTAGGCTACCTTCATGTAGCAGTCGTCCTCCTGGGCAAGGGCTTGTACAAGTTTCATTTTTTCCTCATTCTTCCTGTTGTTTTCCCTCAATAGTTCTTCTGGTCCTTTTTTAACTGCAGGTGCCAGTCTGGAACCCGCACTGTGGACAGTGTGAGAATCAGGACAGGAGTTATCCACAAAAGGAGGAGGTGAGAACTTGTCTGAGACCAGGAGCTCTAGGGGCTCTGCAGTTCTTTCTAAGTTTAGCCCAATGCTGTCCAGCTGTAAGGCAGCTGCTGAGCCACTCCTGCCTACCGCACGCTTTATCACCTCTCTGTTTTCCCCTGCATTTCCAAGGTTCCTCAAGTGGTTGTGCGTGTGGCAGTGAAAGTCAGTATTTAGCCTGTTACTGCTGCTTTCTTGCATTCCTTTACCAGCACAGTTAAAGCTGTTAGGCTTCGTCTCTGTTATAGTTCTTTCCCTGCTGTTACAATCTGTACAGTTCAGCTCTAACAAATGCAATAGCTGTTCATCTCTGCTGGCATTTTCATCTTTGCTGTCACGAGACAGCTCACTGTCATTGTTACGGTATGTACCATTACATCTAACTGCATTATCTAAAGGTCGATAACCACAGGGCTGAGGTCTGATGGGGCAAGAAATTACATCAGGTTTCTTTGGAATATTTTGATATGTTACTTGCTTATGTATTTCTTCCTCTGATAGGAAAGCTGAAGCACTGTCATTTGCATGTGTGGAGAAAGATGGAAAATCAGTATGTTCCGAACAGGTGTTCTGAAAAGCAAGCTCAGTGCAGGGAGATTTGTAGTTGGTATAACTTGTCTGATTGCTAAGGGGTCCAGAAATTTGATCTCTGCAGCTAAGTTCTGGTGTCTCTGAAAACTGCGTCAAAGGTGATAAGGAGCACACATTTTCAAAACACAGAGTCAGGCTACTGTTAGCCATAGACTGAGACATAAGGGCATCGAAGCTCTTATATGCAGAGCTACTTGGTTCCTTGAATGCAGACACAAGAAAATCAAAGCTCTTGTAGGCAGAGCCACAGGGCTCCGTGGATGCAGAGATGAGGGTGTCAAAGCTCTTGTAGGGAGAGCCACAGGGCTCCAGAGATGCAGAAATGAGAGTGTCAAAGCTCTTGTAGGGAGAACCACAGGGCTCCATGGATGGAGAGACGACGGTGTCACAGCTCTTGTAGGGAGAACCACAGGGCTCCATGGATGGAGAGACGACGGTGTCACAGCTCTTGTAGGGAGAGCCACAGGGTTCCATGGATGGAGAGACGACAGTGTCACAGCTCTTGTAGGGAGAGCCACAGGGTTCCATGGATGGAGAGACGACGGTGTCACAGCTCTTGTAGGGAGAGCCACAGGGTTCCATGGATGGAGACATAAGGGTGTCACAGCTTTTGTAGGCAGAGCTACACAGACCCATGGATGAAAACACAAAGGTATCAAAACTCTTGTGCGCGGGGTTGCTTATTCTGTCTTTTTTGGTCCCAAAGGATGGTTTATTTGGAGACTCCTGGATCAGGACACACGAGTCACGCTGACTTTCAGAACTGCATGGAAAAAGGCTTTGATGAACCATATGTTGAAGATCTTGTGCATCCAGAGAAGCAGAATTTACACTGGAGCTCTGATAGCCAGATTCAAAGGATTCTTCTGACAGTTCTGACTTCTGGCTGGCTGTACTACAATTGTAGTCATCTTGAGAGGCTTTGGTGAAAAGGGAGACTGTATGAGAAAGATCACATGGCTGCTGACTCTGGGCTGCGCTTTCTTTTGTTTTTCGCTGTGATGGATTTTCTAACTCAAGTTTCTCAAAGGTTTTATTCTCACCTGTGATGATGTCTGGGTCTTTGCTGTCTTGCATATTGTTTCCATCTGTCAGGAGGTCAATAAACATGCTAGCTAGTGCATCATTGTGTTCGGTGTGCTCTCTGAAAGCACTGACACTGCTCTCACAAGGCTCAAACATGGTGATCTGGTCACTACGCTCTTCCTGGCTCTCAGCCTCAGTGTCTGTTAAACATTCACAGATTTCTATAGACTCTTCAACCAGAATTGTCTCAGGGGTTAAAACTTCACTGCTGCCTTTTGGAAACCATGCTCCAGACCTGCTGTAGCAACTGCAAGATTTCTCAACATTTCTGATGTTATCTTTTTCCTTGAAGTTTTGGCTTGACAAACTTTGAGCCAGACAGTTCTTGCAACTTCTGTTTTTGGAAGTCAAAAGGAAAGGATGGTTAATGTTTATGTAATAGGAAACTACTTTATGCTGTAAAGCAGAAATGTTTTTTTTTTTTTTCTTTTATCTTACTTACATTTGGTTTTCCGTATGACTCTGCTTTAAGTCATGGAAAGGGAACTTAATTTCATCAATGTAGCACAAAACTGAAAACTAATAAAGATACAAATGAGATTCAGGATGTGTGTGGATTCGTATTTAGTATCCCCATGCACTAGCCAGACAATAGCACTTATTACATATTCTACCTCTGCTTATCAGGAAAAGGTATTTTTTTCAAAGCCTTTGAATTACCTTGACGTTTTCTACGACCAAATGGCTTTTTGCTGGATTTGGGATTTGATCCCACCATTCTTTCTTCACTCTGCAAAGGAAGAATTGAAATTGTTTCCTCTGACTGCATTTTGGCTTTATCGGTGTACATTTCCTTCTTCTGTTCTTCTCTCCCTCTTAGCTATCTGCATTGCAGCAACAGGAAGTGCTTGGTCTGTGCATCTCCAAGTGCTGCTTTTCACTACACGAGTGCAAAGATGTTTGTATGTTTGGTGCATGACTGCTCTGCACAGCCTCAGTCACATGTTCTTCTAATCATGTTTGAAATTATGTGTGAAACAGATAGGATCACACTTTCACATTACCACTAAAAAAAAACCAACAAAGACCCAGATATTTAACCGTCATTACTGGAACTCCAGCAAAGACTGGGGTCCAAAACTGACAAAGCCCGTAACTGCAGCCTGTTTGGGATGCTATAACAAGCCCATTCTAGTAAGACTGAGAGAGAATATTCAGTTATCTATTCAGAAAATTACAGAGTGCAACTGATTCTTCTTTCTAAAACATTTACTCATAGAGAGTAAATAAAGGTGCTGAGGTAAAACAAAGCATTAAATTCCTATACTGCCACACATTCAGCTAATCAACAGCAATACTGATATCTGTGCAAACTGCTACTCTATAAAACTTGTGAACACCACGATACATACTTGGTAAAACAGAAGTAACAAATTACAGATACTGCCATGATCAGTATGCAGGATACGGGAACAGCCATCTGCAGAATGTCTTCAGCTGTTACTTGGTAATCTGTTAAATAAACATATGCGTTTACATGTGCATGTGCATATAAACACAAGTACTAGCAATACCAAATTCATTGCTCTTCTTTTGCACCTTAAAAAAATGCTCCTTCAGAGGATGTAGAATAAAGCCTTCAGCAGACAAACAACAGAACATACGCAGCTACCAGTGGCAATGGCGTGTGGCACGTCTGAAGGATCAGCGCAGGTACTGCGGTCAGTTACTGTGAGTTTCAGGAGCTGGGAGAGCCAACGTGTACTGTGAGGCCATTTGTCAGCTCTCAGGGATAAACCTGTCACGCAGTCCCTAAAACGGCACTATCTTCTCCCCTGTAGGGCAGCTCTGCTTCTTGTCCTCTGTCTTGCTCTTCAAACGTTTTTATAAACCCTCAGCCCTCTGATGGTTAATCTGCTGCCTAAATCTCTCTTGTTCATTTATATCTCTTCTCCATCCCTGATGTCTACTTCATTAGGTATTTATAAACGCCTTCAGCCTTTTTTTTTTTTTACAAGGCTAAACAATGCAGCTTCCCTTGGTCTTCTCTTCTTTAGTTTCCCCAGGAGTTGGGTTTTTTTTACGTTTAGCCTCTTTGGAAGCCTTTAGAGATGCATCCACAGTACATTCAAAAGGACGAAGATCCCGTAACTCTCCTCTCAGAGGAGAGCAGTGGGGTGCATACGATATGGTTTATAAAACAACACCATCTTTTTATCAAACTGCTGTTTGTTACAATACTGACCATAGTGAAATTCAACTTCTTCACTCCATTCGCTCCAGTAGGCCGGGTAGTCTGTGTAGTTGCACCTTACACTTGCCACATAATCATAGCCTCTCCTCAAGGAGCTTGCAGTAATTTCAAAGCTTTTTGCCTGGTAGTTAATTGCTTTTACAAAAACCTGAAAAGAAAGTGAGAAAGTTCACTTTGACTTCTTTATGAGGTGAAGAGTTAGTGACAGCAATTAAATAACAATAGTCTTACGTGTTTCAGTGACCTTTCGCAAATGAGCAAATGTATACCTAATCTGCAGTGTGTGATACATCTTATTGTCCCGGGTGGGTGGTATTTGTGACATGCCACCATGTATGTTCTTCCCCTACCAGAAGCAGCCCAGCCCTGAAGCCCTGGATTGTTCAGGAGAGTGTCTGAAATGCCTGAAGTGCACCACAGGGTCGTGAAGAGCCTCCAACTTCCTGATGTCTAAGGGGCAAATGAAGCTCAGGGAACAGAAGCATTCTATTTTTAATCTCTGCCCTGCCTACTGTGAGCAGCAGACCATTTTGGGATGTGTAAGGGTTGGTCAGAAAATCAGTATTGTCTCGAGGACTTCCAGGTGGACTGTGGACTTGATCTGGCCTAAAAGTTAGGCTCACAACTTGACATGAGTTGCTGCAAGCAGCCTGCCTGAGATGCAGTTGTTTTCTTTCCCCGGGAACAGAACGGAACTGTTATGGACAAGGCTGACTCTGGCCTAACAACAAAATGTACAACATCCTTGAAACGGCGGACAGAGTGACACGGAGGTGCCACGACTCATCCCTGTTGTCAAAACTGGCAGAGATAACCGTGCAGCTGCTATCGAGGAGGATGAATCACAACTGCTGTCTCAAAAACAACGGTGAGAAAGTGCCCTTTAACGGAACTTTGCTAATTATAATGTACAAAAAACACACTTCTATCCTAAGGGCCGAAAACAGGCGGAGATCCCCGAAGTAAGGAGGAGCAAGGTTTGCTACTCGGCATAAAAGGTCGACCCCTAACAGCGAGACCCCCGAAGAGCTCTCCCCACCAAGGATCGACATCGATCGTGAGGACCGGCAGGACGCTGCCTGGATCTGGGATCATAGGGACGCCTTGGACCCGCGGTGGTAGCTATTATTCTTTTCTTTTCCTATCTTTACTTTTCCCTTTCACTCCCTTTCACCTTTCGCATGCCGCTTTACGGGCAAAATAATAAAGTTTGTGCTGTTTGATTGAAACCAACTCCTTTGGCGTGTTTGCCGTATTTTGCACTTTGAGATCGCACTAAAAGAACCATCACGAGTCCCGAGTGGGCCGTGACAGGACAGCAGTCAGAAGAGTTTCAGTCCTTTAAAGCCCACCTTGGGGCAATGTGACCTGTGGCAAATGCGTGATCAGGAACATCACGGGACTTGCTCTTGCTGCTGGCCCTTACAACATTATTCATAAAACGGTTTCAAGACTTTTCAGAGGACTTTTTAAAACTTGAAAGCTCCAGAAAGACAGAAAATGGAAGAGATTGGCTGTCTCTTACCTCTGTTGGATGCTGCTTCCTCCAGTACTTCACTTCATAGATGACTCCAGAGAGAGTGGATAAAGCAGAGTTGCTCTCCTCCCAGCTCAGATTGAAATTACCATTTTCAGCTTTCTCAATGACAAGGTTTTTCGGGGCCCTTGGCTTAACTGTATGTTAAAAAAATACCATTAAGGAGAACATGGCAATGGGAAAGCACTAATGGAGAGGATCAGAGACAAACTTCCACTGAAGACCAGAATCTCATCACAGATGACGCATTTAGCCCTTTTCACAATGCTGTAGCACAAGGATATAGAGGCCAAAATAGAGCAACTGCAAGGTATTCATCAGTAAGCACTGAATCGTCAAGCTGGCTGAACAAACTGCACGTTCAACCTTTCAGCGCACTGGATGCCGCTTTCAGCCGGAAAAATGGGAACCACCTGTGCCCAATGGCATGCTGAGCCATGGGGTAGGCACTGAGCTTCTGGCAACTTCACAGCTAGGCCGTCTTGGCTACCTGTCTCTTAGAAACTGATGCAGGCTCCTGCTTCTTCTGCTGATAAGCAGCAGTGATGATCAAGTGTTCTGAAAAGAACCAGCTCATTGACGCAGATGAATGTCTGCCTCAGGCATGCGAATGATTGCTCTGAGTGTTTGAGGTGACAAGTGTTATGAACAAGCACGTTGTTCTAAACAAACTAGGTGCCTACAGAGAGACATAAACTGTATCTATGCTCTGTCCTGTGAAAGAGCCAGAGTTGTTAACTTTATCACTGGCTGTTATAATCCAACAGCAATTACTGTAAAAATCTCTGGTCAGAGGGATGATTCAACTAGCACGAAAAATCAAGAGTATGACAGAGACAGGAATGGAAGAAACTTCAGAAGGGATAGCCTAGTGTCTTCCTAGAAACTGGAAGTAATACATTCCTCTTCATCCTTGGATGCTACAGCCACAAGTAAGTGGCACTAAAGATATGTCTAAACCCCCAAACTGCTGCTGGATGGCAGCTGAAAGGGTACAGCTAGAGGAAGAATCACTCTCTGCTTGCCCCATTACTTCTACTCTTTCCTTAGGAATCTACTCCAGAACCAGGCTTCTAAGCCAAATGGATTTTGCATTTAAGCCAGCATGGCACTTTTCACCTCTGGTAAGTAAAAACTGTTCCAGTGACATGAATGAGGATTGCAAAGTCTGGAACCAGACGTCCTGGTGACAAAGCAAAGAGCTTCTTACCAACCAGTGCGGGTGTAACACTGTAATTCCACATATCAGTCCCATTGAACTG
>WHYT01014981.1:106901-118865 GCA_009806455.1 Tetrax tetrax
GACAGGACAGCAGTCAGAAGAGTTTCAGTCCTTTAAAGCCCACCTTGGGGCAATGTGACCTGTGGCAAATGCGTGATCAGGAACATCACGGGACTTGCTCTTGCTGCTGGCCCTTACAACATTATTCATAAAACGGTTTCAAGACTTTTCAGAGGACTTTTTAAAACTTGAAAGCTCCAGAAAGACAGAAAATGGAAGAGATTGGCTGTCTCTTACCTCTGTTGGATGCTGCTTCCTCCAGTACTTCACTTCATAGATGACTCCAGAGAGAGTGGATAAAGCAGAGTTGCTCTCCTCCCAGCTCAGATTGAAATTACCATTTTCAGCTTTCTCAATGACAAGGTTTTTCGGGGCCCTTGGCTTAACTGTATGTTAAAAAAATACCATTAAGGAGAACATGGCAATGGGAAAGCACTAATGGAGAGGATCAGAGACAAACTTCCACTGAAGACCAGAATCTCATCACAGATGACGCATTTAGCCCTTTTCACAATGCTGTAGCACAAGGATATAGAGGCCAAAATAGAGCAACTGCAAGGTATTCATCAGTAAGCACTGAATCGTCAAGCTGGCTGAACAAACTGCACGTTCAACCTTTCAGCGCACTGGATGCCGCTTTCAGCCGGAAAAATGGGAACCACCTGTGCCCAATGGCATGCTGAGCCATGGGGTAGGCACTGAGCTTCTGGCAACTTCACAGCTAGGCCGTCTTGGCTACCTGTCTCTTAGAAACTGATGCAGGCTCCTGCTTCTTCTGCTGATAAGCAGCAGTGATGATCAAGTGTTCTGAAAAGAACCAGCTCATTGACGCAGATGAATGTCTGCCTCAGGCATGCGAATGATTGCTCTGAGTGTTTGAGGTGACAAGTGTTATGAACAAGCACGTTGTTCTAAACAAACTAGGTGCCTACAGAGAGACATAAACTGTATCTATGCTCTGTCCTGTGAAAGAGCCAGAGTTGTTAACTTTATCACTGGCTGTTATAATCCAACAGCAATTACTGTAAAAATCTCTGGTCAGAGGGATGATTCAACTAGCACGAAAAATCAAGAGTATGACAGAGACAGGAATGGAAGAAACTTCAGAAGGGATAGCCTAGTGTCTTCCTAGAAACTGGAAGTAATACATTCCTCTTCATCCTTGGATGCTACAGCCACAAGTAAGTGGCACTAAAGATATGTCTAAACCCCCAAACTGCTGCTGGATGGCAGCTGAAAGGGTACAGCTAGAGGAAGAATCACTCTCTGCTTGCCCCATTACTTCTACTCTTTCCTTAGGAATCTACTCCAGAACCAGGCTTCTAAGCCAAATGGATTTTGCATTTAAGCCAGCATGGCACTTTTCACCTCTGGTAAGTAAAAACTGTTCCAGTGACATGAATGAGGATTGCAAAGTCTGGAACCAGACGTCCTGGTGACAAAGCAAAGAGCTTCTTACCAACCAGTGCGGGTGTAACACTGTAATTCCACATATCAGTCCCATTGAACTGCAGAGCTAGAATATAGGTGAGGCCTGACACAAAGTAATCCGGATGTATTGTGCAAGTGCACCTTAAACTGTCTTTTCCATTCTCAGGGACACACACACGGTTTCTGAAAAACAGGCAGAAAAGTATATTATGTTTGGACAGTGTGGCACACTATTTATTGAAAAGGTGAAATCAAGCTTCCCAATGTGTAGAGCTAATCAAATCTGAGACAAACAAACTCAATTCCTCAAAGTGTTTAGCCCAAACAAATCCAAACCAAAACTGAGCTCCCCCAAACTCCCAAACAACCCACCCTCCCCAAACACCCCTTGGATATCTATATGGCACAAATGAAAACCTTGACAGAAAGGCTAAGGATTGATCCCAAGAGGAAAAATTAACACCCTTCACCACACTTCAAGCTCTGAAGTAGCAAATTGACAGCTTGATAACATAGGAACAGGAACAGATTTACTCCAGTCTACAAAGTGCAGTTATTTGGACGACTGTCTGGAGAAATCACATGGAGAGGAAGAGGAGAGCCCAGATGCATCTTCCTTTGTAGGAGATGATGACTGGCCCTGCTGCAGAACAGGGACAACGGTCTGTGCTTGAACATGGAGTTAGACTGTATGCAGAGGGCTCCAGGGGAAAGTACCTTTCATACAGGCTACAGACTGGTACATCAGGTAAGATTTCTCCTGAAGGAGGTAAAATTTCACATGGAATGAAGGCTGGGTAAACTTATGAGAGCCCTACCACTCCTACAAGTAGGACTTGATCACTCCTCTGTATTGAGTGCAGAGAGGTCTGCAGAGGATTAGACCAATGAACAGTGTGCCGTTAATTGCAGCAACCCATCTTCCTCCTGGCAAGAATCATAATCTGGATTACATTTTGTCCCAGACACCCATGGCAGAGGGAGGGAATCAAAGCTGATAATGCCTATAGGATATATGAAATTCCAACAATGATAATGTAATATATTAAACACTTACGGCAGAAGAAATTTCTTCCTGTAGTACAGCAGGAATTCTTTGGAGCAATTTGTTTGTGCAGGCACCTTCCAGTGACAAAACAACTCTTTGTCATAGTCAGTGAAGCATGCAAATTCCTGTACATGTCCTGCAGCTGTTACTAGGGAGAAGCAGCACACAATCAATAAATTGGACTAAACAGAAACATTAACTTTTCCACCTAAACAGAGCGACCAACCCCTATAAATTAGGTTAAAGCATTGTTATTTCTGTGTTCTGGGTAAATGGAAAGAGATGCATGTCACCAAGTGCCTCCACCTTTCTGGAGCCAATGTTTACAGTCTTGGAGAAGGCGCCCTGCAGTAGTAATATCGAAATAGAAAGGCGCAACCCATCCAACACAGTCTTCCAAGCATAGAAAATCTGATTCTGATACCTCTATCTAAAATACATCAACATTTAATTATAAAACAGCATCATCCTATGCGTCAAATACTAAAGGTTCAAAAGCCAAAATGTAGATAATTAAGAGTCAGACCAAGATCACTGCCTCCAGGCATGAACTTGTGCTTTATCTACAATGGTTCTAACTTCTCCGCCTCCCCAGAACAGCTCCCCATTGCCTACAACATCTTCCTGTCACAGGCTTTCTTCTCTCAATTTCACTCAGTATTTCCTGTTCTGTCTTCTACTTTTCATTGTTATGATAGTGTTCAGAGATCTGGAGAGAGTTACATTGTTCCAGGCACTGAGATGGTATAGAAAAGCCCTAAGTCTCTACACTCCCAATGCTCACCTTTACAACCTCTTTCACCGGCAGGATTTCAGAAAAAAGTAGAAAACATCGGTCAAAATATCTTTGTTAGAACTGGAAAGGAGAAACGGAATAGAGAATCCTCAGTATCCCTTCCAGCCTCACTTTCCATTATTGCAATGCACTCCACAAGAGTGAAACACGGAACAGAGGAGCTCTGTGATGGTAAGGTCATGCTGTTATTAGGACTAAGTCTGCCAAACGTGGTACTGGAATGTGGTCATTTCTAAATGAAGCAGTCAGAAATAACTAATGCTTTTATCATTCTAGACAATTATTTGCCTTTTTTTTGATGTTTATCTTCTCTGTTATTGGAAAATATTAACAATATCTCCCTTTTCTTGCAGAAGTTGTACAGAACTAAATCCTTTTCTCCTGCTCTACCTCAATTCCCCATAAAAACTTAGAATAGCTTTGGCTGGTTTTTAGAATCCTATTAATTGATATTTTTCTGATAGTTTCCAAAAGGATTCTCCTAGAAGATTTCCTGCAGCAATTATACAAGGGCCATATAAAGACATGATTTCATTTCTCTGTAGTGTGTAAATAATTTTGTTTACATGGCCCAGCACATTACTAACTCTCCATTCTTGTAATTTACATTGCAAATTCAAGATTAAGTTGCCAACAATTTGGATCCTTTAAGGTGCTCATCCTTCAGCCACTGCTGTTTCACAGGTTTATTCTTTCAAGTACTTAAATTTCAGATTATTCCTCCTAAGCAAAAACTTTTTTTTGTTGAAAATACCTGATTTCATTTTGCCCTTCCTACATTTCTACTTCTCTGTAGCCCACTTGTGCTATTTATCCTGATGTAATTTCTGCATACTCTGCTCCAGCCCAGTGTCCGCAAAGGTAATACACATGATGGCCTTTCCGTGGACATGATACACGGCATACAACGGGATCTACCACCAGACTCTGCGGTACCTCAATATAAGCCTAACTCAGAGAAACACTTAATTGTTTAGTACTGTCAATGTATGGTCTTTCACCCTCATTAAAATCCCCACATCACTTTCACTTGCCTTTCTAAAAGGCCTCCCAGAAGACTCAACTACTCAGCAGTTCTGGATAACTGAGTAAGCTCCATGGCCTTCGCGAGGCTCACTTACGCTAATGAGGTGGTATGACAATGTCCAGGAATTCTATAAACATCATAACCTAAATTATCTGGTATATGACTGGTTATAAACCTAGAACTGACTGTAGCTCATGGTTTCGTTAGTATTCAAATATTTAGAACATGTTTTGGTTTGGTTACTACGCTAGATGTTTATTTTGTAGATAAGAACTATCACTCATGTTCTTTCTGGATGGCAGCACCACATTTAGTTCCCTTTTGTTCTGCATGGTCCCTGATTCTTCAAAAAAAAACCCCAAGAATGATCAGAAGGGCAGCAAGTCAAAGATTAAACTTCTGCAATACTGTAACAGTCACACTGCTCATTCATTTTAAAAGAACCATTATCTATTTTTTGCTTTGCCGTTGTTTATATTTGGTTGTAATTTCTATTTTTGTTAGTTTCTTTATTTTTTACACTTAAAGATGCACTTTAAAAAGAAGTACTAACATTTTAAACCCTTTAAAGATTATATTATTTTTCAATGTGTTAATGATCTTACACCTTTAAGAAAACTTCAGTTAGACAGATCTCTTCCTGCTGTTTTAAGCTATCATGATTAGCAGCTTTACTTTATCATGCCTTTCAACTTCCTCGTGTCTTTCCAGAACTCTAAATGATCTTCTGTAATCTTTTCCTGTGACCTTCTCCCTTTTCCCTCTCTGGTACGCTGTATTTTTTTAAAACCTCAGATATTTGAGAATTTCCTCTTGAAACCACAAACAGCACAGAGCTTGTTTTCAGTTTGTGTAGTTAAAAAAGGGAACTGAAATACTGGATTTCTTTTTTAATCCTCAACTAGAACACCATGCTGAAGAAGCTTAAAATGTGTATTTAACTGAGGGGGAGTGGTGTGGAGGGGTGTGTGTGTAATCTGTAAAATTAAACCTTGAGAAGCAGATTTACAGAAAATGTGGGATTACCTAGATCAGATGACCCAGCCCATACTCTCTCACAAACCTTCATCCTTCTCATTAATTCAAACTCAAATTGTAGTATTTCATAGTACATAAGTAAGTAGCTCATAAACCTTCTTTTTTTAGAGACAGGCTATTTTTAATTTTCTTTTAACTATTTTGGTTTGCTTTTAAAAAAAAATAATGAAAACAAAAAAACCTGCAGACTACTGTGGAACTACTTAAAACCTACAGAAAGCAAAATGTAAGATTCATTTTCCAGAGAATAAAAATGCATATATGACTTTATATGTCTAACTCCTCTTTACAATAAAATATCATACAAGATATAAGGCAAAAAACCCAGTTTCAAATTCAGCTCCTGCCAGTGGAACTTCAGAAAACAACCATCAGATAACAAGCAGCACTAAGACGTAACGCAGCCACACATCCTGCCAGACCAGAAGAACGGTGTAGTGAAGAACACACAGGACATCACACCTCAGTCACGCGCCCCTGGACAGGTGCAAGTCAGAGCACGTAATGTCTGGCAGCGAGTGCCTGCAAAATTTGTTCAAAACCAGCCACTGAATGTTCCAACTTAGTAACTCCGCACACTTCGGAGAACGCAAACTGACGGACACCCCTTAACAGCAGATCTACAGGCTCCATTTCAGGAGCATAGCTCCCTCAAGGTCCTGCACGGCAAACGGTGGCGCTTATGAAGATAAGCAAACGAGAGACCAGTGCTCTCTACTCTTAGCGATTCCGACAGAGACGTCGCGGGGTTATCGCTGAGCGCCTTGTTTGTAGCAAGGTAGCCAACAGAGATTAGATAATGGGGAATCAGGGAGATGACTTTCCAAACCTCAGTTTCTCTTTCCTGCAAACTCCTACTTTCTCTGGCCCATATGGAAAAGGTCAATAAAAAAAAAAAATCTAGGAATTTACTCTAGTATACAGATCTTTCTGACATTTGAAGTTACACATTTTGTATTAGTTAATTAATGGTAATAGTGTTCCCTACTACGGACGGGAAAATGCTGTCGATAAAATCTTCAGTATAATTTAAAACATTGACAAGTGTACCTTCATTTGCTGTATATGAAAAGAAAAGGATCCACAGAGTATGCAGCGCAGCACTTTGGAGTCTTGCCATCGTTGACACTGGCCAGGTTCAGTAGGACAAGCTGTGCTGAAATTCTGCCAACAGAAGACATTATTATCAGCTTACATCAGTGTCCCCATGAAGTTCTTCCTACCACTCTGCTAGAGGATACAGATCCTCTGCAGCACCCCATTCTCCTAAACTTAGCTCACGGAACAACAAGAAATGCAGAAGAATAAGGACAATACAAATGAGCTAGAAGACACTTCTGCAAAGTTTTAATTACAGAGGATACTAGACTGATGCTGGCTACTCTTCTCAGCTACTAGAAAAGCACAGCTGCTATTACGTGAGATATTAAAAGGGTGAGCACTAGACCAAAATCATTGACAATCAACAGATCACCAAAGCCCTATGGATAAGTGAAAGAATTTAAGAATGAAGTGTCTAATCTATTGACTAAAATGTTTTCCCCGAGTCCTATCACTAGTACGCCAGATAATATCATTCTCTTGAAAAAGATTTTAGCAAAGACTCCTGAGCCTTGCTTCAGCAGAATGTAGATTCATTAAAACAGTAAATAGAAAGGAGTTGTGAAACACATAATCATTATATAAGCAGCACAACTTTGGAGATGGAAAATTATGCAGCTTTTACATATTAGAATTCTTTAAGTAGAGCGAAGCTGCTTAAGTAAACTGAAAACAGATGAAATAATTAATTTAAGATTTTTTAAAAAATTATTTCCCCAAGATTCTTTTGCTGATCCAACATAGCCGCTTCGTGGAAGATCATATTCTGGATTAGGTATGGCTACCAGCTTTTATATCACTAGAAATGTACGTGATGCATTTAAAATGTTGGCAAATTCATAGGGAAAGCGATGCTAATGAATATGGAATAACCATGACTTTGCATTCAGTATAAAGAACGTCCCTTCCTCTCTGGCTCTTGGTATTTTCTGATCTCTGAGTCTGGGCGCGATGTTCTTACTACCTGCATGCTACAGTTGCCCTGTCTGCAAAGTTCACAGGTGGCGCGTTATTTTTTATTTGAAAACCTCACGATTCTCCCTGTGCCACTGAGTAAAGAGGAGAGAACTTATCAGAAGATGTCCTTTAGCAAGAGAGTGGAGTTGGGCTTTCTGCAGAAGTTTTGTCAGATTCTGAAGTAGAGGAGACCACTGAAACGTGTTTGCTGATGGTGGTGCAGTACTCTGCTGCAACTACAGCAGAACAACCTTTGACGCTTCTAACAGACTTGAGTTTCACCAGCAAACGAGACAAAAGGGATTGGCGAGGGATCAGCAACTCTGCCGCAGGATAAACTCGTTAAGTGATTAGCTTAGGAAAAATTTAATGACCTTTTGGAAGTATGCATGTGGGCACTGTATACATGTAAGGACGTGCAGCCTCAAAGGCATGCCACCAAAGCCGTATCCCCTCAAACAACTCCTCTGTAAATCTGGGAACATTCTCAAGCACAGCTGCTGAGTATCTGCTGTCAGGCATTCAAACAGCCAGCTAGACTCTTTCTCGGTTGAGTAAGGAACAGAAAAATCACTTTTTTATAAAGAAGACTACACCTTTTATTGATAAAGATATTTACATAAATAAAACTATTGTGAAATGTAGGAATAGAATCTTAATTTTTTTCAACATATTTAGAAGTACTAGCACTTCACTTATGATCAGTCTTTCCTTCAGTCTGTCAGATTCAGCGCCAAGGCAATTACCTCACAATCCAAGTTTCTGTGCTTGTCAGAAAAGTCACGTTTAATGACTACTATATATTTCTTCCATTCTCACATGCATGATTGACTGCTCCTTAAAACAAGCTTCTAAACATGGAAAATTTCAATCTTAGAGGTTACAGGATAAGAACATTGTTAGTGAAAACAGAAGATTAGAATGAAAACTCTTTTGTGATCTTCTCTGAGGCAGTCACTGCTCATCTATAAATGCAGGACATACTTGAAAGAGGAATTTTTCATAAATGCTCAGGAAAACTATTACTCCAATGAGCTTTGACATTTTGGGAACAGACAAAACATGACTGAGCATAGTAATAAATTTTTTGAAAAGAACACAAGTGCCTTTGCTGCTCTTCAGAAAAAAAACAAAAAGGTGCAAACTACTCCAGGGGAAAAAAAAAAAAAATCCTTTTTCTTTTCCTCTTTTTTTCCTGGAATTCTCAAGAGAGGAAGTGTTTGCTTTCCAGTCCATTGTGAAGTAATACTGTCGCATGACTGGAGTTCCAAGAAACTCTTAAAACTTTGGCAGAGAATCCTGTATCACATAAGCATGTATGAATCAGCAGATGGCAGAGCAAAAATCTCTCCCCCATAGGAGAAACGATCTGCACATGTTGATGAAAATGGAGTTAACCCACAGCTCTAATGAAGTTGCAAAATTTTTCTTTTTTTTTTAAATAGTAGTGAGCTATAAATCCAATGCAAAGGGAGAAAATTTTAAAATGGTAATAGCTTTCCTGTCTGTTAACTCTCAAGTTTTTCTTTATATCAGATAATCAAATTCCAATCTTAAGAAAGTATGTAACACATACAGAGAATACTAAAATAACAGCAAGCCTAGTCAACCCATTATATTTGAGGAAAGTGAGGTGTAAAGACATAAGCGACTTCCCCAAAACTATGACAGAAATCTGCTGGGGCTAGACGCAGGTCAGCGTGATTACTGACACAAGTTACATGCTTTGATCATTTACCATTCCTGAAACACTATGACGTGATCGAAAAGACTGCATTTACTACGAAGAAAAACAATAACAACTTATGGTCTGGGTTTCTAAATAAATTAGGGTCACATTTAATCTACAGACATCATTTGCAAAATCGTATGCTCAGAAAGTAACTCATGCCCAAAAGACAGGCGGCAATAATTTCTACCTAAGACTGCTTAATTTACCTTTGCTGCAATTCTACGGATAAAGAATCACTCCTTATTTTAAAATGGGCTTTTAAAAACATTAAAGTACATCTTGCCTTATTCTTTCCGGTTTAAAACACTGGCTGTAACTGCAGATTAAAATGAGATAACCAGTATATAGCAAAGCAAAAGTTCATCAACTTATTTTGTACCAAAATTTGAAAATAAAAAAAAACATAGGGAGTAATTTCCATCTTTTTAAATTGACTTTTTTTTTCTAAGCGCCTATACAAAATGGCAGACCTACAGGAACATAAACTGTAATACCTACTCTTCGACGTGTAACGTGACTGTCAGAACCACCCGCACAAAGATGCGTAGGCGTCTCAAGCAAAGTGGGTTTTCACAAGAATTTGGAAGCTGAGGAGGGAGTCCTGTATGCTACGCTAAGGAGGAGGTTTAGATGAAAGGGTAGCCTGGAAGATACTTAGAAGTTCCAGTAATTAAGGATGACAACTTTGGTCAATGCAAGGCCAAAAGTTAAAATTCAATAATTCCCACTTTGTGTTACCTAAACTGAAGAGGGAACCATTCCCATGTTCAATTAAGACACCACTGTATTAACGTTACCTCTTCTCGCTGACAGCACTGCAGTGGAAAGCGTTGGGTAGGCAGAAACTCAAATCCATGACCAGGTCCTTAGATTTCTGAATTGTTTAGGGGGAGACTTTGTCCCATTTTTTTATCTTAAAGGGCATAATACACGTATTATTGCTTCTGCGTCATTGTATGGTCACTGAAGAGGAACTTAACTTCAGAATGGTGGATTTTAAAGGAGCAAGATAATATTTTCTTATTATTTTAAAATGAGTAATTTTTTTTAATATCATCCTTGTTGGATTCCTTCATGGATTTTGGGATACTTACCATTAATGTCATTTTATGCAAAAACATGTGACAAATGATATCTGCATTTGTGGAGCAGGACAGGGCACATCTGGATAAACCTCTCCTCGTAAATATGAGAAGAGCCTCTCAAAATCAGCAGATGGATTCTCTTTAAAGAACCTTGAAACTGGTCAATTTTTATTTATGTCTTAAGCTGAAGTTTCTGCATTCCAGCATATTTCCATATTGAGATGACAGGAGTCAGCAAAAGCACAATAATGTCTCACTTAGACCTATCAGGAACACAGTACCTGCACAAAACGTGACAAACTGCAAATCATAGTCTGCAAGCAGCAAGGTCACTTCAGGTATTTCCTAATTTAGAACGGACAGAAACTACGGAAACTGCTGAAATCGGACACGTTGAAAAAAAAATGCCTAAAATACAAAACTTCTAGACTCAAATGAGTAGAAGAGTTCACTCCCGATCCCGCCTTTCGGAAGCCCTGGTCTGAGCGCGGAGCGTGAGCTGGTCTTAAGTTCTCCCGAACCCCCACGCCGGGAGCCGTCCGCAGGAGCGCAACCGGCGGCCCGCGCGGTGCGGGCTCTCCCGCCGGGCCGACCGGGCCCGGGACGGCCCCGAGCGCGGCAGCACGGCTCGGGCCCCCCGCGCCCGGCGGAGCTGCGGCAGAGAGCAGATCTCTGGGAATTAACCGGGCTGGTCCGACACTGTTCCGCCCCGGTCAGCGAACCTCACGGAAGGAGGCGCGCCGCTGCCGACGACTGGGCCTTCGCCGAGCGGCGGGCTCGCGGGGCGGCGCCGGGAGGAGCCGGGGCCGACACGGACCCCGCCGCGCGTTCCGCGGCCGCGGGATCCCTGCGAGCCCGGGGGACAGGTCACGGCACCGCTGGAGCTCGGCCCGCCTCGCCGCCGGCCGGCTCGGCGCCCTCTCGGGCCAGCTCCGGCCGCTGCCCGCCGCCGGGACCGCCGCGCCGGGAGCGCGGAAAGGCGCGCGCTGCTGCAGCCCCGGCGGGAGAAGCGCCGGCGCCGCGCTCGCCGCGCAGCACGACGCGTTCGCGTTCCGCCCGAGCCGCGGAGAATGCCCCGGGGCCCGTCCTCCCGCCGCGCGCGGAGGGGGCGGAGGCGCCACGGCGGTACCTTGCCTGGTCCGGCTCCCGGTCGGAGCGGCGCGGCGGGCTCCCGCGGCCGGGCTTCGCTTCGGTCCGGTCCGGAGCGTCCTCCGCCCCGCCGGCGCCACCGCGGCCCGGCGGGAAACGGCTGTCGGCCGCGCCGGCAGCCCCCGTCCCGCCGCTCCCGCTGCCGCTGCCGGCGCGGCGCCGCCGAACACGCGCGACAGCCCGCGCGCGACCGTGGGCAGGGGGGGCCCAGCCCGGCCGCCCGCGAAGCCGGGCCGCGCTCCCGCGGCGAGTACGCGAGGAGCCGCCGCACCGGCCCGGGGCCGCCCCTCCGCCGGGGCCGCGGGGAAGCGTCCGACCCTGCTGCCGCCCCGGCTTGGGCGGGCTCGGGAACCGGCCCGTCACCACGCCCGCCAGCGCCCCCGGGACGGCGCAAAACACGCGGACAGCGACCCCCGCAGCGGCCCGCACCGGAGGCGCCCGCACGGCCCCGTCGCGCAGGGCGGGACAGGGCGGGGCCGCCGCGCTCACGAGGGGCGGGCACTGCCGGGCCCGCCCCGCCTGCGGCCGAGCCGATCGATGGCAGGCGGCCACGGCGACCGCCGAGCTGTCGAGCGCAGGGAGCCTGAGCGGGCGGGGCCCTCGCGGGAGGTAGGCCGCGGC
>WHYT01014981.1:118885-136031 GCA_009806455.1 Tetrax tetrax
CCGCGGCGGGGCCGGGGGGCGCAGGCTGGGGGCGGCGGGGCAGGGCCGGGGCGGTTTCCCGGCCGGTTGCCCGTGGCTCCCTCGGCTGGCGGCAGCCCCGAGGCCGAGCGGGCCGTGGAGCGGCGGCGGCAGGGGCGGGCCGGAGCGAGCGCGTGCCCGCGGCGAGCGGCAGGACCCGCAGGACGGCGGCGCCCTTCTCCGCGCGGTCCGGTGTGCGGGCCTTTGGCTGGGGCGGGCCGGGCCGGGGGGGCTTCCCCGTGGGCTGCCAGCGGTGCCGGAGGTTCTCGGGGGGCTTCTGTTGCGCAGCGCGTTAGCGCCGGGCGCTCGTCCGCACGCGGCCCCGCTGACCGGACGGAGCGCCGGGGAAAGCGGGCGGGGCGCTCCGCTGGCGGCGGCTGTGCCGCTGCGGGTGTCGGCCCGGCTGGGACAGCGCAGTGCCTGCCTCGGTTTGTTCTGGAGCTAAAATTAGCTGGGCTTTATCTTTTGCATCCTTGTGGAACCTTGGAATTGGTCACCCTCCGTATTCTGAGAACAACCCCAGGGATGTGCTTTTTTTTTTTTGCCGTGATTCAGAGTTTGATTGGAATCGTCCCCGTGCTTGGTCTGGGTATTTGTCCTGTTCGCGCACAGGGGCGTTACCTCGGCCGCTCCCCGCGCAGCTCCCGCAGCCCGCTGGAGCGCCGCCATGGCAGCTCCGATGACGGACGCCCACCGACGGTTCCTGCAGGTCCTGATGTCCCATGGGATAATGGAGGGGTCGGAGGCCAGGAAACTACACAGGCGCTGCTGTGAAATCCATAAAGGTGTGTCTCTTGGAAAAAAAGTAGGGAGGTGGAAGAACTATTTTTTTTCCTGGTGCAGCTTACAAATAATTCGATTTCTGAAAAGCATACACCATCTAAAAAAAAGTTTAAAAATTTTAATGGTGTGAGTGTTGTCTCTCTTTCCTAAAATATAAACGAACACAGCAACGAGCAAACTCAGTTTTGATCAGGTCAGACTTGTACAGAGCACTTCTTAGTTTAGCAAAGATTTTTTTTTTTATGAGTTATACGTTTTTAAAAAAAAAATTTTGACACTGATAGTGCTGAAGTTTCCAGAATGTTTTCCTTCATCCTTATTTGAAAGATTTCCTCTGGAGTGTAATACAAAGTGTATGTGTGCTGTTATCCATCTTCAGTAAGTCTGTCACACCCGACCGCTTCACGGCTGGTTAGTTGTGATGTATGCCGTTCCAAGCTGAGTTTTGTGGCACGCGTAAGAAAAATCTGGTTGTATACTATCAAATCTATTTGAAGTTGATGTTCAAACTTAAATAGTACAGAAATGTGTGATAGGCTTGATAAGGATCTTCTTACAGATCAGATCTGTATTTCATCGTCACTAATTTTGAAAATGTGGTGGGCACAAACCGAAATAAAGCTCTAATGAGTAATGTGTTTAGCGCTGATTAATCAGTAGGTGTTACATGTGTCACTTGTTGGTTTCCAGAAAATAGTGAAAAAATAAAATTCCTCTATTTTTATCTTTTCCTTATTTATGAAGAAAATTGAGCAGGACAAGGAATGTGCAAGAACAAAAAGTGCCATTTAAAAGGAAACACTCAAATGCCGCTCAGATGAGGGATTTTAAACGACTCCTATTGAAAGGCAGATAACTCCAGCGAATGTTGTTTAAATTGCGCATCCGGAGATCTAATCTGCACTGAATATATGTGTCAAGCTATTTTCTAGTTCTCGGTATTTACAGGTTTAAAAATAAAAGCCTTTTTAACACTCACTGGAGGGGTTACTCAGTTCAGGATATCTGTGAGCCTGCTGGGCGCTACAGCAGTAACGGCAGGGGAACCGAACCGTTCGGTTGCCGGTGGCTGAGCAGGGTGATCCCTTCGGCATCTCCACTGCTCACTGTAAGAGAGGAGAGACGGTAGTCCCGGCGCCCCGCCTGCTGTGAGCTCCGCCTTGCTTTGTTGCCACAAGTGGAGTCCTTTCTGGGCGAGGGCACCACTGCCTATTTTCCCCAGTTAACAGGAGCCGAACAGACTCCATAGGTGTTCAGACTCCCTTGAGCAAAGAGCTTATTTTGGCACCCGCCCAGATTTCTGACTGCAAAAATGGAAGTGTGGAAAAGTAACACTGCTTTTGACAGGTTTACTCCTGTATTGGTGAGCACCAAGCCAGTGTGATCTGAGAAAGAATTTATCATAAATGCTAGAGATGGCCTAAGCCAATAGCATGGCAATAATGAGTTTATTGTGTGTCAAGCACAAAAAACCTTAAGAAAAAAGTCTTTATGGATAGAGTGTGCTTTCAGCATGCAGTATTGGTGAGCTGTACTGCAGTAAGGGCTGACAGTTATTTTTCATGAGGAGGGTTTATTTAGTAGAAGGATTTGGAAAAGAAATGGCTCCATTGCAACAGCTGCCTACCAAGTACTTGATATTTTTTCTGCATAGTGACAGTTGATGTGCAATGGAAAAGTCTGTGAAATTACACAGATACAGTGTGGGAGTTTTAGCTGTCACATCGGGAGGCAAAAGGATGTTGAACCTGACTCATCGAGTGGGACACTTCCGCCTCTCTCCCCATTTGTTTTATGAACAAAAGAACGAGTGATTTGACGAACCCAACCTTATTAGGGGCAAACTTAACACTATCACAAGTTATGAGATCGTGTATTTTTTTATGAAGCTAAGGCTAATTGCCAGGGACAAAATCAGGTTGCCTTTCAAACCAATGGCTGTACTTACTGAAGGACAATATTAGGTAATAATTATAAAATTAATTATAAAATGTAACTGTCTAGTAAGTTACAGTGAAATTCATTAGAAAAATGGCAGATACAGTCTATATATGAAAGGATGTTTAGAAAAATGGAAGAATGGGAGAAAACTGCTTTTTCCCTGTCTATTTAGATGTACAGAAGGAGTGTATTGATTAACCATTCATTAACGTGGATTGTATCAGACTGGCTTTTCTCCAACTATGTTTTGTATTTCACTTAACCGGCTTGGTAGCTGAACTCAGAAGAACGTAACTGTTAGTGTCAAGTTTAATCTACAGTCACACCAGTTTTTTAAGCAAATGCATTTTGCGCTTGGCCATTGAAAAGAGCCACTAAATAAATTATATGTGAGAAACAGGGATTCGTAGAATAGACAAGCATTTTTACTTTCCATGTTTGTGTGGCATTTAGTATTCTAGGAAAGCCCCAGCAGCTGCTCCCATGTGTGACCCGGTGTGCTTATTATGCTTGTATCTTGTCTGCAAAGTTCAGCAAGAGCTTAGGGGAATTTTTCTGATCTGTGGTGGAATTTGCAGATAACCATCTGTTTGAAGTGTGTGCATTGCAAAACAACAGAAAAATCCACTGTACTGTTGTTTTGATATTTTGCTTTATAGTGCATCAAATATGTCAAAACTAGAAAAAGAAAACATGGCTCTTGGCTCCTCAAACTAGGCATTTTTGTGTAGACAATGAAGAATATCACAAAGCACCAACAGAAAAGGGTCTGCGGAAGATCAGTGGGAGTACAGGGAGTGTTAAAATACAGTTTGTCTTGAAAATGAACTGTAAACATTAAAACCAATCATCAGCGGCTTATATTGTATCTGTTCAGTGTTATCAGAGTAGATGAAAAACATGACATTTTCATAATGCAGCTTTGCAGACTAGAATTGTACTTGATCTTCTGCGTAATCTTCTGGTTACGGAGAACACGGAAGCTGAAGTACATAGATATGATAATAATATATATGTAGTAATGTCGTAGTTCAGCCCCGATCGGGACCAGACTACGCAGTCTCTCTCCCACTCCTCCCACCCTCCGAGAGAACAGGGGGAGAATTGGTAAACAAACAAACAAAAACCACGTGGATTGAGATTGAACAAAAAGTAAATTTAACAGCAATGACAAAAGAAAACAAAACAGTGATGGAATACAAATACAGTACAATGCCTTACAACAAATCTCCACTCCTAGTTTCTTCCAAGTAACAGAAGACTCCTTTCAGCACCCTCCTCACTTATATACTGAGCATGATGTTAGATGGGATGGAATAGCCCTTTGGCTAATTTGGGTAAATTAACCCCAGCTGTTAGCTAATTAATTAATTATCCCAGCCATAGGGGCTACCAGCTTCAGTTCTCCACCCAGCTCAGGTGAATATTAACTCTATCCTAGCCAGAACCAGGACAAGTAATGATAATAATACTAATAGGAAAAAAATAAGAACAATAACTTAAAAAAACAAACTCAACCAACCAACCAAAACCAACGAATGATGCACAATTTCTTACCACCCGATGACCTATACAGCCTGTCCCAAGCAGCAATCACGGAACAAAAAAATCTGCAATGATCCTGGAATGATTCCGAAGAGCAAGACAGAAAAAAAGAGAGAGCTCACTGGCTCAGCCCCCCACCTAAGTACTGAGCGTGAGTTTACGGCACGGAGTACTCTTTGGCCACTTTGGGTCTGGCTGTACCCCTCCCAGCCTCCCACACCTGCACATCAGCCAGACCTGGACCTCATCTCTTCAGCACAACTCTCATCCTCAGTGTGTTTATCAACATTCTGCACATGGGAAATCCAAAACACACCAGCTACGGAGAGGAAAATTAACTCCATCCTAGCCAAAAGCAGGGCCAATAGAAAAACTGTGGATGCTTGCTGAAGGAAGATCACATTGGTTGTCTAATTTCTCATCAAATTTGTTGACAGTAAATAACTCATTTTCAGTAGCAGTGGATCTGAATGAACAGTGTATCCAATCAGTTGCTATGTCTGCCTGTACAAGAACTGTTTCACAGAGCTAAGTTAGAAGTTTTTGCAAATAGTAAAAGGCATTTATAATTTCTCCTCCTGCGTCTGAAATTGTACATCTACCAACTTTTTAAATGTTAAAATTGTTACGTGCAGCTTTTGATGTGGTCGGCCCCCTGCTCATTTTTGATGGAGAGTTTGTACCCCTTTTTTGGACAGAAGATCTACTACAGCATCTCACATTAAAACGTTACAGCTGTGGTACAAAATAACACTGTCCTGTTTTCTTTCATCTTACCCTCTTCTGGATCTGTCGTTAATGCTCCCTGGCTTTGAATGCAGAGTGTTTCCTGCTGACAGGTGCCAGGCAAGTGGCACGACAATTTGACAAAATTCTACTTACTTTAATAGTATACTTACTTTATTATTATTATTGCTATTTGTTGATTTTGTTCACTTAAGGAGTCTTATATATATCAGAATAATGAGCTTTCAGGGCCGGGGTATGGTTTTGCACTGATGTTTTTGCACTGTACTGCGCTGTAAAGTGTAGTGTGGTTTTGAGAGTAGCACCTCCGTCTGATGCCGTTACACAACTGACTGGCACTCATCCCTGAGAACAGTCAGTGATAACCGGCAGTATTGTTGAGACATCAATCATTTTGCTGAAGTTATGAGCTGTTACTTAACTCTGTTTTTTAAACCCAGCCTGCTGACAGTTTTGCCATTGACATAATTTTGTTTTGGATGGAAACTCTTGATGGCACGTGCTCTTGTTGTTCAAGCACAAGCCGGAGCACGTGCTTTTACGGAATGATTCCAAAATTCACCTTAATTATGTCTGTGATAGAACTGCTGCTGCTATTTCCTTTGTTTGTAGAACGTGACACAGGATATTTAAGTTTGCTGGTATGTAACTTGATCGTTTACATGCCGTTAACTTGTGAAACAGGACACAAAGAAACAAGGAGTCCCTTGTGTGTAAATGAAATAAAGCCAGTGTATTTTTGTATTGTGCACAATAATTTTTCCTGGTCATGTTTTATTTTCCCTTCAGCTGAGTTCAAGTTACTGTAATTAACAGATTAACGTGGTGTTCCATACAGCAAGGCAGAATGTCTGGACTCTCTCTAAACTGACTTTCAAGGAGCTGAGCTTCTCTGAAGGCTAGTGGTCAGAAGCTCAAGAAAATTGTATGTCTGCTGAGTCTAACAGACCTGCTTGAATTCTGCCTTACTAACTTTTAGCTCTTTTACCTAGGAAAAAGATGTTTCAACAGATAAAACATAAGATCTGCTTGATGTGTAGCTTGGTTTTTTGTGTATGTGCTTTTTCTTATTTTTTTCAGTCTACTACGCACATGATAAACTGGATGATTTCATCAGTACGATTAACAGCCATCTGCAGCCTTTGTTTATGCAGATCCGGAAAGGAATGTCAGAAGGTGATGGGAGAGCACATTATGCTCTGGTAAGTATGCGCTGTGCTGCCATCGCGCGATTTGCGCGGGCTGTTGTGCTGGCAGCTGCCATAGAAGCTCCTTGTAGAACAGGGCAGCGGGTGGACAAACTGCCAGCAACCTGGGTGCGTACAAGTGGATCGCGGCAGCAAGGATGTGGCAGCGTCTGGTTTATTTAGCATAAACATTGCTTAAGTGCTGAAGCGAGATTTCTTTTTCACAGGAGACTCTTTCTCGAGAGGAATTTTTACGCTAGAGAACACGGAGAGCCGTCCAACATTAGTTTTCTTTTTCCTTGACTCAAAGGTCAGCCTAGCATAAGAGTGTTGCTATGGCATGGCCCATAAAAGTTTCCCTAGATGCTCTGAAATGCACGTGGCAGAAAGGGAAGGTTATATACCAATTTCAAAAGATCATACAGGAGGTCTTCTAACATTAGCTGCAGCTTTTAACCTTTCTGGGTCATTTTGCCTATTAAGTTGAGCTAATAATAAATAGCCATAGTGTGTGCAATAAGAATATGAATTATCAGTAACGTTTTCTGAACGAAACGAAAACATATATATAACATAGTTACTGCTGCTGTCCAGCGCTGTATCCTACTGTAATATATTAGTTCTACTATATATAGATAATAAATATATATGTAAGTTCTGTGGGGGGAGGTGGGATTGTTTAAGAACTCAGACTGGGCAGAGGCAGCTGTGGAACATGTGGCTGAAAGATCAGGGTTGAAAAGAAAGGACTTGCCTACTGTCGAGTGCCATGTTTAAGGAGCAGACTCTTTCATGCCTCTTAAAGAAATTACATTTCTGTAATTGTAAGAAGATGTATTCTTTACCCTAGAGGATCTTTTATAATTTATGGTGCAGAAATACAAAGGCACTTTGATTTCAGTTTAAGGTGGTTTTGGTTTTTTTTTGGTAGGTGAATTTGGCAGAAACTGAAATAACTAAAATGGCATCCGACTATACAGAAAATGAATTAGAATTGTTCAGAAAAACAGTAAGTATACCAGTTATTAGTTATTAAATCACATTATTTCTGAATGTGCTGTCTTAAAATGGATGGAATTGGAAATTAGACGTGGTTCAGGAACTAGTTGCCATCTTACCAAAGTTTATCCCAGATCGATGGGAGTGGCTGCAAGCAATGATTCCCTGTTGAAAGTCAGTTGATGGTAAACTGAAATCATCGATAGGGGAGGGCTCCTTGGAGTTAGTGACTTGACAAATCTGCTTCTAGTTAAACACCTTTCTTCAGAATTCCAGTTGTGATTGCTGAATTTTTCACTGGATTCAGTAGTCCAATAATGCACACTAGATTTTAATGCTAATAACATGAGTTGGATTTGCTGATTTGAATGGAAACATTTGTCTGTCACTATTGCTTAGCAATTAATTCTGTCTTCAGTAAACTAGTCAGAATGCTGCTTTTTAAACAAGAATGCACCTGAGATTTTTTTACAGTTCCAAATAGAACTATTGGGCTGAGATTCCAGGACACCTGATGTCTAACTTCTTATCAACAACCACTAATGACTCTTTCAGTGCTTGGCCTTTGTTTTACAGTTCTGGTTCAAGCCATCTACTGTAGTGTGTTTCATATGTATGGATGCTGAAGAAGCTGTGCGTTACTGTAAGGTGTGCCTACCTAACTGCATGGGGTTTTTTAATAGTTGAAAATGTTTCTCTCTGTAGATGGACCTAATCATTTTATCAGAAAACGGCTTTGCCTCTTCTACAGATATTTTAAACTTGGCTGACCAACTTAAGACAAAAAAAATGAAGAAAAAGGAAGCAGAACAAGTGCTTAAAGTTTTTGTGGAGGATAAGTGGCTCTCTGAGGTAACTGTTGTTATCAAGTGTTTGTATTTCAATAGGTCCAGCTATTAGTTTCTTAGGGATGTGCTGGCTGAAACTGGAGCTGTTCTATAATGAATGATGGCAAAAAATGGTTTTGCAGGGCCCGTGCTTATTGCTGCTCCCGTGATTTTTGCAGAAAAGCTAGTTCACTTACAAGAAAAAAGTCCTTGGTAGGTCTATACAGGACAACGTGGTTTCAGTTTCTCGTATCTGAGCTAGGTGGGCATGCGTATACAGCCCTGCTGAACAAGAGACTGCCTTTGTGCACAACAGCATGGCATACTTAAACTGGAACAGGAGCTGGGGAAAGCTTTTCGGGGTGGTCAGGGCTTCGTTACATTTAGATTACATCCTGAAAAGCAGCAAGGCCAAACATGTTGAAAACTCCTGTACCTGGAATGCACGGGCCACTCTGCCCATTTTTAAATTTTTACGTCAGAGGGAGAAACTGAGGTTAGCTTACCACGTGGACACAGCAGCTGCTTGCCAAGACAAGTGAAATCTCAGCCTCTTTTCTCCTGGATTCATTGCACTGTAGATCTCCAACCTGCTGCCACACATTTCCTTATGTTAGAGTGATTTAGCAGAGATTTTCAGATACCTCAAGCAGTAAATGCCTAGATTTTGCTGAAAGCCAGTAGAATTTCCACGGATGTGCAAATGGAGGGTCCCAAAACTGCATGTCTTTGTTAAGGAGAGCATGCTTGCTTACCTCTACCTTCCAAGGACTAGATCTCTCTTAGAGGTGTGAGATCTTTGATCCTCTAAATAAATTAATTCTGCTACTTTAAAAGTATTTTAGCTTTGCATTGTATCAGTGTCAGCATGTTCATTTCATGATGGCAGAAAAAAGTGGATGTCAAATGCTTGCTAGCAGGTGGTTAGAGAAGTCCAAAAAGGTAAAAGGAATTAAAAGAAAGTCCTCGTCTCACCACTTGTTTCCTTAGAAAAATGGAGAATATACTCTGCACACGCGCTGCATAATTGAGATGGAACAATACATTCTCAGCAACTACCAAGATGTGGCAAGGAAGTGTAACATCTGTCACAGCCTTGCCATCCAGGTAACATTTGCTTTATTACCTCCGTAGGCATCTGCTGATGTACTTACGTGGTCATAGCTGAAGTTCGTGATGCTTTCCTTTGAGTGCTCTGCAGGCACTGAAAAATTCTGGTCTTCTAATCTGGTAATGGTGCCCATGCATATAAAGAAAATACTCCTTTTTTTGGTGTAGGTATGTTATCTTCTGTCTTTGTACAAAAACTTGTCTTGGAGCAGGATCTCCAAGTATAAACTCGGAGAAAGCGAACTCGCCCAACGCGGAACATGACTGCGCTGTCTTGCGTTCCAAAGCCAGCAGGATAGAGACAAACCCTTTTCCTTAAGTAGGCGTAACAGTTTAGTGTTACAGTCCAGTCATCTTTGGACCTTAGAAGTAGCAGTCTTCATGTGACACATACTCATCTGTGGTCCTGGGATTTTGCTTCAGAAGCTGCTTGTCTTGGACTTCAGAATGAACACGTGTGTTTATGTATAGCATGCTAAAGCACTGCATTTTGATAGCTGGTTAAGTTACCAGTTTAGTTTTGCATAAGTGGTTACAACCTGAACTCCTATTCCAAACCACTGCATTTTCTTGCTCCTCCACTCTGCATTTTCTCATCTTCCCAATTAACATGCGTCCAGGTTACTTTTTCCATCCAGTTGGTTTCCTTTAGTGCACCCAAATAGCTCAGTGTTGTTTGTTTTTCAAGCTAAACTCTGGCCATATAGGGAAATAGCGTTTCCAGAAAAATACCTCCTTTTATCATTTACCAGCTTTGAGTATCTACCGGCTGTATTGTGTGAACCAGTCTTTGGAATAAAGCATTGCATATCTGCTGCCCTTTGTAACAACTTATGCTAAAGTCAAGGACAGGTGAGAAAGATTTTATTTCTTTTTTTTTTTTTTTAATGCTTCTGATTTCAGAGCCAAGTATGTGAATCCTGTGGAACCGGAATGCATTTACCTTGTGTCAGAAAGTACTTTAGAGCTCAGGCTGAACCACGCTGTCCCCAGTGTAATGATTTCTGGTCTTGTGACATTCCAGGTACCAAACAACCTATTTTAAAAAACCCGAGTGTAATAATACAGGAGAATGGACTGTGAAATTCAGTGGCACTGCTGTATTATTTTAAGTGTAGCTGAGTATCGGTTATTTCTGAGTTCAGTTGTATGTTTCAGACAGCACACCATACATGGGCAACAGTGAGCCCTGGAAGTGCGAGGATGGTGCTCACGGTCACTGGCACATCCTGCCCATATTGTTCCTAACAACACTGAAGTGTGGCGGCGGGGGCGGGCAGCAGGGGACAGACACCACACGTGACACTAAAGCTTCTGGAAATACTGAGCTTCTAGAAAGCGCACAGTCTCTTCAGAATTCCTCTATTTAGCCTGGGAAATTGGACACGCTGAACAGGAACACAGGAATACATAAAGCATTTTAAAAATCTGGAGGTTATATAATATCCTTTTTTGTGTCATTCATTAACCTTCCTTTCGCTTTCTTTGCAGGTATGAGTCAGATAGACTCCCAGTCCCCATCAAAAACAGGGCGGACAGACAAGAGCTTCATTCTCAGCACTAGACGATGCTAGCAAAACTTTTTCCCCCGACTCTTGCAGAATAGCCAGTGTACTACATGAATTAGTAACAGTGCATTGTTCAGTGTACTTGTTTTTTCCCCAGAGTTTTAAGAATCTTACAATAAAGCTATCACCGACCTTCCTGTTCTCCTTCTTCACAGTTATGCCCGCACAGCTTTCCTGGAGGCTGTTTTGTTTATGTAGTTCTGCATATCCTTGGGGTGGGACTCTCAGTGCACGTTTGGGGATGAGTGATGCCCATGTTTTCAGTCAGTCCTGCAAGCTGCTCTCTGCAGGTGAACTATGAAAAGAAGTGTTTCTCAGCAACAGCGTTTCCTATTTGTACAGTTTCAGTTGCAAGACTGAAAATTAAACCTGTTACTAGCACCACAGGGCTTCAAGTAGGTGAAAAATAATTGCAACACTTGTGGTCTCCTCACTAAGGCTGGCTGAACACCTGATCTAGGGCTAGAGTTTGAACACTCTCAGTTGGCACTGTTGCTTGGGTTTTGTCCCTTTAGAGGTGGAAGAGAATCTGACATAAGGCCAGGTCACAAGCAGCTATGCTCTGTAATTACTGAGAGGGAATATTCCCAGGCAGAATGATTGGGAAGGAGTAGGACAAGACTTATGGGGGAATACCAGCTTGTATCTGCAAAGTGCTGAAAAAAAAAAATCATCTTAAGATTCTTTTAGTTTTTAGTATTAGCACTTCACTCTCCAATTTTACGTAAGGATGCTTCTTCCCGTAAGAGTCACTTGAAAAAAAGCCAAGGAGTGGATATGGCCAGGCACCAGAACGGAGAGGCAGCCTGGCTTTTCCTTGGTAGAAATGGGTGACGGTCTGCAGATGGCAGAGTGTCAGCAGTTCAGCTGATGGTTAATCAAAGTATGATTAAGCTTCAGTTTATTTAACTGCAATTAAACTATGGACTAACTACAATTCATTACATTCCTAGGCCTAACACTCATAACATAAGAGGAGGCTCATATCTGGGTTCATGTTAGCCTTTCTTTTTTTACCATATTGAACTTTTGGGTAGTGCCATCCGTAATTGTTTATGTAACTCCAATTTCTACTGTTATTAAATCCAAGCAGGAGATAACACTAACCTGCTGTTCCAAACACAGTCTGGAACAGAGTCCTGGCAGTGCCCATATACAGAGCTGTGTCAGATGCACATGCAGGATGATGACCTAACAGATGCTCTTTATGAGGAATTCATATTAGAAACATCCACAAAAATAAAGTGGTTCTAGCATCTTCTTTCCATTTACCCATCCAGATTCTTTCACCATGCTGAAGTAAGAGTCTGTTGGGTTTTTGTTTTGCTTTTTTAATCCACCTCTAACCTCTGGATAGAGAAGAGCATTCTCATGGTTAAAAAGAATTATCTTGTGCGAAGATTCCAGATGCTACTTTTTCTGATTTTTAATGGCTATTATAATGCTAACAGACTTCACGCGTGCTTCAGAGCTACGACCACCAGAAACTGACAGAGAAGCTGATATCAAGTGATCGTACATAGTGCCAATATTTAACTGGAATAAACAGAACCTGTCCAGGCATCAGAATACAGGACTGAAAGGCAGCCTTCCCAAAATTGGGAAACTTAACTAAGTCAGGATCTTCCACATCAACCTATAAAAAACCAAAACAATCATCAGCAGAATGTCCTTACTCAAATACAACTTGATAAAGCAGCATTACTGGTAAATTTCAGGCGACTACTTACCTGACTGGTGTTGTGAAGAATCTGGCTTTCATGTGGGTACAGGTTTTCTGAATCTTGTGGTGAATATAGACGGATATACTTTCTTCCAAATACCTGTATATATTACAATAAATGTTTTCCATCTGTCACTAACCTGCACATTACTGGAAATTGTGGGCCACAGCTGGCACTGAACAATAAAATGTACCTGATTACAAGAAATACCATTATCTTTGTTAGTACTAAACAGACACTGCTATAATAAAAAAGTTAAACAAATCAGACTAGTGGAATTCAATTACCTGTTCCCTTGGAGCAGATAAGAGTTTGAAATCCCAGGAAATGCCTTTAACCAAATTACTTCAAAGCTTAAGGCACCCAATTTATACAATGTTATGTGGTCTCTACATAGCTTAGAAAGTAGTTAGAAGAACTGAGAATAAGGAGGTTGTGTCTTCAGTGTAGTCCACATCAGCAGGCAGAGTAACTGCTAAGCTTCCATACGCTGCTTTAGCTCTTATTTTCTGTCATTAAATTAGGGATCTCATTGCAGTGCCTAACTGAAAGAGTGAAATTCATAAGGTAAGTGGACTGACTGACCTGAACACTACACCGAACTGCAGGTCGCCAGCGCCGTAAACAAAGTGGCAGAATAAACACGAGACAAGACTGACCCTGCACGGACACCAGCGGAATGCCCCCAGAGGGCACAGGGGGAACACTCAAGCTGTTTGTGCCCGGATTCAAGATTTCTTCAAGGGCCAGGCATGGTCATATTTGCTTGGAACTATCACATCAAGAATAAGCAAGTATTCCTGACTAACCACAGTACCCTGGACTGGCATTAAGTATCAAACTGTTCCTAACCAAGCTGCTTTTCCTCTATCCTCCACATAATGTAACTGGATTTCATGAAACCTGTGTAGTGCTCACCACAAAGGGTTTGAGTATATCACTGTGTTATTCTGCACTAAAAGTTGTCATCAAGAACCCTGCTAATAGCAACTCACTTAGCAGCAAAGAGGTCACACTGCAAATACTTCTTCATCCGACTCTAAATAGATGCACGAGGAGACTTTATTGGGGTAACCTGATGTGGATTAAAATACGCACTTAAGTCTACCCCAGAATCTTGCTGTTCCAGAAAAGGAAGTTCCTTGGTACACTATGACAGAATCCAGGTTCTTCCCAACTTTGTTACAAATTCCTTGTGTAACCTTGGAAAAGCTGCTTTTTGTGATTTCCATTACTCATCTGTAAAACGGGGGTAAGTAATGGTCTATTTCAATGAGCAGCACTCGTGGCCTACAAGATTACATCGAGCATTAAGTTGCAGTAGTGACAAAATGCAATAGAATAGCAAAAGGATATTCTCTGTCCTTCAATTGCTCATCACATTGTCTGCTACCCTTGTCTCTAACACTTACACACCGTAGGCATTTTTTCTAACTATAGCATTAATGGCACGTGTAGAGAATAGCAGAGTACAGACCTGGGCTAAAAAATTTTGCTGAGGATCCTGATGAAGAGGGGAGACAGTGCCTTCTGGACCAAACCAAGCATTAATGGTGATGTCATCTTCTTCCCCTTCCCCAAGGCAGCAGTAGTCAGGTATACTGATATCCTCTTTCAATTCTGGGATCTACTTCCATAAGGGAAAAAAACATTCAAAAGGGTATGTGTTGACCTGCCAAAGGTAGGTAATTCATAGAGCAGAGGAACAACGCTTGGCACAACGAAAACAAACGACCTGCTTGTCCAGCAAAGGCAGGAGAGCAGCAGCTGAACTGCTGGGAATCTGCAGGAAATGTCCTCACACTTTCTGTCCTAGCAAGCAGATTCTGTTGGAAGGAGAGGTGGGATAAAGAAAGGACTTTCTCATTCTTCCCTTTGCTTTAGCAGAAACCAGAGAACCCACAAGAATACGAGGTTTGCTGTTCATGGAAAAGAAGCAGCTGATCTTTTACACACTAAGCTTGTGTCTCCATGAGATTCTTTTCACATCTCCCACCAACCCAATCTCTGTTTAGCTGGAATTTCAGAATGCAGTGAACATACCACCACTGAAGACTGTTTCCTGTCCAAGTCTCTTCCCCGACTTACATATTCTTTGGGGAACTGCTGCTTTGCAGGTGACATCTCTGTAAGCATGTGCTACATTGCAATGAAAATTCACTAAGACTGAATGTCTTCGTCCCTGAAAGGGTTTTGTTTCCACACCTTTCAGTCAAATGGAACAAACCCCTCCCTCTCTTCCTTCAAATTGGGAGAAGAGAAGCTTATGAAATACTGTGAATTCTCTGTATACCCTTCCATCTAGCAGAGTTTACATGCTCAGAGACGATTTATCTTACAGAGGGAATATTTGACTGCAGAAAGATAAAAAGTCACTCGGTTTTACCTGATCGAAAAGCTGGTGCTGGGCAAGGTATCCTACACTGTTCTGAAATTACAGCAGAGAAAGGGAAAAAAAAAAAAAAAAAAAAAAAAAAAAAAAAAAAAAAAAAAAAAAAAAGAAAAAAAAAAACAAAACAACAAAGTGACATATAGGGTAAGACTTCTCAGTCAGTTGATTTACTTATAGTTAACATTCATTTCCAATGTCTTATTTCAGACTACCAGAATAGTTTCAACAGTTGATTAGTATAACTGGTCTTCTGAAAGAGTAACTTACAGCTAAGAGTGCAGATTTATCCTCATAATCAACAAATTATCTAGCTCGAGTTCCTGGAAGAAGCCTAGCTATAGTCCTACGCAGTCTCGACTGTTCTGTTGTGGATGCTGTGACAACACTCTGCACCTTTACAGGCACAGGTTCACCTGCACCCCCTGTAAGCACCTCAACATTCTGATCCAGGCGGCCCCACAGACAACTCCGCAATGGCACGTGGTCCGTGCTGCCGGAGGACTAGCAAACCGGAACGAGGGCTCCAGATCCTCAGCGGGTCTTTAATTCATAGTTGTGCACATAGCATACCCCTTCCCTTGACACCACCTCTGCACATGTTTGTTCTAAGCAGAAATTCTGTACCAGTAACACACTGGTTTTGGCTATATTTGGAGACAAAACGAGAGTAACAGACCTCATTCACAATATACTGGTTGATGAAGTCGCTGACAGTCATGAGCTTCTGAGACCATTCCTCATCTGTGTATCGGGCACCCAGCTCCACGGGGACTGTGCGGCACCCTGCGACTTGACAGAAATAGTCCACACTGAAATAAAGAAAGTTCCATTACCCTTTTATACTGCTCTTCTTACTAATTTTTGGATGTAAGACAATCAACTCCACTACCACGAGTTTATGTTCTCTAAAACCAACCAACCAGAGACACAAGGTAGCAGAAAAGGATGCAAGCAGCAAGGAAATAAGTAGTCAAGTTTGTGTACACATTATGCCACAATTGTCTGCCCTGTTTTGTTTTAAGACCTTGTTTACCTCCTTACAAGGTAAGGAGATTTAAGCTGTTGGTCTCTCTTGCCCAGCGATGGCTAATCTTTTTGTTGCCTACTGCCACGTTTGCCAAATAAATGCTGCATCTTTTTATCATTAATGACAGACCAACTCTCTGTCAGTGCCAAATTCTGTATACACCTCCCGATAACATCCATCCTGGCTAAAGTAAGAGGAATTACTTTGACGGGCCGTATACATCTCTTCATTGACAATGGTATTAACTAAATTGAAAACTTAATCTTTTTAAGTGTTTGAAGTTAAGTAATGAAATACCTTCCCTCAAACAACAATAAAACACCTATGAAATAGAAAGTGTGTTCAGTTAATACAAACTTTATCCTTGGCTGTGGAACTAAAGCTATTGCTCCAACTGAGTGGAAGTGCTTTTTCTGCTTTTCTAAGGAATCATGAGCTTTATCTCACAAACATTTGATTCTCAGTATTGGAAATGTTGGCTCTACTGGTTACATTACACAAGCAGCACAATATTATTACTCACTCCTGAACGGCAGTAACACTCAAACACAACACTGAACAAACATCAGTGCTTGTACTTGTGAACGAAAAAGCTGATCACGCTTTCTCATGCATCTCCGAAATTCACTTTCCATTGCACTAGTTATCGGGACGTTCCGGGACATAAAAACCACTGATCTGCGTCCGACACAGACCCACTCAGGATGCGAGCAGCTCACTGGAACAGTCAGCAGCGCAGGCGCGTCGCGGTTTCCAGCTGAGCAATACGAGCGCCAGCGCTTCCCAGAGCGCTCCCGGCTGGCAGGGCTGCAGGCTGCCTGCCAGCGCCGCGGCCAGGCCGCAGCACCCACCGCGCAGCGCTCCGGGCGCTCTGATGCGCTCCCCTCATCCCGGGAGCAACTTCCACAGCGCAGGAACAACACCGCAGCAGGATGGGGCCGCCAGTAAAAGTCGCTCCCAATGGCGACTTGGGTCTCCACTGCTCCACCGAGACACCTGACAGAGAAAACAACCCTCGCCCGCTCTAGGCCAGGGAAGAAACTTCTCACCTCCACTTCTTCATGCACGGCCAGTGGTCAATGATCCCCTCCAAGACCACAGGCTTCTGTGGAATGAGATAGTTGTCTCTGAAATGCTCCAGCGACGGGCGGTGAAGGCGCGGAAGCTCCTCCTCCGGCCGCACCATGGGCACGGCGTGCGGGTCGAGCCGGACCCTCTGGAACAGAGACGTCCGCCTTCGCCAGCGGCCCGCCAAGGCCCCGCGCCCGCCCGCCGCAC